>OY769909.1:2255578-2349809 GCA_963669185.1 Dyspetes luteomarginatus | reverse complement strand
AAAGAAAGAGAAAGAAAGAGAGAGAGAGAGAGGAAGAGAAAGAGAGAGAGAGAGAGAGGGCAAGAGAGAGAAAGATACGTCTTCGCGTTATTCAAAGTCAGAGGGATCGCATCTCGTATCTCAGGAATACGCGGCCGCATACCAACAATTGGGTCGTGGTCTCGCACGGGGACTCATGAACTGTTGCTCGCCCTCTCTGTCTCCCCCCCCCCGCCCCTCCCCCCTCCTCGCCTCCCTCTCACGCGCAAGTGTTTTCATTCGGCTCGCGATTTCTTCTTGCAATTATCGTCTCTGGCTTGGAGCGGCTGCATCTCAAACCAGGAGGAGTAACATCGAAGAAGAATATTTGAAACCGCGTTTTGCGCGACCGCATGATCATTTCGTTGGCTTTTACATACATATATATATACATATAGAGAGAGAGAGAGAGAGAGAGAAAAGCTGAAACGTTGAATTCGCGAAAAAGCCCAGAGGACCGCATCGCCATAAGGCCCCCAGCTCACCCTCCAGCATCTTGAATTTTAAATGGGCGTATCGCTGTTGTCTTCGCACTCACTCATTCCACCAACTCTTTCTATCTCTCTTATTTTTTTAAACGAATTTCCATTTTCTTGTTTATTTATTTATTCATATTTATTTTTATTTTGTTTAAATCTTTATTTCCTTCATTTCTCTCATTCATTATTTCACCGGGATAAAATTTACCGCAGAGAGAAGAGAGCCCGGGTGGCCTAAAAATCTTGTTCCAGCATGAACAAGACACAGTGTGCACACTGTGAGAGGTGGAGAGGACCGAAAAGTGGGGCCAGCGAATGCGAGCCCATTAACGAATGCCCTCTACACACGCTATATTATCCACCCAGGCCATACCAACAACAGAGAGTGCGTATACTCTCCTTGCTGTTGATGTACTACCGCAGGTGCATCTCGCATGTATACCTCTCCTTCTCCTCTGTTTCACTTTGATCTCAAACATTATCCTATATATCTTACGTGTGTACCTTTTTTTTTCATCCTCTTCTGGTATGTTTTATTTTTTTCCTTTTTTTTTCGACTATAAATGGGTCATGTATCTTTCCACGGCGTTATATATATATATGTCTCGTAACTCATCCGTTCGATTGCTATCGAGTGGTGGTGTGGCTTATAACTATTATGCATCGTCTGGTATGCCAGTCTGTATAGCATATAGTGGCCCCATAATGCTCTGCGAGAGAGACAAGATACATCGATATATATATGTATATATATATATGTGTGTATCTTCTTTTGCCTCATACATGAGATCTCCCAGACCGCAACGAGAGGTTTGTGGCTCAAGTCTTGTTTTTTCCTTTTTTTTTATTTTGCTTTTTTCTTTTTACATTTTAGCGCGATGGAAAAAACATCTATAGGCCAATTTGCAGACTTTCGGTAATTAGTATCGTTCTGAGATAGAATAAAAAAAAACTTGAACGTTGTAATAATTCGCAATTTTACAAAGAAGAAAATGATTAATTGGACCGGAAATCTTCATTTCACTCCGGTATAACGCCAAAATTGGAAATTTATGCGAATTTCCGGTTTGTGGCTCCAAGGCCGGTTTTCCAACCGAATCGGAGATTTGTGGTCTGAGTTATTCTTTTGTTCTTTTTATGGAATTTTTTTTTTTTTTTTTAGTCACATTTTTATTTTATAGAAAAAAATTGATTGAAAAAAATGTATGCATTTAAAAAGAGTTTTAACGTTCTCTTTCTATACTGATTGAAAGCTTTTTCGGGTTTCTCTATCGATTTTATTCTTCATTGACGGTTATATAGTAATTGGTTGATTTTCAAAACTGACAAAAGTTTATTTGCACTGTCACGGAGTGTAATATGATGTTGATTCAATTTATTTTCGTAGATTACTATGAATTACATTTAGGATTACTATTTTTTTAAATCAATAATAATTGAAAATAGAATTTAACAAATTCTTAGATTAATGGCTCGGGTTTCGCAATTAAACGTATCAGGAAAATATGTTTCATTCGATTTTGTTTAATTATAAATCTATTTATCCTTCAAACAAAATGATTTTTCTCGATGTTGTTACGATTTGTAAGTATTAAATTCAGCCAATGGAGAATACAGCTTTTATCAAATTTATCAAATTTAAGCTTTTAGCAAATTTATCTATCTTCTCAAACTCATCTACGTACTTTGATGTGCGTTTGGAGTGTCGCCCAAGCTTGTACTTAATATAAATCTATTTATCCTTCAAACAAAATGATTTTTCTCGATGTTGTTACGATTTGTAAGTATTAAATTCAGTCAATGGAGAATACAGCTTTGTCATTATACCCTCCCTAGTTGGTATAAAAAAAAAGTGCTGTTTATCTAAATCTGGAATTATTCTCAAACTCATCTACGTACTTTGATGTTCGTTTGAAGTGTCATCGGAGCTTTTAAAATCCACTTTCTGTATGTAATCTCTTCTACCTCAATTTCGTCAAAGATTTCGATCAAAATATCCTGCAGGATTCGAGCAATTTTTTCACTTTAATAAATTGCAGTATTGAAATAGAACACAGAAACATTGACAAAGATTCGTAATTCGTTATAGGACTTGGCAATTCCTATACAAATTGCAACCTGAATCGTTTAAAATCGATAAAATTAGATTAATATGATCGAACTACGAGGATGTGAAATTTTCAATAATTGTTTGTACGAGGTCAAGGGAAAAAAAATCTACGCGATATCATCAATTTCATATATTGATGTAATGAGCACATGCTGACCACATGTGTACAAATTCATCCAGCCAATTTACAGTGTTGTGGCCTCAAAAACGCAAAAGTGGAAAAATCAATTTTAATATCAGCATTCTTTTCTTTGAAATATTCGTAAAATTCATTCGGATCGCATGCAATTTTTTGTTGCGTCAAACTCTTTTGCTCTTCTGCCTCTTTTAAATATTCGTAAAATTCATTCAGATCGCATGCAATTTTTTGATGCGTCAAACTCTTTTGCTCTTCTGCCTCTTTTGAATATTCGTATAATTCATTCAGATCGCATAGCATCATTTTTTTGTTGGCTCTTTTGCTCTTCTGCCTCTTTTGAATATTCTTATAATTCATTCAGACCGCATAGCATCATTTTTTTGTTGGCTCTTTTGCTCTTCTGCCTCTTTTGAATATTCTTATAATTCATTGAGATCGCATATCATCAATTTTTTGTTGCCTCTTTTGCTTTTTTGCTTCTTTGAAATATTCGTATAATTAATTGAGATCGCATAGCATCAATTTTTTGTTGTCTCTTTTGCTTTTTTGCTTCTTTGAAATATTCGTATAATTAATTGAGATCGCATATCATCAATTTTTTGTTGCCACTTTTGTTTTTTTGCCTCTTTGAAATATTCGTATAATTAATTGAGATCGCATAGCATCAATTTTTTGTTGTCTCTTTTGCTTTTTTGCTTCTTTGAAATATTCGTATAATTAATTGAGATCGCATAGCATCAATTTTTTGTTGCCTGTTTTGCTTTTTTGCTTCTTTGAAATATTCGTATAATTAATTGAGATCGCATAGCATCAATTTTTTGTTGTCTCTTTTGCTTTTTTGCTTCTTTGAAATATTCGTATAATTAATTGAGATCGTATATCATCAATTTTTTGTTGCATCGAATTTTTTTACTGTCGCGCACCTCAGAAAGAAAATATTTCCGCCCAAGGTAACACGACACAGCAAAATGCGCTGAGTCTTGCTTTTAATTCTTCGGGATGAGCCTGGGAAAAAAAAAAAATAACATTCGTTTAATATCAAATATTAATAATTACCCTAATCTATTCCTAAGTAGGATAAAAATCTTTCCAATTAAATTGTTTGTTCGAGATATTTAAAATAAATTTAAAAAAAAAGACAAATGATTAAGATACATTTAACTCACCAACTCTCGAATTTTGTGTGTCGTCGAAATTCCTTTCTCTCGACACAAATTTCTTGCAATCTTCACCATGCACACAGAGATGCCTCGAATTTTTCACAAGCTCGTCTTTCGGTTCAACTACGAGTTGTCAGCGTTAATATTCGAAATTGTTCATTTTTGGTCGTAGAAGGAGAACTTAAATTTTTCTTTCAGCTGGCTAATAATTTCCAAGAAAGTAGCGACATCTTCGTGATTCTTCCTCGATTTTTTAAATCTGAAAAATCAATTTTTTTGGCCCTGATAGTTTCGTTAATGTTTTCTTCTGTCTGGAGCAATTTTTTGGCTTTTTTTGGTGGACTCGGCATGATCAATGATGCATCGTTGCGAATGGGACCATTCGCAACGGTCCCAAGAGCACTTCGAGTAACGCGAAAAAGGACGAATACGTCCTTTTCACCCATTAAAGTTCGATTTTTCGTCGTTTACACTTACCAAAATTATTTCTTTTCCGGATTCAGACTGAATTCAGCATCCCGCTTACAAAATTTTCAGCTAACGCGAAAGCTGGCAAAATTAACATTGAGAAGGTCAATTGAGGTCAGATTGGCTGGCGACGGTTGACTGCCAAGCGGCAAATGAGGAATGAGGAGAAGTATTTAGACAAAACAGTCTAATTTTCACACCACACAAAGACATTATCGAGTTTGGGAGAACTCATCGTTTCTTTGACCAATATATATATATATATATGTGTGTGTATAATGTGTTAGAGTAGACGTACCGGTTTTGGCCACCTATGGTCTACTTTTGACGACTATATTTTAAAGAAAAAAAATTCTAAATACAATCCAAGAAATATCATCGAACAAATAATTTTATCTGTTTATTTTGTAGCTCTTTGAAAAAGTTTAAAATATTGAGAATAATTTTTTCAAATATTATTATACATAAGCATGATTTTCAACGATTTATTATTTAAACAGTTTCATTAATTCGGTCCTCAGTAAAAACTGAAAAGATCACAAAGAGAATATAAAATTGTTTCTGGAGAATTAAATGCCAGAAGTTTATTTAACAATTTATGTAAAAAAAAAAATCATCTTGATTTGTCAGTAGCAGGAAAACTAATCTTTGAAGGGGCCACTATTTTTTAAAATTATAACGATGACACAAATTGCCGGGAAAATATTTTTTTTTTGTTTTTCGTATTGTATAATTATAAAAAAAAAAAAAAAACAGAGAAAATGCTCAAGATATACCCCAGTCAAAAAAAAATCTGGATGGTAGTGCGTGATGCTGAGATTCGACCAAGCCCAGTCTTTATAATCAATGAATGTTCTATATATATATATATATATATACAATATATACAATAGATATATATATAATATATATATACTTATACTATAAGTGATAATGCGCGCCAAAGTTCTACTTGGATGTGCATTTAAGTCGCTGACTCCTCGGTGTGCGCCGACTATTAGCCCACATTTTATATATTCTCACGAGAGTCGACTGTCTCTCGTGAAATGACAATGATTTTTAAAAGCTGAGCGGATTGGCCCCACGGCATAAAAACGTCGCCTTTCACGTTTCACGCGCGACCAACGTCTCCACCAGTATTTCATATTAAGTATATAGAGACCAAACATAATTTCCTATTATTTGCCACACTGTGTATATTTTCCATTTCTAATTTCATCTCGCAACATATTTATTAGATTCTCCCATCTTTTACGGAAATACAATTTCTCCATTTTTGTTTTATTTTTACTGTATATCGATAGTTTGAAAAAGTAGCCGAGAGCTGGACAAATCTCTTCAATTCTTTCAAACTATATCTGTTTGAATTTTTTCTACGTTTTTGTTGTATAAATTTCTTTGAATTTTCGATTAAATGAACAAGTAGAACCACAGAATGAACAAAAATTTAGACTACGTATTTGCGGTGTATTTTTGTTTCCTGAATTGTTTGAAACTATTTCAAATGGCCGCTCACTTATCGTTCGAAAGTTACAATAGATTTTCTAATCATTCATTCGTGCGCTGTGGTGCATTCATATTTAATTAGTTCCGTCATTTTTATCAATTTTATTAAATTATCAGAAAGTAAAAATATTCTTTTTATTCAGTTTCAACGTATTTTCAGCTTGTACAGATGACACTGATTTTCCATTGGCCCAGCTCTCCCCAAAAAATCCTTTAATAAACTATATCGCTAGGGTAGATTTACCAGTAAAATCGGCCACGAACGAGCATAATCGCGATCTCCCTATATTAATCTATATCTATATATATATATTTACGCGAGTGCATAGAGTTGGCCGATTAAACTAGACATGCTTTACTGGCACATTAACCATATTTATATTTTTTTATATGATTCTTACCTGTTTATTAGATTTTTCAGCATTGAAAACGATAAATAATGAGTTTTTTCTACATTTCTCTCTGACCTTTTTATTCGCATTTACAATTTTTGTATAGAATTTCTCGATTTTTATAAAATTATTCAGCCATTGAGGGTATATATTTTTGTTTTTTTCATTTCTCAACTTTCTTACTCAACTACATGTGGATATTTAAAATTTCTAATGCTATTTCTACGTGTTTATTATATTTTTTTTTATATGATTCTTACCTGTTTATTAGATTTTTCAGCTTTGAAAACGATAAATAATGAGTTTTTTCTACATTTCTCTCTGATTAATATTTACAATTTTTGTATAGAATTTCTCGATTTTTATAAAATTATTCAGCCATTACGGGTATATATTTTTGTTTTTTTCATTTCTCAACTTTCTTTCTGAACTACATGTGGATATTTAAAATTTCTAATGCTATACGCGTTTATTATATTTTTTTTAATTTATAAAAGTTTACATAATTATTTTTTTATGCGCAGATTTCCGCGTCACCCAAGAGGTACTGCACTATGTACGCGTTCCCATTGTTTTACATGGCGGGGATCCCCAGTAGGCCTACACCATGCCACACAAGAAAAAGAAAAAAATACAAACAAACTCTTTTTGTGAGCGTGAATGTCGTTTGACCCTCGTATGCTGATATCCTACAAAAGCGAAACCCGAGTAGATTACAGACAAAGAATCGAGTCCCTCGTGCTGAAAAATAAGCACGTGTACACAACTCGATACTTTTGTCCTCTCGTACTTTTTTCACATATTATATTATGTACATATATAGAGATATCAGTCACACAATCGGGGATTTTCGAGTGTGGATATGCGAAAGAATGACTAATAAAACAAACGATAGCCATTCTTTTCTCAAACCTGCAATATATATATATATATCTCATGGGTAAAAACCCAAAATAATGATTATCGTAATCAACATTTGTGTATAATATTTTTACTTTTTTTTTCATCGATTATTGCCCTAATATTTATTACGAAATCAATGATTGCATTTTTATTCGAATGTTATGGGAATATTTTTGTGCTCTAGAATCCCTCAATCAAATATGTAGGTAAAATTTTCTGTTATTTGAGATTACCACCTTTAGTCAGACGTTAGACTATAAGCTTGATCGCACGATCTCGTATAAGAGATAATTTCGATCGGAAAGTGCCCTTCGCTTTGTTGAGAAGCTATTCGAGCTTTTAAGCGATTCAATTATCGCTCGAATCAATGATGGCGTTCCAGGTGTTTTTTGATGACAAGATTATGATCGTTTGAGCCGGTCTCAATTACGCGTAATGTGAATGGAACAAGAGAAAACCAAACTCGGTTGATTGATGAATTTATACCGAATTAAGAATCTTCGTTACGTGTCAGAACCGCACTCGCGAAGGTAAAATCACTAACTGAAGCGGAGATACGAGAAACGAAAATCCAAGCTCACCCTCTTAACTCTCGTAAAACGCGTTATTGATCAATCCAGCGAGTTGTCCACGCTTGCGTACGAGCTCGAAAATCCCTCCTCACTCGCACCACATAACCGGGGACATATATATATATATATACACATATATACATATATGAGGTATTCCAGGCAGATCGACAGATCCGTGATAATGACGATTTTTCCAAGTTGTCTCGAATCCAAATGATTGAAACGAAGAAACTAAATCTCGGCCAACTCTGGAATGTAGCTTACGAATTTTTGTATCTACCGCAATTTTTTTTGTCAATTTTTTCACATTTTTAAATTGTCCCTCAACTTTTGTTTCGTGGATTTTATTATTATTTTATTTATCATCAAATAGGTGGTGGCCAAAGAAATTTGCAAAAAAAAAATCTCGCCTTTTCGGGCTCTAACAATTGTATAAATAATTCGGGATCAAATCACAGAAGGTTAAGGTTATGGAACTGTCGATTTAGCATGGAATGCCCCATATGTACCGGGTTTGTATGACAATATGTATATATTACACTCTCTGTCTGCCGTGTAAGTTGGGACCATCAGTCAACTCTTACCGAGGCTTCATCCTTAAACCATTAATTCCATTACGAGCAATTCTATCGTACATGCACCCCTCGAAATTCCAAGAATTCGTCCTATCGTTATTTTTCCATCATGAAAGAAACATGACAATCGTAATAATCTCGAATTCCTTATCAATTTTGTCCATCACTTTGCTTGTTTGATTTTGTGGGAACTGCTAAAGTTTCATCGAATTTAATTTAAGAGAGGCCACCATACACGTTAGTGGATTAATACTCGTTATATATAATCTTGTAGAATGTGTAAAATGATAAATGTCAAATTTTTGAAGATTTAATTTTAATATTGGACAAGAAATGATAATAGATTATCTAATGAGGGCTCAGAAATTTATCTACGGTTGAAAATTGTGGTCTTCTGAGTCAGTGTGAACTGCATGCTCATTAATGGATTAGGACTCGTTATATAATCTTGTAGAATGTGTAAAATAATATGTTCAATTTTTTAAGATTTAATTTTAATATCCGACGAGAAATGATAATAGTAGATTATGTAATGAGGGCTCAGAAATTTATCTACGGTTGAAAATTGTGGACTCCTGAGTTTTTATGATATTACCATTTAATCATGCTGAAGCTCGAGCTACAATTTGTACCAATATACCATTTACCAAGCTGTAATTGTACAGCCTCATCGTAGAGACTCTGACTCTGATACACTTACGGTCTTATGTTTTGCGTTTTTTTTTTTCGTCTGATAGGTACAAATTATGCGATTGTGAGGTATAATCATCAACAGCATCAAACAAGCGTATATGTACTTGAGCTATAAAGTTTATTATGCAGAATGTGTATTAGATATCGCTAATTACGAGCTAACGTAATAAAGGCAGTCATACCGGTTTATTTTGGTTTATAATATTCATCTATCTATATATATATATAGAGCAGTTTATAAGATAAAATGAGATTTCCAGCTTTAGTTTGTAGATGGACTATATATATTTTAGCTACATTTTTTTATTATTTTATTACTCTGGAGAACGTCATGAGCAATTATTTTTTCACCGACATGTCATCTTTTCAATAGTTTTCGTAGTAAAAAAAATAAATGTACCATTTCAATCGCACTTACAAACACTAGTTTTCGAGATAACATTTTTTAAAGCTCACAATTAAAGGATATTAAAAAAAATCACATTTTTGCGCCAATTGTCGGTTCCAAAATTATAGGAACTTTTTTTTTAAGCAGGGCTAAAGTTTTCAGAAAATAATGTGAGTTAAAAAATGTAATTATAGCAAAGGAATAATCACTAATTATTCACATTTCCGAAATTTACAGTTTTGTCGTATTGCAGAAATTGATTGTACCATTAGTAGATAAACTCAATTCTTATTATATTTTATTTATCAATCGAATAGCGTTGAGTGTCAACATACACAATCCATCGTTGTACATAACCTCAAATTTGAAATTGACAGATCGCGTATTGTACAGAGTACGCGCGACAATAATTGATCAATATACACATTTTTTAAATAATTAAACCAACGTGATGTTTGGTAGTAAAAAAACTATAATCGTTCATCCGCGTCCTCAGCAACCTTCGCCGGATCAAATTATCGAGGATCTCAAATGGGCGGGTAGCGAGGACGTTGCATTCAATATCCTCAAAAATGGTATTACCGATTTGTCAAAAATTACAACAAAAATATTATGTATCAATTGTAATATTTTATTTTATATCTTATCGAAAAATTTTCAGACAAAACAAACGGCGATGATCTTCATTTTCCTACAAACGCAAACGATCCTGCTAATGTCTACAAAAAAATAAAAACCTATTTAGATGTAAACAAAAAGTTAAAAACACTCGAAGAGACACTCCGTGACAATGTCGAAAATTTGAAAGACGTTGATAAAGATATTATGAAATTAGCTCAAGAAATAAAATGCCAGGCAAAAGATGCTCTTGTAGAATGATAATAAATTAATATCGTCTTTATTATTATTTTTTTTTAATGATAATAATAATAATAATTAAGTACAATTTCCCATCATCTAAATTGTATATCTATATTAAACATACCAGCCAGGCACAATTTTTATATTACATTCCCAGTAATTAAGAACTACCATTTTCGTATCTTTATTTTCATTCTATAAAAAAAATAATAATAAAAATATTTTACTCAGTGTAAATGAACGAAGTTTGTGCTTGATTTTTCGAATCATCAAAGAATTTATAAACTAGATGTTTTTTTTCCAATGATTCACCACCTCTTGACTTAACTTTGCAAAAAAATGTAAATATTGAAAAAAAAATTGTGCAATATTCGAGTTGACCCTCGTTTTTATTGAAGGTCAATTTGTGTAACAAATGTGACGCAATGTGCTGAAATTTATTAAAAAAAAGATAAAGGTATCACAAGTTGAAATCGCCATTGAGAAAAAAAAATATCAACTGGCAAGGCATCTCTGTGAATTAGAGTTTCTTCTTTGAGATTCTAAAATTTATAGTTTTGTCATTGAGTGATTACCATCAAATACATTTTTCCTTACAACTATTATAATACCAACAATAATAATTATCCATAAAGACAATGATCCATGCCACAGCGTATAAATTTTTAATGTGCTTGCTGCGACCGTTCATTATAATAATTTGTAGTATCTGATCCAGTTGAATTCATAATTGCTGTAAAATCCTGATTAGAAGGCACATCGAAAAATGCAGGACACATATTTCGAATTCATCAAAGGCACAATAGTTTTTCTTTACGAGTAACATCGCTTAAAATTTCTTACTAATAGAATATTTTTTTTATATCATTTTTCTCTAATCTCCACATTCTAAATTAATATTTTCCAAGTACTTTATATGTTAAACGAGGATATAGTATTTAACAACAACAACAAAAATCAATGATGCACACATAATACTGTTAAAGATAATAATGAAAAATCATCGGAATGAATTTTGCCTCGTGAAATATCACTCTCGGTAAATAACCGAGCCGATAAAAATACGATTGAGAGTGCGAATAATTGATAATAAATTTCGTCGACAATGTTAATGACAAGTCGAGTATGTCGTTGGATCGCAACGAACCGCAGGATCACTAAGATACGCGCACCACGTGAAACCCGGTGGATATCCTGGAAAAATTTGTGCAAAATTTATGATTATCCTGAAAAATAAATGATTAGCCCGCTGGTCTACACCATTTTTTGTTCCCACGTGGAAATACATAGGGTCACTGGTGGCCCAGATGTAGACCAGAAGGTTAATAATAAATTGGATAAATTAAGAGTTAATCTTTCGATAACTTTCAGGTATCTCCAGAACTCATGATGGGATAGGATTAATTTAACATTTTACCCAATGAATATACGTCAGAGTGAGAGAGAGAGAGAGAGAAATAGTCCTGGAAATCCTTGTGATAATACTTACTGATCAGGGATGATTACGAATGAAACTTAAGTGTTCAAAGCGTGCCTATGCGATAGCACCGAAATTTGTTCCACCTGTTGTCCAGCTGCGTGCGAGTATCATTGATTTGTTAGTAACATACGTTTAATTTTAAACACAAAAAGAGTCATTTTTTTGGCTCTGGTTTTTATCACACGTTTCGTTTTTTTTTACTGGCTCGCTGGAAAAATATTATTGAGATATAAAATGAATATAAATCATCATTTAATAAATCTTCCAACGTAGATACATATGTGTGTATACATAAAAAATATATGCATTTTATATATCGTATAATTATTACTTTGATAATAGTTTATTACTCATCGGATGCGATAACATTTTGTGCGTTTTCATTGTTGATCATTGATTGCGCTTCTCTTTTTTCTTTTTCCATTCTATGCAATGATTTTTTTTCTTTTACTATAAGTATTTCATTGCTGATAAGTACACGATAAGTACATTACAAACGTTATCCGCTTACAAAAATTAAATTAAATTTTCATATTGATTTTTTTTTTCTCTATTTTCAATGAAATTTTTCATTTCATTTAGGACGGAGCTGACGATACGAAGGATAACAAAAATTAACAACACACATATTCGCGTACAAACATACACACATACATACACAGCCAAACAGAAGAAATAGATAAATTTCTTAGCTGAGGTTGAAACTATATTTTTCGTTTCACTCGTCAACGATTCTCCTTGACGTTGTATATTCGAAAAAAAAAAAACCTAATCTTACAAATTGAAAATACTTGTGGATTTTTTTTTCTTCTTTGTCGATACTGAACAATCTTTGCAAATCGTTCAAAAATCAACGAATACATTTTTGCTATCAGCCATTCCTGATGAGCTCCATTCGTCACATTCACTCGCCAAAGTTAGCATTGTAGAAAAGAAACTACGTTTTTTGAGAAATTAAAAAAAGTGTATACACGTAAGTATATCTACATACGTATTTTTTTTTTCTTTAATTATCTACTAATTGTTCCCGAAATCAGTCAACCAAACGATCATTTTCTTTTTTTCCTCTTCTTCCTCGCGATGTACATAATACGTATTTGTGTATTTGAATTTTAAGCCTGTGCAACAGATCTCGTCAGAATGTTTATTGCAAGTGTGCGAGTTTAAGAAACAAAACTAATCGATCCAGCTCAATGAATTGAAAGCCACCGAGAAACCCTACTGATCTACGTAAAATAACAGTCCACCACCAGTAAAAGAAAAAAAAAAAGTTTAACGTTAGAATCTTGAGAATTTTTAGTCAACATGTTTAAGCTCATTGCAGTGAATATTAAATGCTGGAAGAAAGGCACGAGAGTGAGAGACACAGATACATAATTAAATATACATATATGAGGAAGTAATTGATCATCATTTTTTTGATTATCTAATTGAGTATTTAACTGAATTCTATATATCTTCAAGCGTATGTTATAAAAATAAAAAAATTAGGAGACTTCTCCACGAATATCTCAAAGTTTGCAATATTCTTTGCATTATCACTGGATGTAAAAACAACGAAAAAAAAAAAAATCTATATATAGGAAAAGAAATATCCGATTAAATTTAATCTTTTCATTGTTGCCTTTGAAGGACCAAAAACTTAATTACACCCATATTAGCGTAGGAACGTGGCAAGGGACGATAATGGAAGGAAAATATTTTCGTTATTGTTTTTCTTTCGTTTTTCGTGCCAAGTGCTCTTTGATTTTTTATCCTTGTGGGCTTATTTGAAACCGAAATTCGGCATTGTGAAAAATTTACGTATTGTCAACTTGCCTTTGGGCTTGTATTTGAGATGATCCTCGATAAATTGACAAGGACAACGGGCGGAGACGCAGTGACGCGGTGGAACCGATTGTCCCCCGATGCCTCTATTGCGCTCCTGTGAGTCTATTACAAGGTCAAGCTTGTGGCGCACGAAGTGACGCGTCCATCTCGACGCGTACCTCAGCAGCAGCAACTCCGCCCGCTCCTGCCAACACACACCATCACCGTTCAACAAAAACACACTGACAGACTCAAGCAGCATTGGATTAGAAACAATTTCAAGCTTTTTTCGGTTAAACAAAAGAAGAAAATGTGATTGAACAATGCACAAATTTAATGTCATTGAAATTCAAAATATTTGCCAAAGTAAAAATTCAAACGATCTTCCTACAACATTGAAGTGACTCCTCAAACGGACAGTTGAAACAAACAAAAAAAACTGAACAAAAAAGTAAAAGATTGTCGGCAAAATTCATTGTAAAATGAATTTTGGATGAGACTCATCATTTTTGGATTAAAAAAAAACTCCACTAGCATCAAATTCATTCCTCATAAATTCGACAATTTTCTCTTTGTACATTTTTTGAAATTGTCCAAAGTGTCGATGGAAAAGCAGATGAAATGTTTAATCACCGTTTGAAATTCAATCAAGAAATAAATGAGAGGAAGATCGTTTTTTTTTTTGCGTGTAAAAAAAAACAAAGATTACACACGAGATCTGTAACTCGACACAAACGTAAAAGCGTTTTGTCCGGAAAAAAAGTGATCCCACAGTCGTCTTGTGTAACCCGATTTGAACCCGATTCACTCACCGTTGTTAATATACGAGTTATCAGCTATTAAAAATATACTATATATAATATATTGCATAATATAGAAACGAGATTGCTCCTAAAATTAATTAACACGTCAACAGGCCGAAAAAGCCTTTTATGACTGTATAAACGGCACTATCCCATGGATAGATTCGAATTTAAGTACATTTTTTCAGTCAAGAGTAATCAGCTGGTTCGTAGATTTAAAAAAAATCGTCTGGAATGGTAAAACTTGGCGAGAAAGTTGCCATACTGTTAAATACTATCCAAATTCGCTATAAAATGAGCGTGTGATGTGTCGGAGAGTTTAAAATGGAAAAAAAAAAGCAAAGAAAGTTTAGTTGAATTTGGACTTCGTATATGATTAAAATAAGCCATTAATCGATGTAAGACGCTTTTGGGCTGTCAGAAGCCACGATCTCTGAGGAAGCTGCTCCATCTGGGACAAAAATCACGTCCCTGAACACGTGGCTTATTACGCAACCATTCCTCAATGTATTGACATGGACAGAGCGAGGAAGCGAGATGACGAGGACACGATGGATTTCCACCCTCTTCGTCGACGGTCCAATCCAGACGTCGTCGAAGATAATCCTTGCCCCAGCGTTGTATATATCGGCATAATACTTGTTCGCTCTTACCCTATATATATATATATATCGATTTTTTTCTTCTTCAATTTTTCATAAATTAAATAACAATTTAATAATTTTCGCCTACTTACATCCCAATCAAATCAGCTCAGAATTTTAATAATTCACACTTTTAAAAATCCGTCAAGGTTTTGTATTTTGTTCAAATCTTTAGAGTATCATTTTATTAATTCACTCTTAATTGTTGTACATGTTAAGCAGACTTTATTTAAATAAAAACAAACAGCATCGATGATCTTGAATGAATTTTTTTTGGGTGAAAAAATATATTTTTTAATTGTCATCACTGATTTTATTAGGAAGTAATAGTGAAATTTCTTTAGCAGTTTTCCAGCTTGGAGTCTTTATAGGGAAAAAGAAATTTTTCATTTGCCCCCAACCAAGTTAATGATCTTGAGAAAATAATTGCAGAGAAAGAAAATAAATTGAGTGAGGATATAAAATTAAAATTCATCACTCACCTGTTTACGAGATAATCTCGTGGTCGAACTACCCTGAATTACAATATCGCTATCGTCGATATCCATTCTTTGCTGCAATTCTTGTCGTCGTCGGGATTCGCTGTTCTCATCCCCACCCAGAATTCTTCCCTCGCGCTCTTCCCGCTCAATCACCTCCTGGAGTTTTTTCTGCTCGTAACATCGAAAAAAAAAAAACGATCAGAATTTTTAATCTAGTCAGAACTGCAATTAATTTGAGATAAATAACGTAATATATATATATATATATTTACTCACGACGCAATCTGTTGTATCAAAATAAATGAAGCAAAGATTAACTTTGTGACACGATATTTTTCCTCTATCGTCCAAACCGAGAATTATCTTGTGACGCAGCAAATGCTTATTCACTTGCGCCATGCATTTTTCCAAATTGTGATTGAGCTTTATTTTGATGAACATGCAGAGAAATATCGCAGCTGCATTAAGAATCAACCACATTATACCAAGACCAAAGAGCGTCAGTCCAGTTACCCCGGAGAATAAAAGACCGAGAAGTATTACAAATGCAGTAAATATCCATAGTACGAGAATTCTCTTGTAACAAACGTTGTACATGTTGAAACGTACATCGTTAACGAGTAATTCCATTATGTGAACGTAATCTTCGACGGTGAGCTGTAAATTAATTAATTAATTAATTTAATTGTATCCTTCCCTTTCCTCAAATATATATTTTTTTCTCAATTTTACGTTTTAATCGATTTTCTTTTATATAAAAGATGTGATTTTACTTCTCGACTCTGCTCATTCCATCTATTCTCTTCTCGTATAAATTGTACTCTCTTTACATTCTTGTAAAACGTGTAAATTATTGTAAAACATATTATTGTATGATAAAATTATCTCGTTGAAAAAGAGTTTGTTTGTTGAAATTCAAATTTGTAAATAGATAAATGCATTGAATGGATAATGGTATTTGTGTAATTGTATAACGAGAGTAATAAAACTCACAGTAAGTCCCTGAGCCATGAGCTCTTCAGGTACGAGTTCAGGCCTAAATTTCGCTGGTGTTATCCATGGCCATCTCGTGTTAACGGGCAAAAGTGTGACTATCGTGTCACCATTGGCAAAGCCTTGTCTTATGTTTCCTATGGGAGTTGATATGACATTGGTAACATTGCTACGACCATTCGAAGTGTCTCTCAGATCGATAGTTTTGAGCGAGGCACTTTTTGGATCTGAAGCTCTGACATCTGAAGGCACATTAATTTCAGGACTCTCGGACGACATAGAACGATTAAGTCCCGATCTGTCGAGATTTATTTGGACGGATTCCGTAGCTATCACAGCACCGCTGTATTCATTCATATCTTTACTCTTAATTTCTCCTTTTTCTGCTGCTTTTGCAATTTTTTCAACGCTCACAGCAATCGACTCTGGCTTTATTATGGCAGAAGCCCCAACATTTTCATGTCGTGTCTCGTTACTATCAGACTCTCGTCCATTTCTCTCCCCAATGATTGAGGATGATTTTTCAGGCTGCGCTTCTTCCTCAAATTGAACCCAATTTTTAGCTTTTGCTGCTATTTCCGTTGCTTTTGGAATTGCAACATTGTCAGTCGTGTCAACGGCCTGAACAGACGTCGGTGAACTCATTTTTGGCCAGTCTGTAAGCTCCTATTGTCCTTCTATTTACTTATTTCCGGTCTTTTACTCGTTCATATATCACTAAAGATGTTGCGCCTCTATAAGTTTTGTCATACTCGAGTCTGAAATATGTAATACAAAGAGATATCTGTAAAAGGTGAAAAAAAGAAAAATAAACGAATCGTCTTAATCCTTAAAAATAACTAAATAATACATAAAAAATCTGTAAACTTTCAAAAATGCCGCTATAAAAATAACCACCATATATATTTGTGAGCTATACATTGAAAACAGGGTGTGCCCCTCTTCATTGGACTTGATTTGTCCAGCTATCGCGACACGTTCATATATGCTCTCATCGTCAGGTCAAATAAACAAGAGCACCGTGTGGATTTTACTGAATAAATATAGTCGCAATAATATATATATATCTACGTATAATTCATATTCAATCGCAAATATGGTAAAATGGTGATTAAATCGAGTAGCAGCGCGAGCGCACACTCGTGACAAGCAATCGAAACGCACTCGCGGTTCGTTTATAAAAGATGCTTCGAAAAAATTTTAAAATAAAAAATATATACAATTCAGGTATAAAAACGAGCTAAGCGCGCAAGAGGTAAAAATCTTTCGTACCGGTAGATCGTAAAACGTATGATCGATTTATCATCCAAGAATTCCAATGGTTTCGTTTTTCTTTTCACGATCTCTCGGTTTGTCGAAACTTTGACAAGTAAACAATCACGTGATAGATATTTTACGACGAAATTAGATATATATATATATATATATATACATATATGTATAATATATTATTGAGTTTTGGAATTTACCTGATTTGCGTCAGGTAGTCTCATGACCGCGAGCAACGAGCAGCACACACTGTCGCCTCGCCAACCTCGCACACACGATTATTCTCTATCTGACCCTCGTTCTCTCTCTCTCTCTCTCTCTCTCACACACACACACGCAGGCAAAAAGAAGCTTTACGTGTGTGTTGGCGGCTGCCCGTTGCGTGTTCCCTGCTCTCTCGCTGCTCTCGCATACATGGAAACATATGCACACACGTGAATTGGAGGTATGCGCGCAGGGGGAACTCTCGCGGCCAGAGAAGCACCACGGGAAATCAGGCTCTCTGGCGGCAGCTCATGCCCATTTACCTGCGCCTTTTACGTTACATATATACACACATACGTTACATATATATTTATATGTATGTATAGTAGTTTTATCATTCCACGATCTCTCCTATATATATATATATATAATATACTCCAATATTGAGCACCTGTAAGATATTTTAATGTCCCAGGGAGAAAAAGTTGGTGGATTATAATCGCGAGGACAGGAATTTGTCACGTCATTTCAATAATAATTTCTCTTTCCCCCTGAGAAAACTGTTAACGTTTTATATATACTGTATATAGATAAAGTAGGTAAATTCATACATGTAGAACTCTCGAAAATAAACTTGAATCCAAAATCCATGCTGTCGTCCACGTCTCATTTCCGTTCCGCGATATATCGAACCAGACTAATGTTGGAGTAAGAGAGACTTGATTTTTTATCCTGAATAATCGTAATAAAGCTCTTTCATATTGTCTTACACGCATATACAATACATAACATATCCATGATTTTTATATAATGGACACCCCCCACCGCCCTTCGCAAGTCTGCCTCGAATGCCAAGGTCGTTGAGAAAAGATGCAAACATAACCTCAAAAAGAGAAAAGTAACATCGCAAATATTTTCATGCATTACGAGTGACAGCTGTCAAAAATCATGGGAATTAATAATTAATTGGCATTCTTGGACCAGTTCACTAACGTTAAACTTGATTTTATGCGTTTTTATTGCATATGGTGACGATATATAACGACAAAAACGTTGCATGCGCTTCGCAGTATAATTCAATCGTTAAAAATCTATAAAATTTATAAATATTGATTAAACAATCTTTTGATCAGTATACCTCATAAGAGTATGTCTCATCTTGCAAAATTTGTCGGGAGAACGTGGAAATTTGTTCAGAATGGAGCACAATTCAAACATGTCTCTCTGAGAAACAAAAAAATATGCGACACCTGTTGGGAAAAACCGGCAAGAATTTTACAACATTTGGAATTGCAGAATTTCTATATAAATAAAAAAAATCACAAATATTCGAACAATGGAGGTTCGATTTTTTGGTTGCCAGCTGGAGGAGTTTTTCTCAGTCTATTTGATTGGGGTGATAAGGAGGAGGAAAAAACTCCCGAGCTCATAATGTCCATAAAAAGATCCATCTGGCTTATACAGGTAAGATTGATGAAAATCTCTGCAGACTGAGTAAATTAAATTTTTAACATTTTTCAGAAGGAAGAGTACAAAAAAGCCGAACAACTGCTTCATGTTGCACTGAGGCAGGCACAAGCACTTCAGCATTACAAGGGAATTACTTATGTTTATGATGTTATGGCTAATTTGGCTTTTGAAGTTGGAGATTATAGAAAAGCCGAAGTTCTCTTTGTATCGGTTATGCAAAGATTGATTGCATCTGGAACTCCAAAAGATGATATTCAAATAATTCACATAAGCCTGAAAATGGCAAGAGTGTTTCAGCATATGGGAGATCTTGTGTGCGATATTTTTTACATAAGTTTTTATTACAAAGAAGTACGACTAATTTTATAAAGATTTTTTTTTGTTTTTATTCCCAAACAATTTTAACCAGTCAAATATATTTGCCACAAAATGAAATAATTATAGACTTACTAATTTTACAATATTCATTCTTCGTATTGTTAAAATATTGCTATAAAAAATTGTAAAGGATGGCAAATAGTTAAGTTTAAAAAAATGGATTTTTAAAAAGTTTAAGTTTAAAAAGTTTAAAAGTTTAAAAAGTGGATTTTTAATTTTGAAAGAGTACATTGTAGAAATTTTATATATTTTTACCATCCAAAAACCGAGATAATGGTATTAAATTAACGTCACAAGGATATTTATTTACAGCACAATTTATGGTATTTACACTGGGCATATCTGATATAAACGAGATAACAAACATTTTTGAAACTTTGCACGCACAAATCTCATGCAATAGCCGAAAATGGGGAAAAATAAAATAAATTTCAGATTCATATGTTTGATTCATACTGATAGTCGTACTCCTTTTTATTGTTAAATTCACTGTTTCTTCTTTTGCTAATAATTCATATTATTCAGCAAGGCCGAGGCAGGCTACGAATTTTGCATCAAGAGTCTTGAGGACTATATGCAAAAAGATCTTGATAATGAGGATATAATAGAATTGTGGGCAATGAGTCTCGATTGGTACGCAAGAATGCTTCTGACACAATCAAAGTTTTCTCACGCATTAAAAAACATCGAGCAAGCTTATCATCTGTGCCTGAGAGTTCATGGCAGAGAACACGAGCAAACGGTCGTTTTGCTAAATGATCTTGGCACGATATGCTGCTTGACCGGCGAGCACGATCGAGCGATCAATTATCTAACAAATGCCGCGGAAATCGGTGAGAAATAAATTATTGATCACGAATTTTTTCGAGTAAATAAAAAAACGACGATAATCGGGGTTGTTAATTAATTCTTACGTTTCACAGGAGAAAAATTGTCAGAGATGGTCGAGCTCGGATCGATTCACGTAAATTTGGGAAGCGTCTATCTGAAAAAAGGACTTTACGACGAGGCGCAGAAATCGTGCGAGAAGGGCCGAATGATAGCAACAATGAGAAACAACGAAGAATGCATCGCAGAGGCAAATAGTTGTCTCAATGCGGTCAAGCAATTCTTAACCACGTAGTTCTGAGTAATGAGCATGATAATTCCGAATTTAGGCAAATATTAATTTACTCTTTATTCATAATGCTCTTTGTTTTCTTATTTATATATCCTACATTGGTATTCTCAATGGAATATGTACATAACGGCAACTTATAAATCTAGTCACAATTTCACAATGATTAATGGTCTGCCCATTCAACGATTTATAATTACATATAATATCAATGATTGAACACAGTCTGTGAAAAATTAGAAGACAATTTTTTATGTCTACAGTCGATTATACCGGGGAATCGCACAGATTGTGAACAAAACAAAAAAAATACGATTTATCTTTAGTACTAAATGTTTAACAGAATTTCACATGTGTGAGCAATGTTAATGGGTCAACGGGAAAAATGTTGAAAAATTATGTATATAATTCCAAAATGTACAAAAGGAAAAAAAAATCGAAAAAAGGTGACGAAAAAAAAAAAAAAATCAAAAAAACAAATACATGATCTACACTTCCGGTGTAGTTATGAAATTCAAACTTTCTCAAACAAAAGACAGAATAGTGATGTAACTCGTTGCGGAAATTATTTTAGCCGGTATTAGTTAAAAAGTTGCGATTCTATGTGTTTCTCCTTACATTACGCGTGAATGAAAAAAAAAAAGAGAAAAAAAAGAAACCGTCTTACGACAATAACAATATGATCGATCATAAATTAGGCTTGATCTTCGGAAGTGGAACGATCTGTAAGTAACTGGTATGAGTACTCTCCACAATAGAGAGAAAATCGATGATCGTGCTTTCCACGAATGTCCATTGAATATAAAAAAAAAAAAATCGCTTCACTCGTATTGCGCGATAAGTACCATCATGTAAACACCGAGAAGGAGGGCAATTATTTCTTTCACAGATTGCCAAAATTTCGTATCCGTCAAGAGTTCAGGAATTACGGATACCGTGGCAATGTAGATAAAGCCTCCAGCTGTAAAAGGAAGAATCAACGAGGTCGCGAAATCACCTGAAAAAAATAATTTCGTTAAAATAATCGACAATAATTATTTTTCTTTCAACGAAATGGTAACTTTAACTTTATGAAAATTCGATGCTATCTCTTACCCATTCCTTCTGCGAGTAAAGATACATAAGTTCCGCACAAAGCCCCAATAGCTGTTGTTAATTGGAGCAACATCGCCTGAAAGTTAAGTCAGTTTATTATTTTTCAAATACTACACGCTAAATCATCAAGTTAGTATTTTTTTTCTTTTTTTCCATTTGCAACATCAATGTTGTCGTTTTTTTTTTTCAATTTCTCCATGCGCCATTCTGATTATTAAATTACAAAAGAGAAGGAAAAGTATCTTACTTGTTTCTTGCTGCATCCACTCTGTATGAGAATGGCAAAATCTCCAATCTCATGAGGAACTTCATGCAGCAATATTGTGAAGGTCGTGATATATCCAACAGTTTCTCCAGCCAGATAGCTCGCACCAATGGCCAAACCATCAGTGAAATTATGCAAAAAGTCAGCAGCAAGATTTAAATATCCAGCAATTTTGATATCACTCTTAGAATCTTTGCCACCGACCGATGATTTTTCCTTCTGTTTGCCCGAATCTTTTTTACCCTTGACGGCTTTTGGGCTTTCACCACCATGAGAATGAGAATGTGCATCATCCCCCTTAATCAGCCTGACTGCTTTTTCGACCACGAGGAAAGTTATAATTCCCAAAAGAACGCAAAGACCGACAGACATGTCGTGTCCATGGCTATGAGGATCGTGCGAGTGTGAATGACCTTCAGAGCCGTGAGAGTGAGGGTCAAGGGCATGGGGAATTAAATGAAGAAAGGCATCACCGAGAAGACCACCCGAGGCAAAACTCAGCAATATCTTCAAAAGGGGCCGTCGTTGTTTGCTATTGTCGATGGGAACGAAAAATAAAAGGACAAAAGGTGCCGCGGATATTAAAAGAGTTGAGCCCATTGCTTTGAAAATGATATTTTGCTTGTGCTCAGGATCGATTTTTGGCTTTGTACCAACTTGTTCGTGACCGTGATCGTCATCATGGTGTTGATGATCCCCGTGATCGTGATTGTGATGGTCATGGCTCGTTTTCTCGAAATTTTCGTTAGCCTGTTTGGAGTATTTGAAACTGGCTGGCTCGTCGTGACTGTGTCCGTGAGTCTGACAGGGAACCGGTAAATCGAGAAGTATGAGAATAACGAAAACACCGAGAATTATTTTTGCAATAAATGCCCGACTAGGTAGCCAATTTGCCTCGCGTAATTTTGTCATTTTGAAGGTTTTTTTTTCCCGTTCTATTTGTTTCGACATACGTCTTGTGCGATTTTTATGCGATGGGGAAATTTGTTAATGTTATCGGGGAAGCCACGTCAGAGGCTGTATTGTGTATACACGAGGAGAAGACGACTGAACTGAAATGCTCACCAGCTGTGAACGAGTAGATGTAAAACGCGTGGCGTATAGCCACGAGAATAGAGATAAGGCATATGGGCAAGAGGGAAAACCACGGTGGGGAAAACTGCCGGAGCCAATTTTGTGGATGAGATAACAGAATTGAAGGTTAGGGACTAAGCATCAATGATATCTTCTTAATTTTCAATATTTTAATTCAGGGTATACAAATCCATTTACAGATTTATCCTAGAAAAGAGAAGATGCATTGCTATCTCTTTTGCTTCGGCAATAATTCGATGAGTAATGAATTTCATTTTGAATAATCACGCCATATTTGTAAATTCGCGAATAGCAAATTCTACGAAATGTCCCTATGAATTCTCTCATAGTTATTTCGTGTCTCGCGTGTGTCTCATATCTACGTTTTTTAATCCTCCGCGTGACGGCGCTACAATCGCCCGTTCGAATTTAGTTCAAACAAAACATTCCGGTAAAATTTAACGAGTTAAAATCATCATCGCGTGATAAAACGTTTCTCTTCTGTCAAAACGATTTATTCGTAATTTTAGTACTGAAAAAAACGCTGCTGCTCGTGGTGAAATTCGTCGAGATTGAGATCTAGATAAACGGTATGACAGTTGTGTATTACGACGTGTAAATTTTAACGCTTCGCTTTGCCACCTGCAACAAAGCCTCCCGCTCTCTCACGCTTTTTGTCCATCTAACCAACGACGAATTCTAACGTTTTTTTTTCCATCGTCGATTGCACGGGAATTGCAAAGGTACAAAATTATTCTTCTCACATGCTAAAAACTGTTATTAAAAATAATACAATTATAATAATTCACGCACACTATTGGTCACACAGTGGGAGACATGTAATTCACGAGGTTATCAATTGCTTCCCTACGATCACCAACGGTCGTTCCATGCATGGTTGTTTTTTATTCAACGACGTAATCTTTTCGAGAGCTTTGCTAGAATGTCGGAACGCAGCACGACCCAAAGCAATATCCATGGATCTTGTAATGCTATATTTTCAAGCTCTCCCATTAATTTCAACAAAGAGAATCGGGCGCCTGATAAATCGTAAGTTTTTATCATTCATTTTGTTACATTATCTTTGATGTCTGATATGTTTTTGGGAAAATGTCTCTCAAATATACTGGAAAAATAATGTGACAATTGGGGTGCTCAAGTTTCTTAACTAATATTATGGAAAAATACATTAAAGTATAAATTTTACAGTGTCCATGCCAGTTATCCGGATTTGTCAGGTGATGGAGGAATCAAAAATCATTTGAGAAATACCAAAGAGCAACGCACAAATTGGTTTGAGCGACGAGAAAATATTGAACAAAAAACCATGAATTCGAGAATTGATGATACTCGAAGTCCCATGACGAGATCAAAATCCGTCAGTACATTGCAGAAAGATAATTACCCGCTTTCTTCGAAATTGAATGAAAAAGAACCAAAAACACCCACGAGATCAACCTCGAAAAGTTCTCTGACAAATGACAAAACCCCAATCACACATTTCTGTACTCCCAGGAGAATAAGCAACACCAAACAGAATGGTAATTCGAGAACTCCCATGAAAAGATACTTTAGTGATCATGTTCTCTCTCAGGCTACTCCAGAATGCTTCAATACTGTCCAAATGGAAACTCCTAGAGGGAAACAAGATGCAGCTGGATTGGAAGAGCATACTGTGTGCGAGGGAGAAAATAGCAATCTGACTGTGGGCGTCAGAGTCAGGCCTTTGAGTTTCAAGTGAGTTGAGGAAAAAATTTTGCTCCTACACAGAAAGAAAATATATGCAAAATTTATGAAAAAAATATACCACTGAAATATATCTTTAACCAAAATTTGTATATATCTGATACAAAATGTATGGGAGCTGATATATATTTGAAATATTTCTAAAGTATATTCTATGCTATGTTTTCAATAGACAAACAAACAAAAAATTCTATATAACATTTTCCAAAAATATATTTTTGCTTCCATGGCAGTAAAATGTAATATTTTGTCCAAGTCAACGAAAGAATTGTCACAAAAACAACAATTTGTTTTTTCAGAGAATTGAACGATCCGAAAATCACGATGATAATCGAAATCAAGGGCCAAAACATCGTAGTTGCTTGTGAATCTTCAAAGCACACGTTCATCTATGATCACTGTTTCGTCTCTCATCCGGATCCCGAAACTCCTGGTCACGCAACCCAGGAAACAGTTTTTCAAAGTATGGTGCTGCCTCTTGTCCAAAATGCTTTTGAGGGTTACAACGTTTGTCTCTTTGCTTATGGGCAAACTGGCTCGGGAAAGAGCCACAGTATGATGGGAACTGAATGTTCTCGCACTGGCGCAAACAAGCTAAATTCCGAAGCCGGAATAATACCGCGTTTTTGTCACGAGATATTCTCGCGTTCAGCGAAAAATCGCGAATCAACGACCAGCGTTGAGATAAGCTATTTTGAAATTTACAATGAGAAGATTCACGACCTCCTGGCGGCAAATTCGTCAACAAGCGCAAAGAGAGCACCTCTCAAAGTCCGAGAACATCCGGTTTTTGGTCCATACGTCGTTGATCTCAGTCAGCACACCGTCCAGAGCTACAACGATCTGCAGACTTGGCTTCAAGTTGGAAACTCGCAAAGAGCTACAGCGGCAACGGGAATGAATGAGAAAAGCTCAAGATCTCACAGTATATTTAGCATAATATTGACTCAGACACCAAACGGTGCAACGAATGAGAGAAAAGCGGTCGAACCGAGTCGACGAAGTAAGATCAATCTTGTTGATCTTGCGGGCAGCGAAAGATTGAGTCAGACTTGCGCGAGTGGAGATCGTTTGAGGGTGAGTGATAAAAAAAAAAGATTTTTATGACATTTTTAATCCTATTCACAAAAATCTCGTTAAACGTTCGGTGAAAGAGAAAATGGGAGAGTATAAACTAAACCTTCCGGTGAATATGAATCGTGCGATGATCTTTACACTCACAGGCTTTGCCACGAGTACGAGAGACATAGATGCATTTTCTCATCTCAGTTTTCTTCCAAACGGTCGATATTGCGAGCAAAAGATTAAAACAGTAAACTGCGAAATCGTTAACCACCGTCTGTTGTTCTCTTTTTTTTTTGTATCTGAAAGATCAACCATTTCGAAGAAAAATGAATTACAGTTTTGTCTAATGACTGAGTCGTTTCACATTGCCCAGCATCACCAAATATTTCTCTCTAGTTGATGAAAATTTTTTTAGACATAGAATTCAATTTTTTGTGTTATTCTCAATGATCATATACGATAATGACTAATTAAATTTTCTTTAATTTTGCAACATCAGGCATAGCCGAGCCGGAATTAACAATCTGGAGAATTATGTTGACTCATTGAAACTAGCGATAGGGAGAAAAGAACTCTCAAATTTCTCGTATCGTTTTTCGTTCCTCAAATTGTTAAAAAAAAACGTTTTTTTTTTTTTAAGAGTTACATTTCAGAGTAAATACGATACAAGCTGTGTGAACCTTTGGAACATATTATTTTTCAATATTTATATGTTATTGGATAGTCATATCCAAATAAATCTGCTCAATGCATAGCAATTCAATCGAGAATTATAAAAAATTTAGATACGAACGATTAAAATTTACATGTTACATAATTCGATAGATTGGGTCTGAAGGGACCAATTAAACGAGCCATTAATGTTAAAAGGGAAAAGGGGACTCCAGGCTACAAAATCAGTATTGTAGAACAGCCTCGATTGAAGGTCGACGACTTTTCTCAATCTCTACGATTCATTCTGCTAACTCAGGGTATTCAATAAAAAATTGAAATAAAAATATTAAAAAATGCTAACGATTGTACTTTTGAATATAAAAAATGCCAAACGAGGGATTAATTGAGAAGTCCTAATGAGTATTCTAGACAAGTTTGATTCACTGGTCGCAATTACCTCATGTGGATCGGCCCATTAAGTGTTTCTATGAGACTTTTTTTAAGGACAAATGTAGTATTACTATTTTTTATCATTCATTTTCATTTTTTTTCTCTACAGGAAGGAGTCTCGATCAACAAATCGCTGCTGATTCTGGGCAAGGTGATCGCCTCACTAGCCGAGAGTACGAACAACAGAAAACGAGGTTTCGTACCCTATCGGGAATCCGTGCTCACATGGTTGTTGAAGGTAAGTAACTTTACAAGGTCTTTTGCACCATTTTAGTGACTTCTCGTTAAACGAGAAAATAATTTATTAAACGACATTTAGGTACAAAAATAAGTACATGGACAGTTTACCCAAATATTTTCTTTTGTTGTTGTTTCTTTTTTTTTTCATTATTTTTATTTATAGTAACAATACTGCTGCATCTCCGAAAAAAAAAAGAGATTCTTGATATCTCTCGTGTGTGACGAAAGGTCTCGTTTATTATCCACGATTGCGACGCACAACGATTTCCCAGTTCAGTCCGTAATAATTGCATTCTCGGGAGAGGGGGAAGAATTTTCTCAGGCTTTTTGATATTTGCCTCAGTGCATCGTGTCAGTGAAATAACTGAACATCGGTGGTCGAATGTAGAATCTCTTGGGTCCGCATTTGCAATTATTGCCGCATTTTTTGCAACGTTCCCCACATCTGCAACCACCCTTGATATTCTTCTGGGATTTATCAGTTTCTGAAAGCAATTGAGAATTTTGATTAGTCTTTATCGGACAATTTTTCGTGCCCCAAACGATAGACTGTTTAATTAATTAGTCAATTAATGTTGATAATTATTTATAGAGCTTACCAGGCTTGACTTGGACTTCGTTCTTCATTTTCAACGTTTGCCAAACCATCTTTTTCGTTTTTCGAACTATCTCGAACCTTCTCGAAGCTTATTGTCGCTCTGTCGTTTCCCCCACTCTGGTGATTTTAGTCCTGTAATCAGTTGAGCTAGAAGCCACTCTTTTATCTCGGTGGCACCGCGCAATCGGTCTTATAGAGTTTTGCACTTGGCACGAAAAACGTGTTGCACACGACACCAATGTGCTTTCTTTCACCCGACTCTTCCAATGCCAGGCATCGCGACAATGGCTAACATTGTCTTTTATTTACTATTTTATCGAAGCTACTGAATACTGTCAGTCGAAGAGATGGCGTCAGAGTAAACAGCACTTATCGGTATTACAGGATGAATTTTTTTGGAATTAAATTATTTACGATTTAACTTGAATTTCAGATAATTTTTATCGTCGTTTAAAAGGAGAAGTTTTGGTGGGTGGGAAAGCACGCAAGCGCCGTGGGTGCTCAAGAGTGCCGTGTGCAAATTTCTCTTTGCCAGAATTCATCCCTTCTTTAAAATAATTAAGGATTTATTATCGCGATTTAAAAAACTGAACTAATGATTTTTTTATATTTTTACGAAAAGAGATATTTGCAAAATTGAAAATATATTCGATGAATAATTTTATAATTCTAAAGAAGCTCGAGAATGCTTCCCTCTGAAAATGTATATTTTACATAATTCAACAAAAAATATGAAAATTTTTAAAACTTCTTTAACACGCAGTAATTCTATTCCCAACAAAACTTATTTTTCGATGAGAATTTCCAATTATTCACCAGTCAAACTGAAGAGTAATTTGTACGAAAAAAATAGTTTACATTCAAAAAGATCAATAATGACAATTCATAGCAAAAAAAAATCTTAATATTTCGCTAACGACATTTTTTTAAGTGTTCGAGGAATAACTTTTTGGCATTATTATAATTGAAACTCAATGTTTTTGGAAACTTCAACATAGATTATCAATTTTCACATTTTCATCTCATTGCAATCGTTCCATTGATTTTAATATTTGTGTGTGACTGCATAGGCGCAATATTTTTAAATCAAAGCGTCAATAAAAATCATTCTGAAAGATATAAATTGTATTTTGAAGAAGTATTTGTCATTTTCTCGCGAATTTTTTAGTAGAAAAGTTTTTTTTGACATTGCAGTTTAAAAATGGCCGAAAATCGACTTACCTGCTTTAAAAATCACAAGGAATATATTTAGTAATAATACTCTCATCATACCACGTTCATATCTATCTGTGATACTTATTTTTTTTAATGGTTAAAAGTTTTCTTTAGCGCTCACAAATCATTCGCATATGAAAAATATTTTTTCTATGCTCAGTACGACAACAGCTGCAGCATTTACATCTTTTTTTTTTTACCTGTTTGTCGAAAGGAATACACGCATGTATTTCAAACAATAAGGCCTTCGCAATTCCCCCACTCACTCAGCTCTCATTTATTCTCCACGGCCGTAACTTGCACAATGCTGGAAAGAAATAAATAGAGTCGACACTGCGAAATGAAATCTACATATGAAATATCGGCTGCAACGTAGATATTTGCCACATTCTCTATTAAAAGAATGACCAAACAAACAGGCGCGTTAATAATGGAATTGAGACACTCTTTGCTTCCGAATATATTCGTTCTATTAACATTTTTGCTCATAATATTTTTTTTCTCGCCGCATTATCAAATCCATTACGTGCCCCTTTGGGGAATGATCCAAAAAGAAAACGCGTTTTTTTTTTTTTTTTTTCAAAATCTTATCCAACTTAAGCTTAATTTATCTTGATTCGACCATATGCTTTAATTACCAAATATATAATATAAATTGATTACAATTATTTTATTCGTTAATATGCCTACATCGCAATCATTCTCGATTATCAGTCTTTTATTCTTAGTTAAGAAATTAAAATGAGCCACATGTTGCTCGAAAATTCGTACTCTTTAGCCACTAAAACTTGCACTGTTCCCACATTTTTAATCCACTTTGACAATTGCCAGCTATTCAAATTCGCTTTGTGCGCTGAATCAGCGTTAAAAATAAGTCTTCCACGTCTCTTCTCATGCGATAACAAAAAATTGTCCTGCTTATACGTTAAACTTAGTAATATTACTTTTAGAATTATTACAAAATTTTCCAACAATTTTTTATGATTTTTAACAATTTCCAAACCTAAACGTTTTAAATCTTTTCTCGACGAGGCATTTGTGACTCGTCTTGTGCCTCGTGCAACGCAAATTCTCTCTCTCTCTCTCTCTCTCTCTTAGTCGTCTGTTTAATCCATGAATTAACGTTCATCCGATATTCACATGAACATCGAGCTTAGGATACAATGAACAATGGTCGCTTAATACGGAAAAAGTCGAGTTTTTTTTTTTAATTTCAACACGACTCGAAATATATTGTCGAGAAAAATCATTGGTTCTCGAGGAATTTTATTAATTATCGTTTGACTATTTTCCAACAGATTGGTCGAATTTTGCATTACTGAATTAACGTTCATATTTTTCGAGCAAAGCGCGAGAAAGCCAGAAGTTATATATATATATATATATCTATGTATAGTCTCTATAAATAGTACAATTACTCGTCAGCGTCGCAACAAGTCTTCAGTCATTCTATTCGTCATTGAATAAATCGAACAAACTTTGAGGAAAGAAAAAAACTGATTCCTTTCGATCGGATGTTGATCTACGAGGTCGTGATCCTCGCTAATTGGCAAGTTTTCCTCCTCCTACTATAGTGTGGTTGTTTTTTTTTGTATGTGTCTCGATACACATTCAAACGTGAAGTTCTTGCCCTTTTTTATCGATGAATCTCCAGTCTCTCTCTCTTTTCTCCCTCAATTATCGACATAGTTGATCGTTATTTTTGTGCCTCACAGGCTCTCGTCTCAGTCTCCTTTTTCTCACCGTTTTCCAAGATTTGAATTTCTTCTTCCTCCTCGCTTATCTCATTGCAGGAATTCAAACGCGGCTTTCCTCTGATGTAAGAAGCCAGACTTCGTCTCTTGCTCTCCTTGCACAAGTGACAATTGTCTTTCGACTGTGCCGATGATTTTGGCAATTGCTGCTGACGAGGACAATAAACTGTCGAGGATTTTCCTACAACATGCAAAAAAAATTGCTTGCATTAGCAATCATGAGAGAAAAAAATAATAATTCATTGTTCATTCTTCCCACTTTATATTAATACTAGCTGGTGCCCGCGGCGTCGGACGCGCTGAATACCCGTAAAAACTCTTTTTTACCCCCGTAGGGATTGAATTTCGAAAAATCCCTTCTTAGTGCATGCCTATGCCGTATAAGGAACCTACCTGTCGAATTTCAAATTTATAGGTCCTGAGATTTCGTGATGAGTGAGTCAGTGGTATTTCGCTTATATGTATATAGACATGCGCCTCAATTTTTGGGGAAAAAAATACTGCAATACCTTTCCACATTTGCTCTTTTGATATCTTAAGTGGCTCGAGATTCTCGATCGTATCTTCAGCTTGCATAAGTTAAATCATTTTTTTCCAGGATCCCATGAGGTATCGACGATAACAAATTCCAGTTTTTATGCAAAAAAAAAATCCACTGGAATTACCGGTTTACTAACAACTCTCTTGCTGGCAAACTCAAAGTTTCCTTCTTGGCTATCGTCATCACAATAACGAACCAAATATTCGTCTATTGAAATATTTAACGTACCTAATCAATTTTTTTTCTCACTAATTTTCTATTCCAGCTCGGAGAAAAATGATTGGTTTTTAAAAATACCGAACGACAAACGAGACTTACTTGCCACACAACGATTTTATTTTGAGATACGCGTGTTTATTATCCTTCACATTTACAGTCACATATCAAATTTACATTCGAGGAGGGTTTTGAGTAAATCGCACAAATAATAAGATGAATGCTTGATGAGGCAGCTAAAAAAATATTCTTTATGAAATTCAAAGTAAAAATTGTTTTTTTTTGGCAATTTGGCAAGGCAATGAACTTGAAATTTTGCAACTCTAATACAAGAAGCTTCTTCCATTGAAACAGAACAAATTGTCGAATTCCTCTTATTGATTTTAACTTTTGAATGTGACTGACTAATCATCGTTAAGGTAATGTGCTACTACTCAGTCGGCAAAACAGATTTTGCGTAAGCCATTATGAGTACGATAGAGAAAGCTACTTTTACTGCGGTTCCAAAATTCTTTGGAAGATCAACAGTTTAGGTAAAATTTTGGTACGCAGTTTTTGTTACCAACAGAGGAGTAGCACATCGCCTTATGGCTTATCGAGTCACGTGTACGAGTTTGAATATGTTCATATCTTTGTGAGATTATCTCTCAATTCATCATTTTAACAGAGACATGTTTTAAGATACCACCAACGATTACTCTCAATCAATTATGGTATTCGTTATCTTCGATTTAATCTTTGATCGACACTTCCGGTTACGAAAAGTCAGATTTCGGCCGAGGAAAATATATTTTTCTCTCACACAAGAGAGTAAACATTTCTTTTTATTTTACAGACTCGTTATGTTCGTGCATCTCTCGTCCAACTTTCACTCGTTTCGTAGTCGTATTTCAAACAAAACAAAAAAAATAATGCAACCTTCGCATCGGGCTCATCATCGGTTGCGTGTGGATCGAGCGGAAAAGTAACGAAGTCTCGTTCGTTACGTCGGAGGTCGTCAGTAAAATATACATATAAATGCGTATATTTGAATCTGCAAAGCTAAATTACGAGAGGGACTGCGTGATGTGAAGCGTAATAAATTGTGAATCGTCAAAACCGTTATTGGGTGGGGACGAGTCACGTCCCACAGGTGGCGACTTTACAGCTTGGATGGCTTGCGCTTAGATATATGGACAGATTCTTGGATTTCTCACGCAGCTCTCTCTCTCTCTCCTCCCCCCCTCCCCCCACCCTCTATTGGACGCGCCTGTTGGGAGTTCCTGAACGAGAAGTGCGTACGTGAGAGAATGCACGACACATACGCTACATACGCAGTCCCTAAACGAGACGGTGACGGCGACCGGCGACCTCGTTCTCCCTTTTTTTTTTTCTTCCTTTTTTCAACAAGCAAACATGTTTTATCGGATCCTTGGGTTGACTGGGAGAGACTATACGGAGATAACAGAGAAACCCTTAAAAATAACTGAAATTTCATTAGATACACGAAAAATTCAAATTTAATAAAAATTGCCGGATATTTTTAACCCATCGCGATTATTTTAAACCTCGACATTTATAGACTTGTATCATTATTATTAAAAGCATAGAACGCCTTTTGGCGTGTTAAGTGATAAGACTTTTGCGAATCGGAATGCACAACGAGAAATATGACGAGACTTCTTTTTAATTTAAAATGAGATTTAATGCGAAATTATTATCAGGACGTTGATTAAAGTTTTTTTTTTTTGCCAAAGATGAAGGGCAAAACGCGCAAATAAATTGCGTCGTACGAAGATAAATATCTTGTTTATTTGGCCGGCTGGTCGAGAATACGTATATTTTAATTGCTATTCTCTCATATTGTCAAAACATACTCTTTTTTTTTTTATCTTTTCGCGTTTTTAAATTCTTTTTTTTTTACTTACCTCGTTCCGTGGAATGTACAAAGTTTTTCAGTCTAGAGATTAGAAGACTAAAAAAAACCCTTATCGGTTATCAGGTTGTTTTTCAACGGATATGAAATATGAGGGAAAGATCCAAGAGCACACCGTTCGAAACTCGGCCGACCAAACATAGAATCTAGTCTACTCTCGGACACAGTCACAAAAACAACTTTGAGAAAAAAAAATCATTCTGGTCGAGTGTGATTTTTTTATCGTCACGGAATTTCATCGAGCTGACTGAGTGAAAACGTGCAATTTGTTTTGAGAAAGTTATGGTAACCTTGATAAGCGTGCGATAATTTATTCATTGAGCAAATATTATTGTTAGTTGTCCTTCAAATAATCAATTAAATTCCACAAAAATTTCATCTTCAAAAAAAGAATTTTACACAAATGGTAAAAATCTTTAAAGAAATAGTAAAAATTCATTTTGTCATTAAAATCGTTAATTCGACAATTTTACACGTTTTCTCCCCTCTTTCTATGCGATGTAAAAAAAAAAACGTGTTTCGTTGCCGGATTACGAAAGCGATAGTGCGTGTCGCACGAGTGCAACGAACGCGCTTCGCAAGGCGATAATCTTTTTTTTTTTTTTTTTTCATTTCAGTGTAGAAAGTTGATATTTTTTTCATGTTTGTATTTGCAGACGTTGAATACTCGTGGGAATTAAGTAACATAATTTGTAAATAATTTACAGTGGAATTTGATGATATAAATTGGTCTGTGGACTTACCATAATTGAAGTAATTCTTGTTCCAGGGTTGCTCGTAGTCACGATAAACCGGCGCTCTGAAAGAGCCATAGGTCAGCACTTCGGGCATGTAGACAAGATCCATTTTCGTCTGAGTCCACAAGAGGTTTGATCTTCAAATTTCTTGTCTTGGAAATGCAAATTAGGCGATACTTGCGATTTTTTTTTTTTCAATTTATTAATCTTTGTCTTTGGCCACTTTATTTTCTTGTTTTCTTCTCTCTGTCGCGAGGAGATAAAATATCGTTGTAGAGAAGATGATTGAGTGCTATCACCTTTCTTCTTGGACTTTAAGCAGTGCCGATAAATGGCGAGCGTGACGAATATCGAGAACCTCGTTGTGGAGCAATTGCATCAAGAACATAGCTTCCTTGAAAATTGTGATTGACCTCACCCAAGAATTTCTTCTTAATTCAGAGGTCAAAGGAAGCACGTTTTTCTCACGAGATTTGAAAAAGTTTCTCTTTTCTTCAAAGATCACTCTGACGATTTAGAAAAAACTCCGAATTGATAATTCGAAAACTGATAATTGTGATCAAACACCAATTTTCATTCTCAATATCTCTTCGTCCTCTGTCCTCCTTCTCCTCTGTCTATAAATATACGTCTGTTAGGGTGAAATTTAAACAATGTTGATGGCATGAGAAGTCTCTTCGTTGTGATGAATTCAATCCAACGATGTTTTACTTTAAACTGATGCGTGGATGAGACGCGCGTAATGTTTACCCGCCGTTCTGCGATATACTCCCCACTTTTGCGACCTTCCGAGTTTCCCCTCCGTTTCCATCCTCTTCTCCTTCCCTCCCTTCCTCCCTCTTCCACTCTCTTTCTCTGTCCCTCTTCCGTTCATTGTTCCTCCACTACTTGGCCCCACGACGATTCTTCTAAGCCCTTCTTTCCATGTTTTTTGTTCCCCAACAATCATATAATCCACAATGGACGTACGCACGATATTTTACTCCCCTTTGACGTTTTTTTTCACATCCCATGTGACTCATTTTCGCACCCACACGAAGATTCAATGAGTTTCTCACTCTTTCCTTGTCGTTTCCCACTCATTTTAATTCCACACATCTCGATCCTCTCTCCCTTCTCCTTCGTTTTCTCTCCCTCTCTCTCTCTCTCTCTTGTCGTACTTCTCTCAAATGTCTATTTTTGCCCGAGCCGGTTTTCATGCGAAACTCCACCTCTCCCTTTTTGATTCCCCCACACGATCAACCAAATTCGTCTCGGTTTCAATCCTCTTATCGTCTCAAGTACATTCGAACTGTGAACAAACGAGCTATTTAAGGGAAAAAGCTCTCGCGGTTGGCCTATTGTAGAATTAAACTTTTTTGGCACATAAACGATAGAACAATAACGAAGTATGAAAAATTTCAAGAAAATTTTAGGGTATAGACGAAAGGGATTAAAGTTAGGATTCTAGAGAGGGTGATTCTGAGAGAGAAAAAGAGAGGGTGATTCTGAGAGAGAAAAAGAGAACGAGAAAGAAAATTTCTTGTTTTTCATTTCATTGTGATAAGTTCTGATGTCGTTTCATATTATTTATCACCTTACTCGCTTTGTCTCATTTAATGCGTAGAATTTTTTTACGTAGGTTTTGTTATTGTCGTTAAAAACGAATTCCGGTTGGTCTATTGTAGAATTAAACTTTTTTGGCACATAAACGATAGAACAATAACAAAGTATGAAAAAATTCATAAAAATTTTAGGGTATAGACGAAAGGGATTAAAGTTAGGATTCTAGAGAGGGTGACAGAGAGAGAAAAAGAGAACGAGAAAGAAAATTTCTTGTTTTTCATTTCATTGTGATAAGTTTTGATGTCGTTTCATATTATTTATCACCTTATTCGCTTTGTCTCATTTAATGCGTAGAATTTTTTTACGTAGGTTTTGTTATTGTCGTTAAAAACGAATTCCGGTTGGCGTATTGTAGAATTAAACTTTTTTGGCACATAAACGATAGAACAATAACAAAGTATGAAAAAATTCATAAAAATTTTAGGGTATAGACGAAAGGGATTAAAGTTAGGATTCTGGAGAGGGCGACAGAGAGAGAAAAAGAGAACGAGAAAGAAAATTTCTTGTTTTTCATTTCATTGTGATAAGTTTTGATGTCGTTTCATATTATTTATCACCTTACTCGCTTTGTCTCATTTAATGCGTAGAATTTTTTTACGTAGGTTTTGTTATTGTCGAGAGATCACGCTTTTAAAATATCAATCTACCTACGTGGTTTATATCTGATTCATTTTTTTTTTATATCCAATTTTGACATAAGATAACTAGAGTTTGCTCCTATTAACGTCAGAGCGAAAACGGCGGGTGTAAAACTGAGACAAGTTACAAACGCAAAATTACCTCGTCGTTTTGTGTCGTCATCGAATAAGGCCAAGATCGATTATTTTGAAGCCACTATTACGAGACTCCACCCGCGGGTGCTAATGAACTTCGCCCTATTTTTGGCAATGTGAGATGAGCACTTCTCATCCATCATACGATTTTGATTTACTTCGAGATTGCAGCTTATCGGCGAAAAAAAAATAACAAAAAATTCACAAGGATTTTCCTTATCAAGATTTTAATGTCCAACATGCGCGAAATAATCACTCGGCCAATAATGCCTTGCGTTATCGATAAATCAAACTGGTCGGGGGTTTTTTTTAAATTCTCTCATGGACTTGCAAAATTCTCGATTACATTTTACCGATAGACAAAAAATAAATTGCCTCTCAAGTTGGCGCGAACGATCTGAGTACCTTTGTACGTTGAACTGCACATGTTGTTGATCGAAACGAGCGATTATACTTATATATAGAAAAACTATAAGAGTTCTTCTGTCCTTGTCGTTGGACATTTTTGCTAAATGGAGCACGATGAGCTTTTGTTTTGCGAGCGATAAACAACGCTTACTTCTAGTCGTCTTATATTGCCGATGATATTTTCCATCGTCCGGCGTAATGGCAAAAATGGCTTTTTTGAACAGTCGCCAAGAATAAAATGAACAGGAGAGATTTCTTAATCGATCGTCTTTTTGGAACTCAACGTAGGCGAATGTTCAATATAATCAGAAATTCTTCTCTGTTATTTGGACAAGTCGTCGTCGAATCCTTTCGTCAACGATCCTCAAACATAAATGTATTTGCACAGATGATATTGGATCGCTTTTTTTTTTTAGTTCGACGCACAAAATATGCTCTGTGACTGTTTGAAAACATTTTATCTGGATAAAAATTTCAAACTGACATTGTACAAAATGATGATTATTTTCATATTTTTTTCTCTCAATGCTTCTTCATCAATATTTCCGGGAGTCTGTAGTTTTCAATACCTGTAATTGCATGAAAGGTCGAATAGCAAGAATTCACTATGACTCAATATTTTTATACAATTTGAGTGTCCTTTTTGTTCCTCTCTCTTCGCGGTTGAAAACGATCGAATTTTTATGGTTCGCCGATGATCAACGAGCAACCGTGCGTCTCTTGGGTATTGTGTATACGTGACCGACAACACGAATTTCACGCTCGATTTTGTTAAACGCAAAAGAAAAAAAAAAAAAACGAATTCCGACACGCTCGAGTGGGCGGGAATTGAGTTTCGATTTTTATAGCGTTGGAAAATTATGATCTGTGGAGAGTTTCCTGCAATTGCAGAAAACTGGGCAGAAAACTGGGCATTATATTTTATCCATTTGCGCCCTTGGACTGAAAGTGAAGAGAAAAAATATTCGTATCATGTTTGCAAATGGTACGCGAAAAATAAAATATTTTATCGAAATATTTTGAGCGATAATATCGCTCTATCATTTTAATCTTACGAGGCACTCGTTTACTTGCCTTTATACAAAGATCACCAGACCGATTATAATTGATCAACTGATCGTTTATCGATATTGCGATGTAGAATCATACTCGTATTTTGACGATTGAAAAAATGAGGAATTTTTTTTTCTTCGTTATTTTATTTAAAGAGCACTTCAAAGATATATTCCACTGCTCTGTGTATTTTTCGGGCTATCAAAAAAATATACATGTGCAGAGAGATAAAAAGAAAAAATATAACCGACGACCTTAGCGAAAATTTGCAGTTTCTCCTCGTGGCGTTTTATCTCTCGGTTCTCTCAATTAACGCCACTGTGTTATGTTTGATTTTATAGTTTCAATTGTTAATTTTTTTTTTTTTCAGGAGAGTTTAGGCGGTAATTCACGAACGGCGATGCTGGGAACTGTGTCACCCGGAAATATTCATCTCGAAGAGACTTTGGCGACTCTGAGATATGCGTGTCAAGCACGTGCTATTGTCAATCGTGTGCGCATTAACGAAGATCCTCACGATAAACTGATACGGTGAGAGCAATCACAGCTTTACAACTGATGTGTAATTGAACGCATCCATGAAAGAAAAAAAAAAACGACCATAATACGGGGCAATTAAAATTCGTATATCTCGGGTCTGATATAGAAATGAGAAAGTGTCGAAATAAATGATAATGAAATTCTTCATGTTGTAGAGAATTGAAGGCCGAAGTTTTACGTTTGCGAGGAGTACACGAGGGCTACGAGAGACAACTTGGCGCACCTCCACGTAGAATTTTGAGTGCTGAGGGCCTGTCGAGTGACAATAGCGAGGAGGTTCAGAAAAAACAGCGTGAAATTGACGAACTCAGGGATCAACTGAAACGAGCCGAGCAACAACTTTCTTTGACGCAAAAGTGCGTTTAAAATTTTTTATTTTTATCTCTCTCAATAATTGCAATTAGAGCAGTAGAATTTATCCAGAATTCGAAAGATAACCAATGTGGGGGTTAATGATTCATCACGTCTCACACAAAAGTCTTACGTTCTTAAGAAAATTTAAAGAAGTACGACTATCAGGAAAATTCGAATTTCTGCAACTAAAAGTTTCGTATTTCGCTGGCAGACGGATCATTCTTGCGTCTACTATTATTTTTTTTATTAAAAGACTTGAAATATCCTTTTTATCAATATTTTACAGCGATATTTGAGCCACATGGAGTAACCAAATTACAAAATTTATACATGTCTACCTTTTGGCTTGCCTGAATCAGACATTGAACAGAAAAACTTACGTTCTAATGAAACTTGAAAGCACTTCGACGATTCGGAAGATTGTAATTTTTGAAACTGCACAAGCTTCACAAGTAATAATACTTGCTTAATGGTCAGCTTGAATCCACATTTTCAGATCTTGGTCGGAAAAGTTACGAGATGCTGAGGAGAGGAAGAACAAAGAATTGAAATTTTTGCGATGTTGCGGTGTCGCTATTGAGATTGATTTTCGCGATAAGGGTACTCAGCCGTGTCTCGTTAATCTCGCTGCTGATCCTATGTTATCGGGTGCTCTTTTGTACCTGATACCGCCGGGTTTGGTTCGCATTGGAAAACGCAACGAGCGCAGCAAGGACAAGAAGATGGAACATTTGGATATCGTGCTGGACGGTCCTCTGGTCAGGCAATTGCACTGGTTAGTCTGGTCGGACAAGAGAAACTGAAAGAGGAGAAATACTAAAAAAAAAGTAGAATAAATAACAAAGAGAAATTGTCGTATGGTGGAAGCTTTTTTTTTCACGAACGCCTGCACTGACCAATCGTCGAACTCATAATCGCAGTCGTCTCACTTGCATCCGTGGGTTGTTTTTTTTTTCATTAATTCGTTCTTTTTTCCTCTTGTTTTTTCATCAATTCGTTTTATTCCTCATGTTGTTGTTTTTTTCTTCCTTACACTTAATCAACTCTGGCTGTCCGTTATTCACAACAAGGGAGATTTGTACATCATCGAAGGCCCACATATGTTATGTGCATGCGGATTACAAAGTGGCAGGGGCTCTTATCTCCCAATCTCTCTCTCTCTCTCTCCCTCTCTCTTTCGATAGTACAAGATTTTTTCTCTCACAGCTACAAGGTCGACAACAATGCTGTCACATTGATGATCCGTTTTTTTAAATCTTCTTTTGCTTGTTAATCGCTCTTATCAGTCGTTGCATACCAGCAGTAAATTAAAAATAACTCGTGTACGTACGTGAGAAATATTGTCTGGCTGTTTATTTACTATTGGAACAAAACGTATATATATATATGTGTGTGCGTGTGTGCGCGTTATTCAGAGATCCAGGAAACAAAACTCGTTGCCTCAATTAATACAATTGATATCTTCGTTTAAACAGTACTATCGAGAACGACAATGGAAGACTGATCTTGACACCGGAAATGGACGCCGATACTTATCTCAATGGCCAGGTAAATAAATTATTATTTTTTTTATTCTCACATGAGGATTCGGAAAAATTAATTGACAATTTTTCAAAGAAATTTACGAGTAAATTGAAAAAAAAAATTGCAGATCGTGAGCGGTAAAGTTCTTTTGAAACACGGTGATCGTTTGGTAATTGGTGGAAATCATTATTTCAAAGTTTGCAATCCCCATGACGACCAGAGTAACAAACAGATAACTGCTCAGCCGGTGGACTTTGAGTTCGCTCATCAAGAGATATTAGCAATACAGGAGGAGAAGTGAGTAAATTTACAAAATAATTTTGATCAACAGTAGCCTGGAATAATTTATTTAATTATTAACAAAAAATTGTTTGCTTTTGTACAAAGATTGCGTGCCGAACTGGAGGAATCGAAGCAAAAAGCGATAAAAGAACTAGAGAATGCCAAACGAGAGATCGAGGCACAATTGGGAACACAAAAATCCTCTTACGAGCATGAGATCAAAGAATTGGGCACAACATTGGAAAAGCAAAAGATTGCACTCGAGAGAACAAATCAACGTAAGAGAGAGCTCGAAATCGAGAAAGAACTTTTGACACACGAAATCGAGAAGAATCATCAAATGAGAAAAATTTTACCTGATGATACGAGAGTACAAGTTACTCCTTATAAAACAAATTTTTTACAAGATCTCGAGGCTATTTTGTTTGAGACAACGGCCGATGTGGAGTCGGCGCTTAAAATGAAATTGAGCAACGAAGCGATCAAGGCTGGTGGTGTCAGTTTGCACGAGATGCAATTGCTAGTCAGAGAAGCCACAGAAAGATGCCGAGATGTTGGTGTCAATTACGTGAGTATATATTATACAATCTAACGAGACTACTTTTACGTACAATATCGATTTCACATTTTTTTTTTTTTTTTTAAGGTGTTTATGATATCCACACGTTTCCCCCATCAAATATTTTTTCAGCCATTTTTTTCAAAGCCACTTAATCATTTTGGGAAAATGCAAATTTCGACCTGTCTATAAAGTTGTTTTTATTTTTTTGAGATCTTAAAGTTTCGGGGAAAAAAATGAATTTCCGTTTTTCTTCGCGTTTCTTTTTACTTTATGATTTTTTTTGAACTATTTGCATAAAAAACTCTCTTCTTTCGATTAAATCAAATTTAAAAGGTCTGTAAATTGTGAAGTTTGAGTTTGGGTTATTTTTTGGGTATCAAAAAGAAAATTTGAAAATATTTTTCTGGTATTTATCAGAAATTTTTTGAAAATTTCAACCGGAATTATACACGTGCAAAATTTTTCAAGCCCATCGGATTTTTGTCAGATCTAACGAAAATTGAGCAAATGTTTTTAGAAAGTGCCTTATAGCAAATTCCATGACTCTCAAGTAAAACGAAAACTTTGTTACTTTGCGGCAATCCTGCCACTGAAATTTGTTTAATTATACAAAATTCTCAATGATAATTTTCCTATAAATAAGTGATTCGTGTGCGTCGAGTATAATATTAATACGGCTCGTTGGTCTAGGGGTATGATTCTCGCTTAGGGTGCGAGAGGTCCCGGGTTCAAATCCCGGACGAGCCCATTTTTTTTCTTTCTTTATTTTCGACTTCTCACCATGTTTTTCATCGAAAAATCTTGTTTCAGGAATTTTATCAGCAGCAGATAGTCGTAGATAAGAAATTACAGCCAGTGATACGAGTGCGCGATCTTGATCGTGAGCTCGAGACGCTCTGGCAGCCAATGCACTTTCTCGACTGGATCCATCGATTGCGCGATCATGAGATCGAGGACTCTATGAGAGAATTGCGCAGCAGCGAGGATGACTGGGAGCCATATGAGGAAAGTGACATCGTCGAGGATTCATTGAACAACAGTCGAATATCAATAAATATGACACCGGTGAAAAAACAATTGAACGAGAGTCTTCATCATTTCTCGTTGGACAATTCGATACTCGAGAGAACTGTAGCTGGTAACGAGACGACCGAATCAACGATAGAAAAACGTCGCGAGGATATTACGAAATGTCTCATAGAGATGGAAAATGCAGCAAAAATGCTAAGTCAACTTTGCCATCAGTATGAGAGTAGAGAAACGAGCGGTCAAGTGACAAAATCACTCGACACGGTACGCAGTATAATCGACAGTTTGAAGCACACTTTGGACAAAAAGAGCGACAACAACGATGACAATGAAATATCCAACAGCAGCGGATTCAATAATACAGTTATCGAAAATTCCGAGTCGGGAATAAGCGAGATAAACGCGAACTCGAGAAATTTTCTCGATTTGAAGAATAATTCACCGAGCAAATCAAACGTACGAGGCAAATGTACATTTTTCAAAGATCCACCAGGCTTGAAGAGTGTACGTTTTGACGTAAAATAGATAAAAACAAATAGAGATATTGCTCAATATTATTATTAATTTTCTTTTTTTCTTTTCATGTTCATTGAGTATTGCTCGTTTTTAATTTTTAATTCGGGGTCGCCTGTCAATTAATCTCCATTTGATAACCAAAGTATCTTATTTATTCCATTATTGTATTTAAGCCAGTTTTTATCGTCCATTTAAATGCATTTTGAAACAGAATAACTTTTAGGCACTGAAGAATTTGCAATATTTCTCGTTTCGAGACTACCCAGTGCGCTGATGTGATTTTTTTTTTTTTTTCTTTTCCCTTTCCATATTTAATCGCATTGTCACGAGAGAACGGCACTTTACATAACCGGTCTGTGATAAACACGCACATTCAGAGATGAATATATCCGATACGGAGTAGTGAGCGTTCGATTTTTTTGTACTAACGTAAAACGTGTCCAGTCGGTGTTTTTATCATCGAACTTGCCTTCTTAAAGTATTTTCCACGTAACTGCCGAGAAGAAGACTTAATTTTTTATAAAATTAGTGCCATAAGATCGGAGATGAACGTAATATAAGAGCGATATTAATAAAATGGATCAAAAGCTCAATTTTCCAATAGCGCATAATAATATTGATAGTATAAATTTAAGGCATCGCTGTTTTTTTCTTTTTACGTTTTTTATAATGTAGAACTATGTGGGAATTTCGAGACTGGATGTTTAATCGAAATAATCTTCTATGTCAATATTTGGATCGAGTAAATCTTTGCCATAAATACTGAGATCTAATTGATTGAGTATCAAATTTTCGCACATCTCTTCCAAATCCGTATTTCCGATGAGAACTGCACCCTGCATTTTTCCATCCTTCAAGATCAATTTAATGTATTCCTGCCCCTTTGTCACTCTCAACAGGATTTCATAATCGTTGTCCAATTTTTGGCCATTGAAGAGACCAAGAAGAACAACTTTGTAGCCGAAAAATTTAGTCACGTGTGTGAAAAGTTCGAAACAAAAATCTTGATGAAATTCCTCATTGGTGTAACTCGAGTACATCGATTTTGCGGCATAACGGCCCATTTGATGTGCCTGCGTCCAGAGCCTCATTTGAAACCAATGCTGAGCGTGATCCCAATCGGCCGTGCAAACATCACCCGCAGCATAAATATCTCTCTGCGAAGTTTCCATTTTCCAATCAACCGAATATCCTCCATCTTCGCATTTTTTCAAATTTTCCAATCCCTTCAAATCCGCATTTGGCGTAACTCCCGTTGCCGATATGACCAGGTCACAACCGATTATTTTACCATTTGTCAGAGCTACGTAGATCGGCCAATCATCTCCAAGCATTTTTTCAGCGATTTCCGAAGGCTGGAGAATTTTCGAGACTTCGCACTGATACTCAATGTTTATTCTCATTGGAATTGTCGAATCAGCCTTGATTGTAATTGTGTTATGCCAATCGGGACCAAGAGCAGGTCCACCTTTGCTCAACGTATGATCGCTTATTCTATATTTTATTCTCTTAATCGTTGTGGTTTTTGTTTCCGTTTCTCGTTTCAGCAATTTGTCCTGAAAAAATTCTGCAGCTCCAGGATCGACAAAAGTTGCTGATATGTGTTTATCCTTAATAATCCAGATTATTTCGAGTCCTTGAACCTCATGAACGATTTCCGTAGCTATTCCACCATTACCAACGACAATGACTCTTCTCGCTTTGGCTATTCTGCGTGACAAAATTTCAACAGATTCTGTATCTCTTATGCCAATAACGTTACTATTGTTTACGGAAATAAGCCGTGGCTTGGCACCCGTACAAATGCAAAGTTTTTCGTAATAAATTTTTCTACCACTCAAAGTTTCGATGATTTTTTTCCGCGTATTTATCCTGATCATTGTGTCCTGAACAACTTTTACAGAGGGATGAATTTTTGTCAGAGAATCGCTCTGACGTTCTTCGACGTCGAATTCCGTCAAAGTCATGCCAAGAGGAACGATATTTGTGATCGCTTTAATAAGAGAACTTGAAGTTATCAAAATCACTCGTTCTTCGGGTACGAGAAAAGCTAAACTTTCGGCACAAGATACACCAGCGATTCCACCACCGACAATCACGAATTGTGCTTCTAACGAATCGGAATTCATAGTTATTGGCAAATTTTCATCAACCGCTATGTACAAATTAGGAATAAATCGTAGAATATGTTAACATTTATCATTAATTATTCTGATTGAATAGATTTTTGTTGGTTCTCCGTTTCAGGATTGTACCAATCTGAATAATTGTATTCCCGAAATGGAAGGTCGAACGAGATAGTGCCGTAATCTTTGGCTCTGTGGATCGCTATGAGAAGATTCTGATGCTGCTTCTGGCAAATTCCCGTTTTTCTGAAATATTTAAATAATAACTGCTTAAAATCTCTGGACTATTTATTTTATCTTCTGATGATAAAATTAGGTTTAATAGCCTACGTGTAGCTCAAAATCGCTCCGTTGTATTCGGAAATAAATTGCTTCAACAAGACGGTATTTCTGTGATCAAGAACGAGAAATTCGTCTCTGCAGATTGGGCACGGATTTCCAGTCGTGATGATTCCTTGTCTCTGCAAACATTTTGAGAAAGAAAAATGGGAGTGAGAAAAGATCTTCGAAAACGTAAATGAGTTAATCTTAATCCATGAAAAACTCACCACACACGTTTTCCTTGTCTTTCGGGGTGGGAACATTCCCTTGTGATTTCTTCTGTACAATTTCCAGACTGGATTGTCACCGTAAGTCTCTTTGTAAGCTGTAAGTGTATAAAATATATGTTAGTAGTAGTAAATGTTATATATGTATATGTTAGTAGTTAGTAGTAGTAAATAGATGGAGAAAATGAATTTTCTTAATAAAAAGCATTATACGTTATGATCACACATGTAGATAATAATAATCTTCAAAATAGTACTCTTGAAAACTCCTAAAAATTCAAATTTGTACAGATGTCCAAAGGCCAGGAAAATACAAAACAAAATGAATTAGTTAATGTACCCAAGCTAAACAACCTTTAGAATATAAATTGTTTTTTAATTTCTTATTCCTTCCTTCGCATGCAATAAATTGGAAAACGCTTCTATGCCATAAATGAATAAATAAATAAGTATGGTAAATGACGAATATTATTCCTCTCAAGAAACACGAATAGATTATTTTTTATCATTTCATATCTGCATAATAATAAAGTGCTCAATTAAAAACTCATCAACATTCAAATGCTCACAGAGACCCAATAACTAAGAAAATATAGAATAAAATAAGTTTGTGCAATGCTTGAATTAAACGACTTCTAGAATATAAATAATATTCTATTTATCTTTTTTTTTTTTCATAAGAAAAAACATTTATAACTACGGTGCATGCTGGACACATTGAACAAAAATCTTATGTCATAAATAAATGAATCAACAAATAAATATATAGATATACAAGGAAATATAAATACACATATAAATAATTTGATGGTGGATGGAAACTTACCCTCACTAATAACATATCTGATGCTAGTCTCAACAGGAACAGGATTTCGTCTATCCTTGGCTGGATCGACGTATTCCTCATTCGCGTTTTGATCACTAGCGATCACTTCTTTCTCGTTCTCGTCGTTGAATAAAACTTTACCACGTGAAATGTATCTCACAGATACGGCCTGTAGAAAATTCAAGATTTTTGGAGCAAAGTCAAAGAGACGACAACAACAATAGACTCACAGTACTAAATTACCCTGTTGATGAAATTGGCACGGAATGCAGCAATTCCGGAAGCGGCTGCAGCTTGCAGACCGAACACGAGCGACATAGTAATTGTTGTTTACTCTATTTGAATAGATTTTATTAGTTTAACGAAGATCGGCTTGTTATTTCTTTTCCTTATTATGAGCACCACGAAAATTTAAAGGTTAGGTTTGCCGGTTCTCAATATCCATGCTTTTGAAGCAAGTTGAGGATCCCTGCATGACGTCAGCGACTACTCAAGTCAGTTGGCTCCTGGGATTGTGCGCAGCAAGCAAATTAAATATCGAATTACATTAAGACAGATTGTTAAAGGAATAAAATAATTTTAAGATTATGTTTCATTGAATATTATTGAATTATTTTTGTTGTCAAAACGATGCTTTTCATGTTTTTATGTATGCAAGAAAAAATAAAAGACACTGGTCTGACGAGCGAGTCTTGAATCCACAGAAGATAAGAGTCAAATTAAGTTTTATTTTATCGTTAATATTACGCGATAATAATAATATGCATTACAATTTACGTAATGATGTTTCCATTGATTCGCAATAATTTTAATGTAAAAAATGATTATCTTATGATAAAGTTTCAATTTGTTTTAGTTCGTGCCGTATAGAGGGAGCATCGAGAGTTGGACATGATTTGACTCGATTGCATCTCCCAAGCGTATTTCCTGTTTGGTCACGGCAGCTCGTGCTACGTTAGTTAGGTGAGAATATTACATTTTTCAAATAAATACGAGTTAATAACGGTGCTGGAATAATTGGATATATGGACAAACGCGTCTAAAAGGTAAATCATACATAATCATAGCGATTTTTTTATTTCAGATGGCAAGAACGCCCAGAACATACATGCGGATTTCCAAGTCACGTTAGCGCATCTCTCCCGTCTAGTTTTCCAACTCGCGAGAAGCCATTACTGAGGCCTTCTCTCCCGCACACGAACATATCCATACACACACTTATAGTACGGTGTGGCGAGCTAAGAGGCAGCGAACGAGAGAGCTGTTAAAAAATCGTGTACAGGAAATGTTTGATTTCTTATACATTGCTGTGAACATTTGTTATCCATAAAAAGGATTTTAATTGTTGACAAAACTAATAATGTGAGTGGATTGGCCGATTGGCCATTAGAAGAGCAAGAAAAAAAAAACATATTTTCTTTAATTTATTTGAGAAAGCGAAAGAGAGAGAGAGAGAGAGAGAGAGAAAGGGTGATAGAGCGAGAAAGGCAAAAAATCCCCAGGCATGGGGAGAAATTTTGGGTGGGGTTCTCCCTCATTGCTATTCCTTTCGATAAAATCAACGATCGCGCGCGTTATGAGCCCCAAAAGCCAACAATGGCCGAATTAATCGTTACGATATCGCTCAAAGTCAAAGCGTCACATTAAATCATGGTTACTTTCCCGTATATGGAAATTTAATGACGTGGTGGCAAATTGGTCGAAAAATCGATTCAATCTAACGGGTAAATTATTGTCGCGTGTCATATTTTTGATCGAAAGTGATGAAAATATCATTTACGACTCTTCCAGCTCCCTTTTGAAAAATATCAGTGTTAGGAAGTGTGAAAAAAAAATTTAGAGCGTAAAATATCGAGAGTTATTAGCGAGGGAAACGTTAACTCGTGAATATATATATATATCATATTCATTTATAAATAGAACGAGCAATGGTGACGTCATTGTGAACGAAAGGCGTAAAGGGGTCAAAGGGTGGGGGACGGAAACGCGTTGCTGTTGGCCAGAAAAGTCGGAAACTCCGCGCTTTCTCAGTGGTCAGTGGGGCAACGGTGAAACGAGCGCGGCGAGAGAGGCTCTGATATGCGCGAGTTACGGTGCGCAAGCAAACTCACCAGTCTGCCTACCGAGCGAGCCCCGTTTGCCAGCAGGATTGAAATTTTAGCATTCGCACTTTTCTTCGCCCTTATCCAAAGCGTTATACGATATTTTTGGGCCCACGATTGTATATTAGATCAAACAAGAATTCATCAGAGCGGCTCATTCGAGCGTAAATAAATATCTCGTTAGGAAAATTTTGATATTACTGGTAGGGAATAATTAATAACGCACTTAATTGCATTGAAAATTATTTTTATCAACTCGTGACGCAGTACTTCTTCCCGTATGGATCGGTGTTACTAGGCGAGGCCACGCCTCGCGATCTCTTTGTCTTTGACTTTTGTCGATCCTCTTCTCGGGATATTTCATGTCTTTTGTAATTTTTCCATCACGATAATTATACCAGTGAGCTAATGCCTTTTTTTTTTGTTTCATTATGAAGCTATTTGATATTTTTTGTAAGATTTGCGATTACGAAAAGGATCCATATGATTTTTTTTTTTTTTTCTCACGACATTTGCGTCGTGCATTTCTCGATGAATCCCCACGATGTTTGTGACGAGAATATATTTTTTCTTTTGCAAATAATTTGCATTTTTATGAATAGTAGACTCGAAAATGTGTGATGGAACATAGAATTTTTTTGTCTCGTTACAGATATCGCGGATGATGATACGGTTATCGCTGACTTTCGTCAGATAAAAGTTTTTCAACGTGGATTACGTGAATATTCATCAAAATGGTGAGTTCAGTTGCTGAAAAAAAGTCAAATATAATTAAATAAAAAATTATCGTCATGTTGGATTTTATGTTGAAATATTTGACGACAGACGGCGCTGCGATCAGACTCGTCGCGTCGTCGTTGCGAAAAAACAAGATGGCCGCACGGTGAAGCGCAAGAGATCAATAACCTTGGATGAATTAGTATCTCCCCTGCCCTATTTTCGGTTTCGAGAGGATTATCGCGTCACGTGCTAGCCTCTTGAATTGTATAATGATATAAGAAATATATAACCTGAGACTCGATGCGCACTCGGGCTTAGATTTACAGAATCGACATTTTTTTTTTTTTTTTTGTTTTCTCGGAATATTAATGATATTTCATATGAAATACATATGACCATTTATTTGATTCAGTATGAAAAAGGTAATGCTAAATATTATTCGGATTTTATGCTCCATTCGCCGTGCGGTTTAATTGGGCATATCAATTAACTTTAGAAAATCGCCATTTCGTTATCTCAGAAATATATCAATTTAAAAAAAATAACTAACATTTTATATAAATTTTTCAATTATATCAATTTGTATGCCAATATATTTAATTCAATTCTGTAATTAAGCATACTGAGACATACAAGTTTTTCTAATATAAAAATCTTGTATGATATTTATAATAAATATGATATGCAATAAAAAAAATTACAAGGACTCTGAACCATTGGACGGTTGTATTCCATGAGCCGAACTTTCTGATATGTGTCCTACAGATATTGAATTTGTGCCAATATTAATGTCTGTTGTGATCATTGGTTAGGGGATGTTTTTTTTTTATTTTTCATTATCTCGTTCTTTGTATTTGCTTCCAGCCTCGTATAGATCCGTTTCAGTTGCTCAAGTGTCTCAGTGTCTTGCTGGGACCCACGGGAGGCATCAAGAGCAAAGAAGAGGTGCATCGCTTAGCGAATCTCATGACCAAATTCTCCAAGAAACTCGTCTCCAAATGCATCTATATTCAAATTCTCAAGACGACCAACACAGAACTTCTGAGCCAGTGAGTATACAATCACAATTTCGTTGCTGTTTTAACCCTCTAGGATATAATCTCATACTCCCCTATTAAAATTCACACGACCCAGGATGACCTTCAAAAAAAATGAAAAACAAATATATTTCCGTATTTTTCGGACCTAAATTTCTCTTCAGCCCTGAAGAATAAGTATCATCATCGAATAGCCAAAGTATTACAATATAAAAACAAATTTGAGAGCCGCAAAATAGAATTTCACTGCCAGCATGATGAGACACACTCGTATTCTAAATTGGAATATTGGTGTGATACAAAGAGTATTATAACATGCAATATTAAATGATTATGGACTCTGAACCATTGGGCGGTTGTTCTTGATACGCCGTACTTACTGATATGTGTCCAACAGAATAGATTCAATTGTCAAAGCGATTTAGAATAAAAATTCCTGTTTTTGTTTTTTTTTTAATTCAAGAAATAAAATTTTAAATACTTAACATCGAACGCTACTTTTGCCTGTTTTAATAATCACAAAAGTTAATACTAAATGAATTATTGTACTCTGAAAGACTGGCGCGTATTTGAATTTGAAAAATCGAGAAGTAAATATAAGCAAAGGGAGGAAAAGAAAAGAGAATCGTAGAAAAATACGATGGTATCGCTTGCCTTCTAGATTCATGGACGCAGGAGGCTGGAGTCTCATTCACATGTGGCTAACCGACGGTATTGTAGCGAAAAATTGGGCTCTGATACAAGAATTACTCGAGCTATTGCATCTCTGTCCGGTAAAGATTGATCGTCTAAAGAGCAACAATTGTCCAAAGCTGATAAAGGGTCTGTCGAAGGAAGTTTCTCATCAGGGTGTTAGAATTCTCGCAACGCGTTTGGTCGAGCAATGGCTAAAGATAGTAAAGGGCGAGGCAGCACCAAATTCCGTGCCCGCTCAAATAATCGGAAATATTTCGATGCAAATATCGGAAAATTCCACTAATCAAAATGAAAATTACGAAGTTTCGAGTGAAATGAACAACGATCATGTAATTACGGACGACTCGACCGTACAAGTTCAAGATTTTGAACAGACAACCGATAATTACACGATAGAAACAAATCAATCGCAGTCTCAACCGATTCAACTTCACATCCTGAATAATCCGGCAATTCAACAGCAACAAGTCCAGCATATGACGAAACAATCTTACGTCGTTGTTGGAAATGGCTCAGCGGTAGTTCCCTCTGGTCCAGTTTGCAAAATAACTATACGCGATGGTAATCAAGTACTGGTTAAAGTCGAGACCGATGCCTCGAATATAAATAATGCGTTAAATTCGAGCCACGTGATGAATGGTGAAATCGCGAATAGTGAAATTGCGAGTAATCAAGATATTGAGGCTGATTATGATGAAATGACGGTCGAGAGACTCGACGATGAGTTTGCCGTTAATGAATCAACGGCTGATCCAAACCGGCAAACTGTCTCAGCTACGAAAGAAACTGAAAATATCGAAGTTTCCTCAAATGCAAAGAGCAAAGAATCGGTAAAGGAGGTGAAGGATAATAATGTCGTTTCTGATGGCAATAATAAATCAAGCGACAAGGAAAATCGAGATTCTCACAAAGCGGAGGATAAAAAATGTAGCATCAGTACAGACAAGAAGAGCGAACCTCGATCGAGTTCAACCTCGAAAAGCAGTTCGTCGTCTTCATCGAAACACAGCTCAAGTTCCCATCGTACTGGCTCAAGTTCGCACAGATCTTCGCATCGTTCGAGCTCAAGCAGTTCGAGGAGTTCCAGTTCAAAGGACAAATCTTCCAGGGACAAGGACAGACATCATTCTTCATCGAGTAAACACAGTTCGTCCTCTTCATCGAGTAAAAATAAATCAGAGCGTGACAAGGAACGGGAAAAAGAGAAGGAAAAGCAGAAAAAGGATCAGGCCGACAAGGACAAAGCGACCCTTGAAAAAGTTCAGGCACAGGCGATAAGCTCAAAATTGGGCAAAATACCGAAGAAAAAAACGGAGGACGAAAAATCATCTGGTGAATCATTGCTGAGAAAATCATCAACGGATTCGCGTGAAAGCTCGAAAGAGAACAAGGACAAGACTGATCTGAAAAAAGGTCCAACTGCTGGAACTGTTGCAGCTGCTGTACTTGAGAAAAAAAATATTTCAATTTCTATTGAAAATCGTAAAAATTCGTTAGACTCTGCAAGGCCAAAAACGGTCAAAACTTTCAACTCAAAGTTTAGATCTACAGGTTTGGAGGAAGAAATCAAGCCTCCACCTCCTCGATCAGCCACGAAAAAGACAGTTGGTAATATTCTTGATAAAAAGATTATTCCAGCAAAGCCTCTGACAGCAATGAAGAGAACTTCGCCACTTCGTGAAACTTCCGCGTTATCGGACAAGAGAGTCAAATTGTCGCTGGATCCACCAATTTCATCGCCTACCGAGGAGAAGAAAGGCGCAATCAAGCTCATTTCACCAAAACCCAAACGTAAGTATTTCGTTATCAATCTTCAATTTTTATGGCAACAAAATTAATTGTATTATTCTCGCTTTTTTTTTTTTTTTTTCGTACATATTTATAATATAGATTTGTCAGGGTATTATTAGGTAAAGATTTTTTGTTTATTGTATCTTACAATGTCTCTCAATTTACCGAGTAACTCAGCGCTGATATTTCAAGGTAATCCACCCTCGATATTAAGCAGATTAACCTCTGATATTTTTATACCCCATTGAAAAAAAAAATCAACATTCGAGGTTTTTTTAATACTTGGAATCCACAATTGGATTCAGACAACGTAGAACCCTCTCGGTCCAGTAAAAAAAAAAAAAAGGAACTGAGCAATTCATTGCAGAAAAAAATGATTAAACATTTTTTTTTTTAACCAACTGAAATGCTTTATCGACGTTTCGCATTATATCGCAATCATCTCGGGAATAATGATGGAGATTTTCTCGAATTATCAGCGTTCTGTATCGCGGCATACGATTACTAACTTGTGAATATTGAGTTTGCAGGTGGGATCGTACAAGGCCCGAGAGAAGCTGATAAGTTTCTTTGCGTATGGCAAAACAAATTATCCAAATTGGCAACACAATTTGACAATTATTTGACACGTTTGCTTATTTACTTACTACTAGCAATTTTTTTTTTTCTCTTTAATTCTATTTAATGCGTTACTTATTTCAGGATAAATTGAATCGTTTGTACCTCCCAATACGACCTTAAACATTTCCAGCCCCCCCCCCCCCCCCAACTACCACCCCGGATAAATGACATTATTAGAGATGTTTATCAAGACTTAGGCAAGAGACGAAGAATTCGACCGTTGAACGGCACGACTGCTTCACCTTGGATCTTTTGGGATTTTCTGTGTGTGTGTGTGTGTGCGCAAACTCTCCTCTACCCCCTGCACACACCGCGACGATGAAGAGAGAAGACTCGTAAATGGAGGTTTCGACCGCGAGCTTCGTATATTTTCCTAAATTAAGAAGATCCAGCAGGTAAAACAAAAAAAAAAAAAAAAATAACTTCGAACAAAAAAAAAATGCTTCTTCTACATTATTGACAGCGGAAACGACTGACTGTACATGACCTGAGCTCGGAAAAGGGTTGTTGTGTGTCGCGCGATGGAAAAAAAAAATCTTTAAAAAAGAAAAAAAAAACGAATCAGAGAAAGAAATCGACCGCGAATCGATTGTCGAAAAAAAAAAAAAAAAAAAAACAGAGTCACGAAAATACATATTCGGTTTCGCGGTTGTGATACAAGAACGAAACAAAAAGAAAGAAAAAGTATAACGTTCTTCGATGAAAGAAAGAAAGAAAAAAAAAAAAAAAAAAAAAGCAAAGTGATTTACGCCAAATATGCGAGCCTTCACACACATGGAGAGATAGTACCTATTCTACTTAGGTAAGGCAACAAACTTTTGTCTGTCCACATTTCTTTCCTTGTATATGTAATTCCTATATTATTAAAGAAAAAAAAAAAAGAATTTGAATAAATTGATCCGTAATCTGAAAAATATTCAACTCTTGGGTTTTTGCTACATTAACTCGCTCTCGTTCGAACGCTCTCTCTCACGTACAAGAAGAGTTGTATTAGTTAAACAAAAAAAAAAAAAAAAAAAAAAAAAAAACACCCTTCATAGATAACGCGCGCTCTCTCGTTGACTAACGAATTATTACGCCTGTATTCATAGTCAGTACTTTGTCTCAAGTACGATTTTGAGTCGTCTTCTAACGTCTATTAAGATGGCCACAAAATCTTGCTGCGTCTCAAGCACTGATTACGAATACTTAGACGTTAGCCATACTTTTCCATCCACTCAGTGAACGAAACTTGCGATATGCATTTGGAGGATTAATGGCAAGAGAAATTCCGTCGTTCAGTCTGTCGAATGCTTCGATTCGCGAGTAGTAAACAAAGAAAAAAGATTGAGATAAATGGGCAAGAGAAAAAGGGAAGTTATTTCGTACCGAGAAAAAAAAAATGTATGATGCTTTAAATTGGGCCTGCACCGTCCTAGAATTGGCTACTCTCGGTGTAGTTTACGCACGAGGAACAAGGGAGGAAGAGATTCACCGAGAGCGCCATTGTCGAGAACCGGTGTAGGTCCAATCGAAAATGCCAACACTTCCGCTCTAGTCGCCTCTAACCTTCCGCCTATGTGGAGACTTAATTTAAAAATGCAACTTTCAAACATTTCATTATGCCAAAGTTTAATTTTGGGTGTGCAATTTACAAATTGAAGGGGAACGTCGAAAAATTCTCCTAAAAAGTCCGCAGTAGTACTATTACTTTTTTCACGCGGCATTTTATTTCTGGTATCAAATAGATATGGTAACAATTTGCTCATTTATTCTGTGTCTATTGTGCAAAAAAATATATATATCAGAGCTATGTCGTATCTTCAGAACATTCACGACTCTTTGCACGGGACGAACTGAAAACCCAAAAAAAAAAACGTTCTCTCTTTTTTTACACAGTTTTTTTTCATTCTTCAGATCACACCCTGCGTAGTAACCGGAAGTGATCGGGTATGCGACACGAGAGAAATGGAATTTTCTCGCACGAGATAGCAGCGCCCTCTTCTCTCCATTTGTTTTCTTTTTATTTCTCACGGGAATATATGAAAGGGCGAAAAATTATCTTCAAATCGCCTTTGTTAGAGGGTCGTAAAAGAGTGGCGATGTCGTTGAGAAAAATTCTCTGGCGATTGTAACGAATCTGCTACAGTAAATTGTAATTACAGAAAGAAAGAACGATCGAAATGACGCATATATCGATATACAGAGAGAGAGAGAGAGATTCGAAATGAGTGGATAATACGAATCATGGCATTTTACAAGCGGCGTCGTTTTTTTCGATCAACGCGGGGACAATTTGTGACGTTCGATGATGTGGACACGTCAAATGAGGTCTCTCTCGGTGCGACGACATCGGCGAGCCGAGCAGGAGTTCAGTGGCCATCCACGATTGTCGCGCATGGACTCTCGGAAGTTGATGATTAGCACACAAAAACACGTACAATAACGATGTCCGGAGAATTTTCCTTTTCTTTTTTGTTCTTACGGATCGCTCTGATGCACAAGAAATCTCGTATAATGCTAAACTAAAAAAAAAATGCTCAGTTCTCGTACGAGTTTCAAACAAGTTTTCAAACGAAGCCTCTCGTTTTTTTTCTTCTTCCAAAATATCCTCTGGATAGTAAATTAAACATCAGATCTCGTTTGCCTTCGAGCGAGGAATAGCAATTTGCATATTTCTACCAAAAAAAAAAAAAAGCACTTTTGAGCTTTATTCCAGCATCAAATTACAGCAAAGTTCCTTGAAAAAAAAGAGCCCGGAATAAATCATCCAAATTTGTCAATTATATAGAGACCTTGCCGCAAGTCTCTCTTTTTCCATTTCCAAAGTCATTTTACTTACTGAATCTCGCGTGATTGGTATCGTCAGTTTAACGATTCGAATGAGAACATTTCCTTGCGGCAAAATTCGTTGCGCAACGTTGATTGGAAATTTTTCGGGATTTCTATTTTAACGCGAAAGCTCAATGTTTTTGCAACGAGAAGAGTGAGGAAACTTTGGGTATCTTGGGTGCGAGTTTCGTACTCGTATACTAACCATTTGTCTGATATCGACCCGTACTAGTGATGGGTATAAGCATCGAACTCGTACTCTCGACCGTCGCGTTTGATTCTTGCCGGGACTTGAATATATCACTACGGAAATTCCTGTAAATGTTTATAATTTGTTTCTCTTTTTTTTTCGTCACGTATCGATGTAGAGAATCGAGCAACTTAATGTTTAATAACTTTTTAATGAACCCGGAATAAAAATTGTAATTAAAAAGAAGCGATTTTACAGCCCTAAAAAAAATAGATTTTAATTCCAATTCTGTAATGATGAAAACGCAAAATGCAATTTTTTGTAGAAATTTGATCGATTTTTTTTTTTAATTGAATGAGAGAGATGCAATTTTGTGCATGTATATTGAGATATTTAGATGCTAATTAATATATTATATCAATAAGATAACCAGCCTTAAGGATTCAACGTATATAATAGACTTTTTTTTTTTTTTTGGATTTCAGACAAATTTAAATATGAAAATAAATTACATAGTACACGCATATGATTGTCGAAAAAATTTTAGTCTAATTTTCTTGGGTGTCTCTGCGAGATGTTTAAATATACGGCTTGAATTTACTCCCCGAATGATCCGTATAGCACTTATATGCTAAGTATATACATTAATGTACGAATTATCGGCTGTGGCGTTACAACATACCAGATTAATTTCATATTGCGTTTAATTCAAGAAGCATTTTTAATAACTCGTTTAATGTCGTCATATGGCCCTTCCTCATTCCTATCGAATATATTATACCAATCATTAATTTTTTCAAATTGCACGAATTAATTTTAATACTAAGAACAGCGTACAACAAATAATTATCACTATTTACACTATATAAAGTTGAATCACAGTTTCGTCGATTCTCGTCCGAGCTTTTATCGATCTAGTCCTGTAGCAGCCATAGCTACTGTTGTTCGAATTAATTGAGCCTCAAGTGAGCGAAAAATTAAGAAGATTATGCCAGCTATCAATTGTATGTAAAAAAAATTACTCAATAGAATATTTCACTTTTAGTTCACGGATCAATTCTGCAAATTTTTCGGCTCATCGATTGCAACGCACTAAATCTTCACAAGATTCTACCACGATATTAATTACACCAATATTGTTCGTTCGTGAATTTCAGATAATTTATAATTGTTATATAAGAAATTGAGAGTTATGTACTTACTAATCAAAATGGTATTGATCGTTTATGAATTTCAGATAACGATAATTATTACTCGCCACGTTAAAATGATTTCTTCTGACTAATCCAAATGTTTTTGATGATTATTGAATTTCAGATTAGTTGTAATTATTGCTCGGAAAATTGAGAGACTTAGTAATCAAACCAGTTTTAATAACCCATAAATTTCAGATTAGTTGTAATTGCTACTCGATAAATTGAGAGACTAAAATTTTTGCCAATACTCAATTTATGTCATGTAATGAAAGCCCATCGCAATTATTTTTTTTCATTTCCGGTTTTTTTTTCTTCTCACAGCGATGGTACTGCAAGAAAGCGACATGTTTATGGATGCATTGACGGCATCAACGAAGAGCAAAGAGCCAAGAAAGCGAAAAAGACGAACTTCCGTATCAAAGGATGGCTCGAGCGATTCGAAAAAATCAGAACTCACGAATGCGGATGGAGGACACGATTCACCATCCCACCTATCATCGCCACCGAGTGCCGACGATAGGTCGCCTCTTGCTCTCAAGCCCAATTTCAAAGTAAGTTTTTTTTTTTTTAATGAATTTAATGATATCCGAAGAAAAATCGTTATTAAATTATGAGAATTTTTTACTAAACGCTAATGGATATTTCAGTTTTATCAAGACACTCTTGAGACCGATGAGGACAAGGAAGACAAACAGGAGCAGCTACGCAAAGACAAGGACGATGAGTCCGATGAGATTAAGTTAGATGCGGACGGAAATGAGGATTACGAGACGAGCGTCTCGAATCTCGTTAAAACGGAAATGGCAGCGTTGGCCGATAAAGCAAAAGAAGCTGGCGATGATTCGGAGGAAACGAAACCATCTGATTCACCCGAACGAGACGGAACGAACGCGGAGGGCGCAGAATTTACGAAAAAGGAGAGAAGCGTTAGTCCAATTCCAGAAATTCGTTATGTCGATGGTTTGAGAAGCGTTTTATTATTACAAAAGCGAAAAGGTCCGAAAAAGAGTCTCAAGTGGAAGACGGAGTTGGAATCAATTCGTTATTTCGAGCTGGACGAGACTGAGCGAGTCAATGTTACGAAAACGTTCACGGACATGAAGCAAATGGAGAAACAGGGCGAGCGAGAGGCTTTCCAGATGGCGAGAAAATTGAGTACAGAGGATACGATGGAGGAGAAGACGAGGTTTAAAGCTCTGATACCGATTGATCTTGCACCTGCGCTTGTTGAGCCTGGAAAGGAAAGCAGGGAGAAGGAAATTCAATATGCCAGAGAAAAGGGAATTCTTCAGGCTCTGTACTTCAATCGTAGCATGTTAGTAGTAAAATTTGTTTAAAATATTTCTCATTTTCCTTTTCATCAATTTATTCAAACTTAATCATTTCTTTTTGTTTTCCTTGTCAAACCGCATTTTGTTGATGCATTTCGATCGTCATTAATTTTAAATTTTCATTCATTCTGAATTTCAATCAATTTTTCAATTTCATGAATTCTTAATTGAACGAACATTGCCAATTTCTCATTTTCATCAATCCTAGCAAGAAGTCTCGGTTTATTCTCAGCAACCCTCAACTAATTGCCATTTCTATTTCGTTTAATTTGTCAGGATTCCCGATTCGGCGGCCGAGCCAGACGAGGAGCGCCATCACGTGATGACCGACCCGAAGATAATACCATTGGAGGATCTGACGGGTAACAAGGACAGCGAGAAGGACTTTACCGGTGTAGTTTGGCCGGAGCCAAAGCCACAATTACCACCACCGACTCCAGTTATGCAACCACCGGCTTATCATTTTCCACCTGGTTTTCCGCACACTCAGCCACCGATGATGCCGACAATGGGGCCACCAGGGCCTATGGGCCCAATGCCACCGATGCCACCGGGCCCGATGATGGGACCAGGATCGATGAATCACATGCAGGGACCAGATATGGGAGGAGGTCCAATGGGTGCAGCTCCCGTTGGAGGCGGAGGGTGGCGAACCGGTGATGGAAAAGTCGTCGTACCGGATGTTGGCATGAATCAGATGCAGCAGCCAATGCCAAATATGCCAGGAGGTTTTCCACCGGGTATGGACGGTCCCATGGGACCACCAGGAATGATGGGACCGCCAATGTACAATCAGCAGGAGGGTTTCGGCATGATGGGCCCGGAAGACATGGGCTATGGAAATTTTCAGGGTCCACCTGGCCCCGGTATGTTTGGTCCGCCAAATTTTCCGGGAGGTCCGCCACGAGGGGGTGGACCGATGCATGGAAATCGTGGTCGTGGCGCTGGTCCTGGCTGGTTCCGGGGCGGTGGCGTCGCCGGAGGCCCCATGGGACCTAGAATGGGTGGTGGTGGCCCAGGAGGTGGAGGACCCGGGGGTGGCGGCGGATGGCGCGGTGGCTGGCGTGGAAATGGCAAACAACCACCGATTTGCCGGCAATTTACGAAAAATGGCTTTTGCCGAGTTGGTGACAAATGCCAATATCTTCATCCGGGTGTTAATTGTCCACCATTTTGAGATCCGTCAATGGGACCAGGGCATTTTGCAAATTTCTTCTTCTGATGCCGTTAAAAGCTGAGCGGGTCAAGATTGTTCTCTCTTTTTGCCCCCTTGTGAAGAGGCTTAAAAATCCTTGAAACTTCCGGGGTAAAATTTGGATTCCGAAGTTTTTGCATCGCTCAAACGCCTCTCGCCATGATCCTAACACAATTCGAGAGAATTTGAAACTATTAATGGCATGAAGCCATTCGTACTCGTTGGAAATCCTGATTGTGAATGTTTTTTTTCTGCTTTCGTTTGGAGCACGAAAAAAAGCCTCGATAAGAGAGAGAGAGAGAGAGAGAAAGAGGGTCACGTGTCTTCCTCGTTTGGCTTTATTGATTCACTGCCCCGCGTGTAAACTCGCACGCGCGATTCCATTGAACGGTCTATAGGGATGAAAGTCTTCGAAAAATTCATGATTTTTCCGATTCTTGTAAAGATAGAGAAAAAGATCTGTGATAGACTCGAATATTGGCCTCGTCAGCTACTTTGGAATTTCGGATTGATACAAATTTCTAAGTGTGCACCGCGATTGTAAAAATGATTTCACAGAAATCTCGCAAACTTTTTAATTCACAGAGAGAGAGAGTATGAGTATGCGTGAGTGGGAGCGAGATTATAACTGACGATTTAAGGTGATGTGAGACAAACTCAGTCGATAACAAAAGCTCTTGAACAATTGTTCTCGTGAAAGAGCAAATTCTTGTGGGATGTAAAATGAACTCTTGCATCTCGTAAGAATTTGCATTTACTTGGAAATGTTTGGCTCCCTAGAAATCAAACAAAAAATTTAAATTTGTCTCTCTCGCACTCATGGATGTTTAATAAAATACTTTAATGGAGAACGGATGAGATGTTGGAGCAAATGCACTTTAAAACTCGACGAGGGTATGCATTTATTCGATCATTCTATTTCTTTGTCAAATGCACCGGAACACCAAAAGTTCAAACGCGCGAATACTACAAATTTCGTCATTTAGACTAGACACATTATTTTGGCGTGTCGTGTCGTGGCATGTACTGACGGTACCTGGCGCATATCACATAAATGTATTTTATATAGCTAGAAACATGTTACTGCGGTGTGTTGTGTCGACATACCACGCCATAAGGAATGTCTTTCTGGCCATAGAATATTCATTGATCTGATATCTGCCATACGCACCGTCAAGATAAGCCACTACACAATAATGTGTCTCTGGCTTAAGAATCCCCTTAGCTTTTATTGACTTTGTACATTCTTGTAAATAATTCGTTATGATTTTTTTTTTCTTTGTTTTTCTTTATATATACATGAGAATCCTTTAGTTCTAACACGTCGAGACTGTTGTAGATTTAAGCAGCTCTTAATGAGATCTCTGGAGTTTAAGAGACAATGGATGAGAAAGAAAAATACCGATATTGTCGAAATGTATATATGCATGTATACAAGCGAAATGTAGATTGTAATTATGGTGATAAGTCGGGCAATACGACGCGTGCAAAATGAATAATTTCTGAATACAGTGCGTGACTCAACGTACAGAAAAAAAAATCCTAATTAAAAAAATGAATAACCGTATGCATATATTTATAGCTTTTGACTCGTAGTGTTGTATGAGGAACAAAATAATTTTTTACGACTTGCGTTAAGATTATGGGTTACTTTTTTTGTACTATTACATGATCGGTCGTTACGTTTGTATATAATATCGATTGTTGTACAAGAGCTGCTTGGTAAAAACAAAAAGAAAATACACCAGTTATAATTATTTTTAAAAAACACGTTTCTTATTATTTCTTTCCTCAATTCCAAGTCTTTGTCTATCAATGATGCTTCTCGCCAGAGATAAAAAAAAAAACAAAAAAAAAATTACAAGACGCTTGATAATATTTTTAAAAATAAAAATTGTGTATTTTTGGCCCGTATTGACGATTTTTTCGTATAATTCACATTCGCTCAATATGGCCTTGAATTTCGTTGATAGAGATGATGCTTGCCGGCGTGACGATCGTATCGGTCGTTTCGATCGTTGTGTCGACGATCCGATTGATGATTTCGACGTCCACCGTGTTGTTGTCCCTGTTCACGATTTGGACGCGACCAGTCATAGAGTGGTCTACGTGGCTTGTTATACCACGGATCAACGATTGGTGGTTTTTTCGGCTCTTCGCCCTTTATCTTCATAAAATCCTTGTCTTTGTCCGTATAACGATCCTTAAATTCCTCCTCGCAGAGAGCCGAAAATTCTCTCTGCTCCTCGCTCATATTAGACTCTCCCATTCTAACGTCTTTCTCTCACTTTCTGCTAGCTCTTGTAAGACTTTGGAATTACTATGAGAGAATTTGAGACTGAAAACCGAAAACTCAAATGTAGCAAACTCCGTGTGCAAGATGTACAATATTAATTGATCATAATGATTAATTTACCCAATTTGTTTATTAATTGATTTATTTGTAATCTCATTAGCAAATTCTCTTCTACGCAGATTTTTCAATTAGAAAAAATTAGGCCAAAGGATGTGCAGATATCAAATTATATCGATTAATTTGATAAATTAATTGATTAATTCATGTGTAATCTAATTAAAAAATTTCATTCTAGCCATTTCTTCTAATTGGAAAGAAAAAGAAAGTAAATCTCTCTAGGAGGAATATGAAAATATTAATTGCTTTTGATGATTAATTCGTCTGATTTATAAATTAATCGATTAACCGGTTGACTGGTATCGTATCATACACAAAAAAATAACGTGACAACTCTGGTATTGTATCATATTTGTACAAATTAAAAAAACATTCTCAATTTTCAACCGATTTTCACAAAAATTGGTACACAACCGTTTTTTTGGGATGCTCTATTGAAAAACATGGATCAGTATGATGAAAATCAAAATGTCGGCCTCAAAATAAAAACTTGCAGTGAAAACTAAGTTCGAGAATGGCAATCTCGAAAACCCCCAGAAACAAATTATTGTGTATTTTGGTAAATAATTTGCTTGTACCAGTTTTGGCACGAGAACTGGAAAAAAAGCCTACCAGTCGGTCCTATCGCAGCCCATCAACCGGTTAATGTGGGTTTAACAAAAATTCAATTCTACCCACGTTTCTCACTAATTAGACTGTCCAGAATCAGCAAATAAAAACCATTGCTGGTGGGCAAGTGGCGGTCATCTGTTGCGGTTGCTGTGGGCTCAAACATCCTGGAGAAAAAAAAAAGTTTACCAATTGTGAATAATAATTATTTTATTTTTTTAACAGAATTAATAAAATTGTATTCACCATCCAAGCTGACGTCCACAATGACGACAGATGCAAGGTTTCCATGCGTATCCTGGATACCAGGAGAAGAAATGGCTCCACTGTAATATCAGAGACTCGAATAATGCAAAGTGTTCTTTAAACGCTTTTTAGTGCCCAACGTACATGCTCGGTTGCTCCAAAACAATTTGATGTTGATAACGTGATAGCCGTTACTTTAACGCCAAACGGATTAATGAGATTTTGGACTTTGACTCCTGGATTGCCGTATAACGTCCGATTTGCAACAACGACCGAGAGAGAACTCAATTTGTTGATAATGTAGCCAGCATCCACGATATCAGCGCCACAGTTTCGGCAGAGTATAAAATCTTGCACGGGATCTGCATTGAAAAGTTCTATGTGAAGTTTAATCTGTACATATATACTTAATCATTATACTTTGAATTATATTTCAAACCTAAACAAATACTTTTTATTTAATATGATTAATAAAATATGATTTAACAACGAGTTAAAGCTTAAACAATATAATTATTACATAGCTTAACATTTTGAACAATTCCACAATTTGAATTTTGGTGGCTATGCAACAATTTATACACATGGCAAATGATAAGAGATTAACCCTCCGCTACTCACGTGCGGTGTAGGGCATACCCCAGTGATATTATTTTTTTTTCTCGAGAACTTCATTTTGATTTCCGGGTAAAATACGAATGAATCATGTTTCTGAGGGCCTTAAAGTTAATGACAAATCGAATATGTTGTAAACGTTCAATTTTTTATTGAGAAATATATAATTGAAGCTGGGGTTTGGGTACACCCCACGTGAGGGTTCACGAATTATTTTTTCACGTCAGTAACAGAGGATTAAATGGCCGGTTTCTTCACCTCTGAATAAAAGTTACCTTCCGGATATCCTGTACCAAAATCAGACACTTTATCATCAACAATATTTCAAGATGATAAATCTTTGTCAATGAAAATGGTTCCGTCTAGATCTACCGAACATTTATCACACAAAAATATGGGATTTTTTTAAATTTTCTTTTATAGATCTTTCTGTACAAATTTCCATGCAGTTTTCGTCAATTAATCGTAAATTAATCGTCGAGAATTGCAAAATCAGTCGTGTTTTAACGGCGTTACAATTAATAAGTGATCACAATTCCGGGCGAATAAATTAGTTATTAAAAAAAAAAATCATAATATTTATACCTGACATTGGCTATAATTAAAGTTAGGCCTCATCTTTAATCTTGGAATACTACATAATTATGTACTACCATCAAAGGTCCCTAAAAAATTCGCTGAGTTATGTCAAAAAATAAAACTCGAAAAGCCGCTTCGACACATTTTGAGGTTAAAAGCAGCAAATTCTCGATAATTCGAGACTCGATTAAAATTATTGGGAGAATTGCAACTTCGACAAAGTAACCAAAATGTATTTTTTTTTTTGTTTGAAAAAACCGTACCTTCTTCTAAATCAAAACGAAAATTGTCCTCCTGGACGTGACAATAACATTTGTTTACGAAAACAAGGAGAATGAGCAATAGCGTGATAAAACGCGACGACGTTGATGTACCGTACAACAAAATGGAAGCAGCCATTAGGTGGTCTTTCTGGATAATTAGTAAATATGTATCTGAGTTCAAATGCCGAGATACAACTAAAAGCTGTTCTATATGTTTTGCTCTTGGCACGTTTAACTTGCGCCACCGCAGAAAACACGTCAGCAAAATTTATCGCTCATCAATGGCATCGTAAGCATTTATCGTCGCGGAATAAAGATAGTACCTATAAAGTATATGATCTCGTCTTTGTGAAGACACTTGCGAAGTATTGTGTTCCGCCGCATATTTGCATATTGGTAGAATAAAAGAAAAGAAAAAAACGTCGAGTTCGATGCTGATAAATAATCTATTTTCGGAAATACTCAATATTTTTTATCCCATGAGATTTTAAACAACGCTCTCAACGTATAAAAAGAGCGGGGTATATTATTCAGCTTTGCATTGTTGTCGGGCTCGTTAATGATCGAATTGGGCGATGGTATTTTTAAAACAACGAAACAAAACTGGAATTTCAAGAGCTTCTCGTATGCAACGATAGGGCAGCGCTGCGAGACTTCCTGTTTCTCATCGGTGTCTCTAGGGATTTTTACTTTAGCGCCGGCGCAGCTACAGATGTGATGGTTCTCACCGGCTCTGCTAGGCGGCGCTGCTTGCATAGGGACTTTGATGCAAAACAGCATGTGACTTCCGGCTCCAAAGTATTCGTACAAACATCTGATTTCGTCCCCCAGTTATGTCGTAGCGCTGATCAGAGCTCGGGGATTTTCTGAACGCCCAATTTGTAACGGTCCTCCCTTTCTCTCTCTCTCTCTCTCTGATCTTTTCAGTTTTCAGTATTTGGCATGTCTCTCGCAACCGTACAGTTACCATTTTAGCATCCACGGTCTTCTCGAAATATTCGTGTGCGCCACCGTGCTACGCACTACTCGCTCTCTTGCCCCTCTCACATTTTTCTGTGCTACGTGAAACCAATTTGTAATTAGTGTCGTGCAATATTAATTCGGCTTTATCAAAGATGTTGAAGATTGTGGCATTTTATCTCTGCCTGACGATCTTTCTAGTCGCAGGTGAGTGATTAGCAATTTATTTTCATCGTTTACTGGCTCAAGCCATAGCATAGAGAAGTACGGCAACTTTACATACATATACCATGACACTATTGTTGTATGATTCGTCAAAATGCACGGATTCTTTGTGCCTCTCTCTGTGCTGTGCATTAATGGCAGTTGTACAAATTGAATGCATGACGTTGCAAGATTTATAGATTTACGACGTAATCCAGAATATGTAAAATCGCGACCGATTAATATAAACAAAAACGCATTCGCGAATTTCAAATGAAATCTCGGGCATACTCTAACAGTATCTCAACTGTGATGAATTATCGCTGCTATTTTCCAAAAATTCCACACCCCCTCCCTTGCCTTTCGTCTCTCCTTTCTCGTCCCTCTAGATTTATCGCACACTCAATTCCGTTATTAAAAGAATAAATTTTCATTATAATAAAATAAATGCTCGTTAATTAATAAAATTCGACATTCCAATGATTCTAAACTCGAAAGATTGAGTATATTTTCATACTAATTAAGACCGGGTAGTATAGAATCTAGCGATCGTTGAGAAGCAAATGGATGGCTGAAAGGTGTTTTGCGATTTGACGTCGAACAATCGAAATATCATTGGCGCTCACGTCACACTTTGCGTCTGGCGACGAGACACATATCTTTTTTTTTTGTAGCACACATTGGGCAAATGTATAAAAAATCTGGCTTTATTTACTCTGATAAGAAAAAAAAAAAAAATTAAAAATTCACGCTTCTGTTCTGTTCGCTTCTGAATCTTATTTTTGCGTGTTCGTTAAGCCTGTTACCCATTTATAGAATGAAGAATATTGGATTAGTCTCTTTGTTGTTGAGAGTTGAAACATCTGTAATCCGCAATCTATATATGTTGGACATCGTAACGTTATATATAAGGCGATATGTACTGCAAATTTTTCAAATATATTGTACATCCTCAGTTTTTTTTTTTTTTAATTGTAATTTACCACAACTTATTATCGTTGAGATATTTTTTACTCCACACCCACAAGTAGGGATAATGTAATTCGTCGCAATATTCATATCAAATCGCAATATGCAGCATATGTGACTGCATTCTCTCTTCGTTATCTTATCATCCAATGGGTAATGAATACGATCAGCGATTATACTTTTTTTTTTCATACTTCCGGAGAATAATATACCAGCGTGTATAGAACAAAATAATAATAATAATAATCTAAACACTCTCGTTTACAATTTAACGTTGAGATTAAAGAAATTAGTAAATAAATTTAAAAAAACGTAGCCATGGAGACAGCAATGGCACTCGCAAGGATTGCGGGGTCTGTTATTGCTTTGTTATCTGAGCTGGCATGGTTTGTCCTTAGAATCACTTCGTATTGGTAAATTAAACTCGTTGCTCGCTTTGCCAGCTTAACGCAACGTTATTTCTTTGTACAGTTCTAAGCCAAGTTTTCAATTAGTTTATTTTATTTTTATTTATTTTTATTTATTTTTATTTATTTTTATTTATTTTTATTTATTTTTATTTATTTTTATTTTATTTATTATATATATATTATATATATATTATATATATATATTATTTATTTTATTTATTACTAATTAATTAGCGAATTAGCTCGTAGAAAAATCATTAAATTGTTGAAGGGAATGTGGAATTTCTCATTTTTTTCTATTAATCAAATGCAATAATGGTAATTTTTTGTAATAATGTTGTGGTGGATAAATTGGCGTAACGGACTAAAAAAGGTATAAATCCAAATTTAAATAATTAGAAATTGAAAATTTGGCTTGTTATTTCTCCTCTTGAATGGGAAAGGGACTTTCACTAATATTGCTTCCCTGTATATGTGGATGCGGATAATTGAAAACCTTTTCTAAAAATGTTTTTTCCGAAAAGTAAGAAATTAAGAGAAAAAAAACCGAAATATACGAAATCATATAAAATATGGCTAATTGAATTAATTTTAATGAAAGAAATCATGTCAACGGAACTTAAATCACTATATCTGTGTTAAAAAATTTTGTTCATATTTCAATATTTCATTTTTTTCTGATTCACAACTCAGACACATTTATTTAGTAATTTCATCAATTTTTTATTATTAGTGTGACTCGATATTAATAATTTGCAATCGTTTTATTTAAAAAAAAAAAAATTTCGACTATTTGGAACATTTCAAGCACTTTGGTTTACCTTGGAAAAAGAAAAAATGTTTCGAGGAAGCTTCTACGAGGAAGGAAAAAACGCTTCCAGTCTCTTCTGTCTTTCCCACATTGAGGATTTTTTCCTTAACGAAAATAATAACAAAAAAAAAAAACATTTTGCACTGAGATTGTTTTCTTTCAGCTTCAATGACCCTCTCATGAGATAAGAGTATAAAGAGTTGAACTTGACTACTTCGTTTGAATCATGTGACCACAAAATGACGTACTTTCATAGCGATATAACTAATGGAAATTCACGATATACGTTGATGAGTTATTTTGTTTAGCCGGAAGCCATTTTGCCATTAATACTTGAATAATTTGACAATGAGAATGAAAATAAAAATCTCGAGAATGTTAGGGAATAAAAAATATATAAATAAAATAATAATGATGAATAATATTTTTAACATCATCTTATTATTATTTTTATCATCGATATCTGAGAATAATATATCGATGGAAGTAAGTTTTGTTATAGACCCCCCAGGAAAATTTAAGCTGGTCTTTTTTATAATTGCTTAATTGCCCAATTTCACTGGTGATCATTAATCAAAGGAAGTACAAGATAGAAGTAAACTCAGTATCTGTAAATTATCATTATTAAACAGGAACAAGCCCATTATTATCATCAATATTTCAAAATAAAATATTCAAGTAAGAATCTTTAGATCTCTTATTTGAGCATATTTGGGTTTATAACAATCGATGTAATGAATATTAACGTTACTCGTATTTTTTCAGGTAATGGAAATGAAACTCTCCCAAAAGTTCCGAAGCCTATGCCACCAACTGAATCGGTGACAAGCGTGCCAACTGAGAAAGCAATTGAAATTGGGCCCGAACCAACAGACCTACCCGATCCATCCAATGTCACAACGACGATAGAGCCTCCTCTTACAACTACTGACGAACCCAAACCTTATCCTCCCAACATTACAACTAGTACAACTACAACAACAACTACAACAACAACAACAACAACAACAACGACAACGACACCGAAACCGACAACGACGACTTCAGCGCCAATTACCACAACTCTTCCTCCAACTCCGGCTCCGACTCCTCAAATCGGTGAATGGACCGTAAAAGGAGCAAATGAGACTTGTATTGTTGTCAAGATGGCCGTTCAATTCAATATCACCTATCCGATATCCGATAACGAGGTTTGATTTATATTTCTCACGATTTTATATAATGAAACTTCAGCATTAATGTCGAAAAACAAAATTATACTAACAATGAATTCTGATTTTGCAGACAAAATGGGAAGAATTGAATTTGCCAACTGACAAAAATACTACCACAGTTACGGGCGATTGTGGTGCCAAAGAACAAACCCTCAATATAACATGGCACAACGCAAGTGACTCTCTGATGATTCATTTTATCAAGAACGACACTACCGATCATTATTCCATGCATCACGTGGTAGTTTCTCTCGCAAGCCATGAATTTCCGTACATCAAGTCGAGTAAGTTGAAATCAGTATTGAGCCATTCAATCGATCACGCTGCACATTATCTTTTAGTAAAATGAGAATAATTTTCCATGCTCTTTATTAATTTATTTATTTATCAGACACTACAATGGAGTTGACTCACGAGGCCAATCAATTCCCAACAAAATTGAGCAACTCGTACAGATGTATGAGGCTGCAGACACTCAATTTGACGAGAGAAGGAATTAACGGTACTGCGGGATGGCTCAAAATATCCGATCTTCAATTCCAGGCATTCAAAGCTGACAAAGCAACCACTTTTGGACTCGGTGAGTAATGAACAAAGAAAAAAAAAAAAAACAGACAATTATTCTCGCGTGTTTAGCTCGTTGCACGCGAGAGAAAGAATGGAGATGCAATAATGGTAATAATGTGCTGATATTTGTTTGAATATAGCCCAAGATTGCTCATCGGACGTGCCGGACGTTGTACCGATAGCCGTCGGTTGCGCTCTCACCATTCTCGTAATCATCGTACTGGCCGCGTACCTCGTTGGTCGCAGGCGCAGTCAGGCTCGCGGTTATCTTAGTATGTAATTTTTTTTTTTTCCCCGCCGTGATGGTCTCATCATCATCGTCACACGCAGATTATCCTCTACAGACGGATTTTATATTATAAAAAAAAAGTAATATTTCTCGCGTACCAAGTCTTCATTATGAATTGAGACGATGTTAAACACAATTCGATCGATTATACGAACGATGAAAAAAGAAAAAGTTTCGCATCGCCTTGAGCTTGTTTAAGAATTTTTATCAGCTATAGTTCGTTTTTGGTTTTTTTTTTGTACCGTGAGGCACGATTTTCAAAGCAGATTGGAAAAAAAAAAGAAATCATCGAAAAAGAAAAAAAAAACACGAATGAAGAAAAATCATAAAAAGTACGCGTCTCTTTGTACGTTTTTTTTTTTTTGTCCGATGCTATTATAATTCATAATTAAGGTGCGTTGGCTAGTGAAATTCATTAATTAATTCGGCGCATACAGGGAAAAGATGAACGATGAAGATGAGAAGAAAAAAAAAGTTTACCATCCGAAAGCCGTGATGGTACTGAGAGTAGAATCCCGTTTTGAAAAACTAAAAAAAAAAAAAACAATGTTCATTGTACATTATTTTCCGTGGTCCTCTTTGTACGAATCAGTCAATATCTCGCACTCGTGCCTGAAAAGTTATAAATAATTTTTTTTTTCTCGATTAGCATTTTGGATCGTTCGGTGATTTACAATAACACGTGATGTATTATTAGCTTACACACCGACCGCATCTCTCGATTATTTCTCTATTATTTTTTGCCATCTCTTTATTTCCTTTGTTTTCATTTAATCCTCGTTCGACGCAAACCGCGAATTGGCAAAGTAATCGATCCATGTTGGTATACGAACGGACTGAATAATTATTTGCGTAAAAAATAAATAAAAAAAAAGTAATGCGTTAAACTGTTGATTAATATCGAGTTGTATTTTATAATAACATTCCCTTATGTGAGATTAAATAATACGCTTATGAAATCTTATAATTCTGTTTGTATCTTGGCGTCATATACGTAATCATCGTGTGTCATTTAATTTTGTCTTTTTTTTTTGTTCTTTTCTTCAGTCAGTAGCAGTTTGCAATGTGTTATAATATAATACGCGAGGTTTTGCAATGTTTTCTGATTATATCGGAGTGTACTAGTGTAATAATGATTCGAGCTTGCTATGATATATATATATATATATATATCTATATATATATATATCTTTTGCCAATTTGTCAAACAATTTTTTATAATATATCTCGAATATATGAGTTGTCTCTCACACGCGCGAGGTAAACAGTGGGGAAAAGCGCAAAAATGATGAGAATCAACGAGAGAGAGAGAAATAAAGAAAGAAATACAAACATTTGTACAAGTACAACCGATGCGTCTTTCTACGAATATGCGGAAAGAAGAGAGATGGTGATATCTATTGTGCGTAATCGTAAAACATATTGACGAGAAGAAAAATGGACGGATAGAGAGGAACGCGGTGATATATATAAGTTTTTGAGGAAAATTCAGTGCATAAAATACACACACACACACGTACATGATCTATTAATCGAGCGTTCTATGTGCGCTGTGTTTTGAAGATGTGTTTTCATTATCGGTAATAAAGTTATATACAACTGAGAATGTGCGTTTATTTCATTCCTATCCAAGCACAAACTTTTAAGTATAATGATACATATTATTAACAAAAAGATTATTAAAGGAGCGCTTTATTGCAATATTACAGAGTTGGAACCCGCAATATTGCTATCGCATCGCCCAGAGGATTGAACTTTCAGATAAGAGTTCATAGTTCACAATTGCCATAGAATGTTCTCGAAATATCAAGAGAAATTTGAAACTAGAAACTAGAAACTCTATATCTCGCAATCGTAGAGTTTAACATCATTAAGATGATGAAATTTTTCGATTCCAAATTACTTCATTAAGGAGATAATGTTCATAATAATAATAATAATAATAATTATGTATATTAATAACTAATACAGGACAAATTTCCATACGATTGCTAGACATATTTCAAGCGAGGCTTGCACGAATTAAAACAAAAAAATACATTCACGAATGAACTCTTTCAGTACGAACAAAGACTCGAGTCTCAACAGATCTATTGAAGAACGCGTCGTTTCTGGTAAAAAATAATTTTGACGTCGAAAGAAGCTTCGCGCGTAATTGTTTATTTATTAAGTACATGAATACCCCGAGCATTTATTGAGTATTTAGCAGAAGAGACTTTGCCTTGCTCGATGACAGCGAATATCGTTGTACGATAATGGATTTGTCCTAAAATTATCTGTGAGCGCTGAAAATTTATTCGTGCAAGTTGCAGCATTATAGATTTTGAGCTCTCGGAAGAGCTGAAATTACGCGCGATTTATTTTGAAATGTCGCCACAATCGATAATTAGGGATGTACCGCGTGTTTATATTCAGACAAACAGCTAATGATCGGTGTGATGAATTTTTCTGTATAGATAAAGACAGAATAAGTATGGTCAGAGCAGGTATTGCCAATAAATACTTTTATCGTCTGCTTCGGTGGCCAATAATCGTACCACTTGTTAACTCTGTTGTACCGACATGCCAAGAACACGTTATCGGATTGTCTCAAGAATGATAGAGAGAGAGAGAGAGAGAGCGAGAAAGAGAGAAAGCTAGCGAGGGATAGTAAAGTTGTGCAAACTTCAGTCGTCAGTACATCAGTGGCGTCTGGCGCATACTATACAATATACTGCGTGTCGACGGTTTGACCGGTGCGCGATTTGTGTGTTGAAATTTAATACTTGCGTGTTGAATATTGTAACGACAATTGTTTAATTAACACCATTACGACTCATTTTCAGTAAGTAAAGCTCAAAAATTCATATTTCTGCCAGTTCTCGTTGGCAGCGAACGTTTAAACGGTGGAAATTCAACGGTGATTTTTGCGTCTACCGTGTATGTGTGTATATATATATAAGAAAAAGTCTATAACCGCGGCGATAATCCGATTAAATCGCAATAAAGTCGTCAATCCTGTTGACATTTTTCAACGTATGTAATAACGAGTATGCACATTTTTCCATCGTGAATTAAAACAATACGCGTTAGTTTTATGTCATGAACAAAATATACATCGAACATCAGTTATTGCGCTCACTAAAATGTCGTCTGCTCTTAATGCAGTGCCATTTTTTTTTCTCCATTTATTTTCTACAATACCTACCCTTAATTAACCCCCAAATGCTCACTAGACTCATGCCACCCTTTACAATGTTAGGAAAACATTACTCTGGGGTATCTTAGACCCCATCAGGAAATGTTATGATCGAAGATTGTCTCAAATATTTAAAAAATATTTTTCTTATCTCTATAAACGTCACATTAAATCTGGCACATTTTTCTTTTTATTTGGAAAGAATTAGATAAACATTTTTTTCCAATAGATCAGATAACGAGTAGTTGAGAGAGGAATGAGGATAAAGAGGAGAAAAATATTTTCAAAAGACTTTTGTAAGAATATCGTTATGAGTGTGCTCGATGATTTTTATTATAGACACGAGAAGGCACATATGCGAACCAATCAAATTAAACCGATAATTTTAGTTATTATGTGTCAACTCGGCATTGACCTTGAACAGCCTCTTCCACATTAGCTTGTAGATAGTATGTAATATTAAATATCACTATTTCTGTTATATAATCTAGCAAGATTGTGAGATACACATGCAATCTGTGAGAAGGACAGCGAGAAAAACTGGCGCCGTTCGTATAGCTGGGAGAGCTAAAAAAAGTGCCTGAAAAAAGGCAGTCAGGTGGAAAATTTAAAATTGGAAGAATTTTTCGAAAAAATTGGCTACAATCGACAATAATGTTTGAATGGGCATACAGTGGAGTCAATCCTTCTATACCACGCAACGTTGGGCCAGAATGCACGAATTTTTTAACTCCTCAGAGAAGAATATTAGAGACTGTGCTGGCCACAGCTCTCATTGGTTTTTGCCTGAGATGGGGCTACAAAAATATAATTTTTCCCAAAGCTGTTACATACGCAAGCACCGAGAGAACGGGCAGAAAACTTTTGTTGGTTTTTATGACTCTTATTTTAGGGATGGAGATGGGATTTAAATTTACAAGCAGAACTATGGTCTATCTCATGAATCCCTGCCACGTTATTACAGCTATACAGGTGAATATTTTCATTTTTTGTCATAAATAACAATGGAAATTTTCAAATTTGTCATTTTTTGTTTGTTTATTTTTTTACTTGGAAATAGATATACTTACTCTCTGCAAAACCAAGTCCGATGGTCACAGCGATCTTTAGGCTACAATTGAATTTTATGAATGGTCCAGTTCTTGCTTATCTCTTTCCAGAGACAGAATCTCGACAAGTGAGTAAAATTATTCTGTTAGAATTTTTATTATCTCATAATTATTCGCACTAACAAGCTCATTTTTTTGCAGATATTTGCGGACAAGTCTATGTACTATTTGCAGCACGGTTTAATGCTAGTAATTCCGTATTACTTATTGAGAGTGGGAGGTGAGAATCCATCAAATTCAATAATTTTTTTTTACCACAGAGATTTACCATTACTTCTGAGTATTATCGATGTAATTTGTTACGATTAATTTTCTTATTAAGGTGCTTACAACGTCGAGCTGGGAATGGATCTTAGTTGGTCGATTTTCGCTTATGGTTTAAATCTCATGTATCATTGGTGGATTTTACAAGCAGCCGCATTGGTAAGATCTGTCAATCCTTTAATGGGAAGCCAGTAATTATTTCTTATTTGGATTCATCAATTTTTTATACTAAAAATCTTTGACTACCACACAACATTCAAGGGATATACATAAAAAAAAGATTTTACGTTTTAGTCGTAACAATTTCCAATAGACTGTTAAAGGGTTAACGTAAATTGTCGCGTATTATTACGATGGGCGAGCACTTAAAGCAAGATTTAAAGGTTTAATTTTTTTTGTTTCAGCCAGTCCAAGTAAATCTCAGTCATATGCTCTGCCCAGCAATTCTTGATCCCTTTGGAACGGTAAACTATCGATTATGGGCGATAATACATCAAGCACTGCTTTGTCCATTATTGTGTAAGCTTTTTTGCTTTGTGTCAAATTATTTAATTACTGAGTGTCCTCTCACAAGAGTGAAAAGCTCGATGGAACTGCCGATCGATCATTTCGAATGCAATTCGAAGAGTGAGGAAATGTCCGGAGACAAAGAAATTGCGGATGAACTTAATAATGGTCACACGCATATTGATTGATATCAACAAAAACAAACTGAAGAATACTCTAAAAAAAAATTACCATAATTATGAATTATTATCTTGTCAATGAACACGAACCTCTGTGATCATGTGAGTATATTATATACTCGTAGTCTGCCTAAAAAAAAACCATATTCATTGATATAAAACAGTTTTCTAGGGCTGTTATTTTAACTAGAACGCATATATTATTTTCATGTACGGATTTATAGTCACAACGTAAACAATTGATGATTTATTCGCGATGCCATGTCAATTGCCCCTGTATATTCGCTTATATTAATTTATGAGGAAAATTTTTCCGGCTTTCGATAGTCGTGAACCGTTTGATTTTTTTTTCAAACCTGATGAGGCGTAAGATTTTAGGTAGACAATTGATGTCGAATATAATTACTGATTGATTTGTAAAATGGGAAATAAATCCGTTCGGCACGCATACAATTCCCGCGAATACCCCAGGATACTTCTCACATATTTTCAACGAAATATTTTGAATATGTAAAGCTGTAAATTAGTCATAATTGCGTGATACAATTAAATTAATTAATTGGCAATCGATCAAGCTTCTCGTCGTAATGGAAAAGTGTTGAACAGAGCAATAAATTTTTCGTTGGTTCGAGGAGCTGCTTCGATTCGTCAAACACGAGTCTCACGAGAATAGGAACGGCAATTGGTCGCACTCTTATCTATAAATAATAATAATAATAATTTTAGAATGCAACGTTCGCGTTGATGAAAATATTGTAATCACAGATGCTTTGAGTGAATCGGGAAATGCTGCTGTACTTACGTAAATGATACGAGCCTTTTTAATTCAAGCCCGATTGCTAATTGTAGCCTTAGAAACGTTGTATTAATCTCATATGAAATACCTCGTATCCACATAAGCATTGTAAAATGTTTTTTTTTGTTGTTTTTTCTCGAATATCTCGCTCTACGCGAGAATAATATTTTATTTGTAATAGTTGTCATAATATTGCTATTACACGTAGGAAAGGGCAAATATTATTTTTATACAGCGTTTAAGAAGAAGAGACACAAAAAAAAAGTGAAGAAAAAAAAACGTTCGAATTGTTGAACATTATTAATGCGAACAAGTTTTTCTTCTATTGCCCGATTGCGATCAGAGACACGAAAGCTTTTAAGCAATGACAATTTATCATTTATTTATGAGATTAAAATAAAACAATTTATTTACATATTTCTGTACATTCATTAAAGAATATCATATATGTTGAGAGCGATATCCAAACTCTTGTACAGAATGGTCATGTTCGAAAAAACAGAAATGAGAAAGATGATCCTATTTTCCATATTTTTATAGTTCTTTATTTTTAATTCCATTTTTGTTTTTTTTTTCGAACAAGATATCTCGTCCGTTCAATTTCCATTTTAAGGCAATTCGTATCGACGTAAAATTCCTCACCAACATCTTTGGGATTATCTCCACTTATCGGCCAACAAAATAATCTCATCGCCAAATTTCGTATGAAATAAAATTTATTTTTCATTCGAGGTAACCATAATTGATTATATACTAATATATAATATAATATTAGCGTAATTATATACATACAATACGATTCTGTACAAAAGTTGAGAAACAATTATCATCGCAATTACGATATTTCATATAAACACGAAGATCGATCATAAATATTTACATCAAAAGTGTGTTTGTCCTCTGTGTGTATGCGTGTGTGTAGAATCATTTTTGCGAACATCACTAAACGTATATACTTTCTGTTACTCGTACACGTATCATGTAAAAATTGTTACTATGTATAAGTACCGTTTTAGTCGATTGTAATATACAATCTTTTCAATAATTAATTATTATGGCTTGCATAACAAAATGATGAGAAAAAAAAATGGAAAAACGAGAGTAGAGATATCATTGAAATGGAAGCAGGGATGTATATAATTCTTATTTCCGATTTACAAGCATATTCGGTACGCTGCTCTTCTTCCATTATCGAAAAACTATTCGGCAGACCCAGCAATAATTTACGCCAATTTACATCAAAAAGAACATAAAAAAAAAATATCCGAAGATTTTACAAAAATCATAATCGATCCCAAAGTCCCATTCAACGTTTTTTCGGATTCACATATGAGGTAAGCTGCTTTATTTGTACTTTTGGACTTGTTTCGTAGAAGATTCGTCTGCGCTAATTAGGGGATACGAATGATATCCCGATTTTTAAGAAAAACCAAAGCGTATCTAGCTAAATTCGCTTTTTTCTCATTTTTACTTTTTTTTTTTTTTTACGCCAAAGACAATAAAAATCGTAGCATGCCTGGAGCACAAAAGAAACATGGAGATTTGCCAAACACTTGTACGTCGATTACTACAACGTAATTCGTTAAATCCATGCAGCACATTGATAAAAAAAAAAGCATTCGTTTTTACCAATGAGCGATTTGACATACTTTATGAGAAGCAAGAAAGAGGAAAGTAAATGACTTTTTACATTGTACATCGAGTCAAGAACTCGCTAACAGTATCATTGAAATTCGTCACATTGTCTCGTCTTGTGTGAAGCGCGTGCATGTGAAAAAAAAAAAACAATGATTACTTCTGGCTAAGCTGGCGGTAAGCTTGAAATATAGAAAACGTATTATATGTACAATTTTTATCGTTTGAAATATTTTCTTTGCCTGTTTTCTTTCAATATTTAAGGTGGCATTTGAGAATTGTAAATTCTACGTGGACAATGCGATTCTTTTGTTTGGCTCAGTGTGAAAAAATTCAACATTTACGCTGAGATGATGGTGCATTGGAATGATTGGACATAGATCCGAATATCCCGAAGGATAAATCACGATTTCAATCGTGTATAACATAGCATGTGAGTGATTCTTTGGATGATTGATAATTAAATATATGGTACATGAGAGTGATTTTTGTTTTGGTTCATTGATGTTAGCCATCTAATGGTCGTCCAATGTATACCATAGAGACTTCGGTATTTCCGTAAACTGCTGATACCGATGGGTATAATCTTTTGTCTGGTAACCCTGTGAGTAAATTAAGAAAAGGAAATTAAAAAATTTAATCACTGTTGAAAAAAAAAATATACGATACAATTTTTAGAATCTTTGTTTGAATCTATAATTTTTTGTTTTTTTGTCAGGAATGATGAGAGATATAAATAACAAATACCTCTGAATGCAACACCCAAAAATTCGTAATTCTTCTCAAAAGAGAGTGTGTTGTCGTCACAGTCCAATATTACTCTAATTTTCTCACCCACCTGTGAATTAGATAAAAAAAAAAAGAAAATTTATTCATTTCTCCAGGATGGTTTTTTTTCTTAATACTAATTTTAGTATTATTTTTACCTGATACTTTGGTGCATTGTTTAGTAATGGATAATTCCCTTGAGCATCTCCGTTGTGCAACAAATGATTGTCGACGAGATTCCATCCCCATGAATGCTCATCGGAGCCAAGTAATGCTAGATATCCATGACAAAGAAGGGATGCTTCTTTCGTCGCTATTCCTATAACAGCCACTGTACCCAGAGGACCTTCCCAAATGACTTCCCAGGCGTGTCTGCCATGCCTGAATCCTATTTTACCTCGACAAGCGTCTGTGCTTTGTGCCACGGGATTTCTGGAATCCAGCGTTAAAATCTTTTTTTTTTTTTTCTATTATTTATTTATTTATTTTAAAGAAACCATTTTGTGTGCACGGTAGTCTGTAGAGGAATTATACACGAAGAGATTAAAATGTTCTCTTATACTATGAATCAATCTACCATCTCAATCTATTATGAAAATAAATTCATAGTTCATGCAATTATTTTATAATAAAAAATTGATACTTTCAGTACAAAATATAATTATAGTTTGCTATGAATGTAATTGAATAAACTATAAATTTGTAGTGGAATAAACTATGAAGAGATCATTATAAATTTTACAATTTATGTAAATATTATAGTCTTCAACTGACATGTCACTATGGGGAACTAATAATTGTAATCGATATATTTATATGGGCCACAGCACGTGTTATTCTTTCTTTTGGACATTACAATATAGTGAAAGGATACAAACTTTTTGCTATAAAATAGTTGCATATAATACAATTTGTTGTTTCTTAACAGTTATGGCAACTCGTGTTTTTGTTTCTGAATAAGTATTTTTCATCCTAGTAATTGAAAGTTTGTACAAATAAGAAGTTTTAATTATTTTTCAATTACCAAATTCAGTACGAAATATTTTTGTGCACTCTGTATGTTTAAAAACTATTAGGTTCATATATTATGAAATAATTTTTTAAAGATTTCCAAAATTACTGCTATTACAAAAATTTACGAAAAAAAAAGTATAGAAACCATCAAATCTGAGCCTTCATTGTACATATTTCGAATTTTTTAAGGGTAATTTCGCACACACAAACTGACACAAGGTAACCTTTTTTCTAAATATAAGTTTTACCTTTAAGACCATTGAACCTACTTAAGCAGAATCTTAAAAATATATATAAGAAATGCTCAATTATGCAATTTTTACTCTATAAGGAAGTAAATTTAATCCAAGTGAATGCTTAAGGATAATTGATTGAGACGGAACAAATGAGACTTAACCTAAAGATACAAAACGAGGTTATCAGCTGGTCTCACCTGTGCAAGGTAAAGCCATTGGGTTTTATGTAAATATTACGCGAACAATCGTTTGGATTCCATGCGTGATAAAATGCTCGTAATTTCTCTTTGTACGTGGGTACAGATGACAGAAGATCCGAGCTGAGGGCCTCCTGAGCGAGTTTTCTGATGCAATGCATTCGCCAAACGTCATTGTTTTCATCGTTTAAAAATCTATACCACTTTTTACAAACGAGCGAACAATTTCTCAATGTGTGTAGATCCAAATATGAAAATATCACTTCTAAAACACGATCCGATGCTCTCAGTGTTATATCGTCCATTTTGGCTGAATTGCCGGTGTTTTAACCTCCTCCTCATCCCCCGACAACGATTAACCCATTAACCCGCGACTGCCGATTGCTATGAAATGAACCACGATGTACATATGTATATGTGGAACAGAAAATAAAAATGAAATTGCTAAAATCAGCTGTTCGATGCTCCAAGCAGCGCATTGACGTAGAATAGCGGCACGCGCAGTGTTGGCAATTGCGAGGAAGCGCCGTTCGACTCGCGAACATAAACATCTTAAGAGTGATTCGCAATGAATGTTTTTGACATTGCACGGTCTTTATTAAATATTTGTACATAAATTTTTGTATAGGAAAATTTGAATATAAATATATAATTAATGAAGTATAGAAGACGATCGAAGCGTCGAGCTGCGACAATAGAAAGAAACATTCTTCATTGTTACAATGTATGATAAAACAATTAAAAAAACAAACAAACAAAAGCGATTCATCGAATTTCAACATCTCGATCAATCTCGCTCCACTCGCCCCTTAAGGTGAGGGCTACGGAAAACATAACCTCAGAAAATTGATAATAAATTTTTGTCGAAAACGACTTGATGGAATAAAAAATGGATAGTGGGGCCAGTGCGTAGTTGATAGATACAGACAATTCCAATATCCCCTTTTTATTCCATCAATTCATTAGTAAACAAAAAATGAGTTACCAGTTTTTGACCTATCTCTCACTCGAGCTCGATTTTCGGAAAGGCGAGGGGAAAGGGCTTACGTGTCCCCTTAAGAAAATACTCTAGGGATTTGAGTGATTCAAAAGTTCCTAGGCACGCTAGGGGAGGATGGAAACATCCCCCAGATCGAGTATTTAGGGATATTTCAAGATGAATGTTGCACCAAAGTGGATCGTATCCGAATGACCAATCAGCTGTTTAGCTTTGTCCTGCCGCCAAGCTCATCTCTGCTCTATTTGCACGCAAAAGCCTTAATTTTCCAATTTGATCTATTCATAAGATTCGTGAGTTTGTAAAATATAGATAATTGTGGGTGATAGTAGACTCGGTCTCGTTCAACAATACGCGTACTCTTGTTTATTCATTTGTCGTTAAACTCACGTAATTTCATTCGCAAATGGTGACTGAACAGAGTCGCCATTTTGGTGATACGTTGAGCCCGGACGATACGCTGCACCTATGATCTTTTTATTTTTTCGACGCTACAACGTCGTTATATGATATCATTTTTCACGTCACGACGTTCCATTAGTATCAGCAATGACACAACAAAATAAAACGATGAATTTTCTCATACACGACGCCCACGGTAAGTCCGCCAAGTAACCGCCAACATACACGGCATGTACACGACTATGTTCTCTCTCTTCTTCACCCAATCGTTTCTCTCTGTGTCACGGAAAAATGTAAAATTATCATGCTTTTATCCGGTCAAATATTGCGAAGCCTCCTTGCTCGTTTGGAACATTTCATCCTTTCCGGAAATGGCAAATTTTCATTTCCCCTGAGGAGCAAACTTTGCGTATAATTCGCGGCTTTTCGAAGCACATGAAAAAACGTGCTCGATTTTCACAAACTTTGACAAAAGTTATTTCGAACGTGGGAATTGTTGGAAAAGTGATTAATTATTGATTTTTGGAGATTACGAGATCAGTTAAAATCTTTACTATTGTCAGGCCAATTTTTTGTTTCTACTTTTGACGCTTTTACTGCAAAAATGAGCCCAGATTTGTGAGTCCAATGCCACGAGAATGCATTGTTTTAATATCCCGAGTTATTACGAAAAAAGATTGAATATTCTCTAGCTGATTTTTATTTCTTTGTCTCGACACTTGAAGAATTTTCATCAGAAATGCAACAATTCTATGGTAGAAGTGGCTAAAAGTAGTTTCAATGATTTTTGTAGGACATCCACAGGTTATCAAGGTGGTACAGAGCACACCCAACAAAACTATGAACAGTATCGTCGGAACAACCAATGCCACTGGTCTCAAAGTCTTTAAAACTCCAGGTCAAGATGCGCAGGTAAATTTTCAAAAAATTACATAAAAAAAAGAAGAGACAGATATTTTCAAAAATTCTCTAAAAGTAGCAATATTTTATGATTTCTAACAAATTATCATCGATAGGTATTGTCATCTGGAACACAAGTCCTGAGGACTATAAGCTTGCAAAGTCCGTCGACACCTGGACAGAGTAGGCTCGATTTTTCTAATCTCTTTGCTCGATGAAAATCATTTTTAAAAATGTTAATATTTTTTTGTTTTTCATCTTTCAGGACTGGTAACAATACCACTGCAAAATGCTAAAGTTTCTGCAGTTAAATCAGGTGAATCCATGATGACGAAAACCATCCAACTCACATCTGCTCAAATGGTGAGAATTTGTTTGTTGTAAAATGCACTTTTCTTTGTTTGATCGGACATTGTCTTATCTGGATGTTTATTTTTTTGTGCTTGACAGAGCAACATAAAGCAGGCTATAGTCTCGCAACAGCAACAACAGGCTGCCAGCCAACAGATAATGAAGGATTCATCGGGTAAAACGTTCATAAGTCCCATATTGGATCACAGTGGTACTAGAAAACGTCAAGATCCAGAAAGTGGTGATTTTGTGCCTGAGTAAATATATACAATCATTCATACAATAATGTAGCATATAGTAGAGATTTAAGAGATGATGAATTATTTGTATCTTTTTTTTTTTCATCGATATTTCAGCAAACGAAGAAAAACAGAAAAAGTGGGAAAAGGATTGAGACATTTCTCGATGAAAGTATGTGAAAAAGTTAAGAAAAAAGGTACAACGTCGTACAACGAAGTAGCGGATGAGCTCGTCGCTGAATTCAGCAATCCCTCACACATAAATTCCTTGACCGATCAGGTTTGGATTCTTTGTTAATTTTTTGGTCGTTGAATTTATTCATTGGACAAACAAACGATAACTCTTCTCGTATTTTGATTTTGTTTTGCAGCAGTACGATCAAAAGAATATAAGAAGGCGAGTTTACGATGCCCTTAACGTACTAATGGCAATGGACATAATATCAAAGGAGAAGAAAGAAATAAGATGGTTGGGATTACCGATAAATTCGCTCCAGGAGTGCTCAGTGCTCGAGAAAGACAAGATGAAGAAGATCGAGAGAATCAAGGCAAAAACGCATCAGCTGCATCAGCTGATACTTCAACACATTTCGTTCAAGAATTTGGTCGAGCGCAATTGTCTCAACGAGAGCCTTCGGGGACCGCCCAAACTCAATTCTGCCATACAGCTGCCCTTTATCATAGTCAATACCAGCAAAAAGACGGTCATAGACTGCAGCATTTCAAACGACAAGTGAGTCAATTGTCTTTGCGCAATTTACAAGGAAAAGAAAAGAAAAAAAATTCTGCCATGCGTTAATTTTTTAATCATTTTCTTTGCTTTTACAGAACCGAGTACCTGTTTAACTTTAACGACAAGTTTGAAATCCATGACGACATAGAAGTTTTAACACGAATGGGATTGGCTTTTGGTGAGTTCTCGAATTATACGTACTGAGTAATATTTATTCTATTTTAATGAGTTTCACAAAGTAATTTGTGAAAATTAATATTTTTTAACACTTTTTGTATATTAAAGAAAAAAAAAAAATCAGAATCGTATTCGAACAATATCATAATTTTTCACATCATTAAATTTGTGTAGGTCTGGAAAAAGGCGAATGTAGTGAAGAGGAGCTGCAAAAAGCTAAATCTATGGTACCGAAATCTCTGGAGAAATACGTGGAGCGTAAGTAAATACACATTTACAAAGCCCAAGAATCAAAAGATAAAATTTCTTAATGAGCGATTTGCTGGCATTTTTCTCTGACAGAATTAGCATCGGGCGATCTTGCGAAATTCATCCCAGCAACCATTCCTGGACCAAGCACATCGATCGACGAGCTCGGAATAAAGCTCGAAGGTTCAAGCTCACGTCCACCCTCGTCGTCGCGCACGTCGCTCTCTGAGGATCCTCTCTCGCCTCCTTCGCAATATTTCTCCGAGGAAGAGGATGAGGAGGATGAGAGTGATCAGGATGATCAGGGCGATAGCGATCTCGAGGTCAACTAGCATCTTTAATATACCTCGTATCGTCGTTGCATGGAAAATTGGTGAAAAAGAAAGAGAGAGAGAGAGAGAGAGAGAGAGACGGAGAGAATAAGACAGTGGAAAAAAAGAGGAGAAGTTAGACTCAGGGTCCGCTCGCTATTTTTAAAAATCCCAATTAATCCGCAACACAGAATTTCTCGAAAATATCGTGAATAGACGATTCGCGAGATTTTTTTTCTGCCTTACTTTTTGCAGCTCTCGATTACAAATTTTCAATCGAGAGACGGAGACGCGCGCGCGGTTATGACTCGTAAACAATTTCTCTTTCAGGATATTGTTAATGCAGTGGAATGAAGAAAACAAAAAAAAAAAAAGCGAAAACCTCAGGGCTTCAGCTTAAAGGATTAACGTTGAGAATTTTTATAATTAGATACAGAGGGGGAGAGAGAGAGAAACAGAGAGGTGTAGAAGACGTTATGAAGGGCGGGGAATTAATACGATTAAAGGATGAAGAAAGAGAGATAGGGTGAATTAATTGTATCGACTGGGGCCAACGGGTAAAAAAGCGCGCATGAACGAAAACAAAAATGTTTTTTTCTGCCTTTATGATCTGTTAAGCCCCATCCGGCACTTGGCATATCGAGTGAATTATTTTTTGTTTTCTTCGAGTAATTGGGGGATGATGGCGAAGAGAATGAGGCGGGAAAACGAGAGGAGAGACCTTTGCGAAGGTTCGTCGTGAGAGAAAATGAGAAACAAAAATGAAGAAAAATAAAAAAACCTTACCCGGCAGACGTGTAGAGTGACTGAAAACTCGGTGCTATTTTAATCGTGCATCGTCTCACACAGGTTTGTATGCCTAGTATGTATGTATTATAAATTATAATCTTACAAAATATTACCTTACAGTACATGTATAAAAAAACAAAACGACAAAAAAAACAAATATATATATATATATATATATATATATCTATATATATAATTACTCCTACTCATTTTCTTATGGCACGTTTATAATGATAATTATATTCTGTCGTTAAACAACAGAAACAACACAATATTACGAACGCAGATGTGTGATTCACTGGTTCGATCTGGAACGTACGAATAAATTGTAATACTACTAATGATGTTCTTTACCTTTTCCCAGATCCCGATTAAGGTATATGCCAGAAAAATAAAGCAGCAAAAACGTTTTTTCTCAATTTTTTGAAGCTCTAACCGATTGAGATGGAAATTTTTAGGTATGCGTCTATAAATTTTTGATAAGATTTTGGAATTGTTCATTCTATATCTGTAATGTATAGAATTATTTCTCTTTGCTATGATTATGTAGCAGAAGTTTATTTATTTATTCTCACAGTATAAGTATTTTATCTTTTCCTCAATTATTCCTTTTAGCTTTTAACTCGATAGCGGGAGAAATGGTCGCAAACTATTAGAATAGTGTGATTTTTTTAAATCAGTTTTTATAATTATTCGAATTGTTTTTCCTTAATTTTTTAATTATTTTGGGTTTTGAGACAAGGTGAACAATCAAATGAAATAATTCACTTCGTTTGGTTGATTTTTTTATAATTTTTCAGGTCACACACACAAATTCATGAAAATTAATGTTACTGACAGACTTTGACGATTTTTCTTCGACATTGCTGCAGATTTTCGAGATGTAAATAGTCAATGTAAAAATTCTATTCGAGATCGTTGTCGTCGTACAAATCGTCGAAATCTGCAACATGGAAGCAAACGAATGGTTACAGATTGTTTAGGTTATCCAATAGTGAGTTCTTACAAGATTATTTATAGAGCGCGTTTTTCTTACTATTGAAAAAATCGGCGTGAACGGCTTTTTCATTAGCCGCAAGATCCATTAATAAACTGCTCGAACCACCCGCCTATAAACAAATATTGATCATTCGTCGAAATGTTTATTTATCACGATAATATTCGACTGTTTTGGTTAAAAATGTTGGTGAAAAAAACAAATACCTCCTCAAGATCCATGTAAGGTCCAGCGCCTTCCGGGAACATTTCATCGGCCACCGGCGTTGGTTTCATTTTCAGCGTTTATTTGAGTAATAGAAGATTATTAATATTCGATTGAGAAGTTATCGCTTGTTTACGTCGATGTTTTTTCTGCGACTGACAGTTTCTCTACGCCCCGCAGAACAGCTGCGCTAGACAGCTGTGCGCTACTGCAGCGCTGGGGCGCGGCGAATGTTTGAACTACGCAGTGCCGTTTTTGAAACTAAACTGACGCGGCGGCGGAGGGGATTAGTAGCATGTCTGAGATTGTTTTGTACACATTCATTTTCGTTCGAAGTAAACACGTATTATCGTAGTCAATTGTGAAAAAAAAAAAATGAGCGATAGTGAGACACTGACGGATCAAAGCCATGCAGAACAGCCAAAGCGAGCACACAAGCGAAGATCGGCAGTTTTCCAGGTCGCTCGTCGACTCGAAGGTTGTTTACTTTCTAGCAAAGAGGTTATGGCGTCTCCGTGACAATAATAACGTAGCGTATGTGAGTAAAAAAATTGAATTGAACACAACGAAATATTTATTATTCAGATGTGGACGTGACGATAAATGACGATTCTGGGAGAAAAAAAGAAAATCTGACGGACGAAAAACTCTTTGAACTTCCGGACTACATTGAGCTGTTAAGGAAGGAGCGAATAACCTGGAAAGAAACTTTGAACGCGCGAAAATTAAAAAGGAAAAAACTCCAAAAAGACAAATCCATCATCGAAAGAAAAGGAATGGAATATGATCTCAGTATACTCTCAGAGTCTGAGAGATCATTTCTCTTGAGTCGTCCACCTTATGAACAAATTTGCAAAAATCTCAACATTTTGGCTGACGCAGCAATAAAAGTAGCGACTCTCAATCGTGAAATAAAAAATCTAAACGATCGTTTGATCGTCAAGATGGAGGAAAAAATCATTAAAACGTCGAGAAAACTCATCGAAATATCGTTAAGAGACACCTAGATTTTTTTTTAATATCCATTTGTCCTAAAGAAAAAAAAAAAAATTATCTGGATAATTTGAGGGACATTTTGTATTTTTAATGTAAATAATTATACGCAAAATTGCATCTTCGAATGCAAGATTTTATATAACACGGCCAGAGTGCTCTAAAATCGGCTTTTCGAAGATTACGAGATAAATAATTAATTTGTAAGTAGGCTCGTTCGAGTGAGTACAATGGATCTCACAGCAAAGAACCTTGTTTTATATTATGTGCATATATATGTATGTATGTATATATATATATGTGTATAATTTAAATAATCTTCAGACAATAATTTCTTCTCAATTCGGCAAACTCCTCGGAAACGAAGAAGACCAAAGTACCGTAAAAATAATGACAGTAAGAGGTCACCTGTGAAGATGAAAACTTTTGCGTCTTGCGGCTTTTCGTTCTCTGTGAGCGAGAAATTCCTTTCTCGAGGTGCTGCTACGAAGCTCGAGAATGTAATTTATTTTACGAACTATCTCATCGGCGATCGCGTAATCGGCTTCAAAATCGTGATTCTTGAACGAGGCCGATTGATGAAGAGTGTGCGAGTGACTCGATGAGGCTGCAAAAGCATTTTTTATTTTATGAAAAATGTAATTTTTTCAATTACAAATTTGACTAAGCTCGATAAAGAGGAAAAAAACTTACAGACATTACTGTCCATCGCTGAGACGGGCAAATGAGCCGTGTAAACGAGAGTAAAGGTAGTTTTTGAACCTTTATTCTCGATTAATTCGCACCACGCAATATTGTCCATGTGATAACTGACCGCCCTCTGACGATTCCAAAATCTACCAGCTCCCTTTCCCGTTATCACTGGATCAATCTCAATTTTTTCACCCGATATTCCCAGATGTATTTCAGTCTTTGCTCTCACTTTATTGATTATATATACCCTGTAAAAATTTAAGGATAATATTAATTTTTAACATTTAGATTACATATTTGACAAAAAATATTAATCCTCCTTTTCTATTACAAATAATTATTGAGCTTTTCAAGCTTTTGGGTAATTTTTCTCGAAAAGGTAAATTCAAGACAAGAAAATATTTTTCATTAGAACCATTTCAAGGACGAAAATTGCACGACTGAAGAAAAATTTCAAAAATTGGGCTTGCCCTTTAGGCTCACATCACCACAGTTTTGTTGGAATAAAATATTATAAGATGTATGGGCTTATCGAAAGAAATTGCGGAATTTGGACGAAGAAAGAAAAAAAAAAATTGTTACCAATTGATACTCTCGTATATTTTAATAAATATTACAAACTTACCTATACAAATGATAGAGAGGAGCCTCCATGGCTGTCGTGTGTCCCTCCATCCTCGCAAGATCTTCGGCAACTTCTTCCTGCTCCTTATCATTGTCGTAAGCGAGTTCCTCGTCAATTTTTACAAACGGTCCAACAGCATCGTGTTTCGCACGATCGCTCGGCTTCATTTCAACTAGACCGAGAGTCGTAAATTCAAACTTTGCTATCGTCTCTCGTGGATCGAGACATGGAAAATCCCAATCGACTTCTCCATCGTCCTCTGTTATATATAGGCCATATTTCGCAATATCCTCTCTTAAAAAATCGTCATTATCGTTATTAATTAATCTTTATGGATTAGTATTTTTTTTTCTTCATATTGACCATGCGGTAAAAAATTAATTACTTTAAAGGATGATCGGGATGTTCGCTCGCGTATTTGTGACAAATAAGACCGATAAATTCTTGGACCTTGGTCGTCGCGAGAACGACGACTTGAAAAGGATAAGCACGCTCCTCTTTTGGCAGCATACACATAAATATACAATATTTCCTAACGGGTACTCCTATCTGAGCCTGAAATTTGCGTAACGAAAATCATTAAATGTACATTTAAAAAATAGTAGAACTTAAATAATTTCGATATTACATGAATATTCATACATTGCCATCGAATCTCGCGTACTCGGTGAAAGCGTTTCGTGGCAAATGAGGCGATTTTTCCAACTGCTCAGACAAGAGAGAATGCCTTTTTTGAACATTGGAATCCTTTTTTCGAAAATCCTTTCGTTTAAATAGCTCAGATTGCTCCTCGAGCGATATATTTCCGGGATTGTGATCCCACTTAAGGTGTTTCACTTTGGCAGCTTTTTTTCTCTCCTGATCCATCTTTTCCAGCCTCTGAGCAGTATTTGAACGAGCTCGATGACCAAATTCCATGTCTTGAGTAGTAAAAAAGTTGAACCGTTGATTAATAATCGCGTAAATTGAGATAAAGCAATTTTTGAAATGCAAGTTAAATTTTATTACCCATTTGTATGTCATAAGACTCTGACATTGCATCCAAATCTTCATCGTCACTTTCCTCCATACCAGGATAACATTTCATTCCATGGGATTTTAGTTGTTTGGGTATATCTTCTCCAAGCATTACTATTTCGCACATACCTTGAATTTTCAATAGAAATATTTCCCTCATTTATACAGTGACATCAATAATGCAGTAAAAAAAATATGTGGCATCATTGAAATTAATTTTTTTTTAAATCACAAGAAAAATTCGTCAATTGTCCTTGATGAAAATATTTAAAATGTTGCTAACGTAAAAATTATACAAAATTATCCTCAATAACATTTGAATTATCCTACCAAATATAAATATATTTATCTAATGAATTTCCGAGATATTGGACATCAATGTTTTATAAACTAACATAGAGCCTATAATTTCTTTGGTTCGAAATATATGAAATATATGACGAAACGAATGATTGAATTACAAACCTGTGTCATCGGTGGATATGAAACTGTCTCTGATGTGCGAAAGCAGCCAGTGTTGATTGTCGTAAAGCGCCATTTTGTTTTATACAATCGAACAATTTTCTAATATATAATTTTATTTCTATTCTCAACGTTTGGCTCGCTGGCGACCGCCAGCAAAACGTGAAAATTCGAGGTTAACTTCCATCGGCGACACTCGAATAGTTTTTCTACAAGAGCATGATAATAATCGCATGTTGGGACGTCGTTGCGTAGCAGATTTTACGTGTCTCTTTTCGCTTCCACCACATGACGCGACAAACAAATACTGACAAATCCGAGGCACAGTTAAATTATTTCGAAGTTGAAATTAACAATTTCAAACGCGAATTCGAGAACGGAGAAGGAAAATATACTGGAGCGATCTGGCGCGTCTAGCGGCGATGGAACGATCAGCTGTTTTCTTGGTAGGGCCGAATATGGCCACCGGAGCGGCGCCACCGGAAGTGTTTGATTTGCGTTTATCGAGGATTTGTTTTATCTCTGAATCTCCAATTCGTTTAATTTTTACAGTACTTACAATTTTAATCAACATAGTTCGACTTATTTTTCTGAATTTTCGGGTTTTTATTGTTATATCTGTCAGTTCAAAGTCTAAATTCTACCAAGGATAAGTAAACAAAAGTGTCTCTATGCTGAATTTTTCTAAACGCTGAATTATTCTTCTTCATTCTGAAAAATCGTTCTCGTAGAAAAGTGTCCACCCCAGTAGAAAAGTGTGTGATATCTACGGCAGAGAAGAGAGAAGCTAAAAAATGTTGAGCTCTCAAACCAACTGAATATTACGGGTACTGTCACCGCGTGATTATTCGGGCTTCGAGCCAGAGCCGAGCAAGCGAAAAAACGGCAATTCCGATAATGGGGCGGTGGGTTCGTAATACGGAAAAAATGAGAAATCGAAAGAATGAGAAATGAGAGCAAGAACAAAAGGTATGCAAGTAGACGGTAAATGGCGGGACGTCGAGTTTAAATGTAATGACACAAGCTTTTGCCAGAGACAGAACTGAGAAGAAAAAAAAGAAATTACAGTATAGAAAATGCGAACAATGCGAGCGTGTGCCCTATTATTCTATTCCAATAATTCATTCTGTAGCTTCGTTTTTTTTTTATCGAAGCAAAAAGTTTCCAGCATTTTTATTGTGTATACTTTTTGCGTATACATATACATGTGTTCTCGTTTACACGAGCGCGAGAGCCGCAGGGTCTCCGTACAGTGGCGCCACTCAATAACAGTGTCCGCATGTGTAACTACGTGTATTTATTGTATAGCTATAGTCACAGTGGAGAATGTCACTGGAATACGCGCGCGTTGTGCTACGTTGAAATTGAAAAATAAATTGTTTCCTTCAGTTGCATACGGAGCCTCTGGGCCGGTCGTGTGTTTGTGTGTGTTAAAGTTTTGTGTCTTGCGGCAAAGTGTATACGTGACAATGTCGTAGTTGAGGTAAATTTGCATAAAGGAAAAACCTGCGAGGTATTTGCATCGCGAAGAGATCCAGCCAACTCGAGTATTATATATGCATAAAACTTTCGACTGTATTTTCCCTTTTTCGCCATTTGTTTTTGCTGTCGAATCGTATCAACTCATTTTTCTCTTTCATCGCGCGCATTTTTCTCGTGCGTTCATCGGAGATCACACAGACGGTAAGAATCATCGGGATTTCTCGATTCTCTCCTTATTATAGCCCATCTTATCGAGCCAAAAGTACCGTCGAAAAAGTTAGCACAAGCTGTCGAGCATTTTCCCGACCATATTAGATTTATCATTGAAACCATATATATATATATATATATATATATATATATATATATATATATATATATATATATATATATATATATATATATATATATATAGAAACGTCCATTAACGTAAACCCTGCCTCGTGTCGTGCTGCGTGACATTAGCAACACCCCTCGCGTTTCCGAATATATTCACCACAGCTGTCTATACGCTCGTTGGTTCTTCGAGGAAACTTTTGTTTCTCCTCGCGTTAATACTCGCAAATACATCACACTTCGACGGGATGAGGATGCGAAGATTCGGAGAAGGGTCATAACGGCACGTTTTTGCCTTTTTTTAAAAAGAAAAGCGCATGCTCATATTTTTCGTGCTCTTTTCATCTAAATAATAATAATAATAATAAGAATAACAACAATAATTGTGGCTATAGTCGAAGCTCTCCCAACTTACTTAATGTAAAGACATTTAAGCGGTGTTGGTGTAATAATTCCTGGCCGGATTTGCTGGCAATATCATCACAGAATTACATACGACCCTTTCCATGATTTTCTGACAGACTAAACATTGACCTTTCTTTTACAAAAATATTCTATTTTAATAACTAGCTGCATATCGTATTTATATAGAAAATAGATAATAACTAATATATATTTAAGGGCAATTTTTCCTGGATATTAAATTTGAGAATTAATAGTTCGAAATTCGTCATTCTCACTGCTGTATAATTTTACATTTCATATTCTTAATACTTACAATAATAAAATCCTCATTACGACATTCGTTTTGGGCTTCTAAGGTTAGATTCTAACCTTAGAAGCCCAAAACGAATCTGGATAAAGTAATTTTTCCTGGACATCAAATTTGAGAATTAATAGTAATGAGGATTTTATTACTATTAATTCTCAAATTTGATGTTCAGGAAAAATTGCTTTGTCCACATGCATCTAACCCTAGAAGCCCAAAACGAATCTCGTAATGAGGATTTTATTATTGTAAGTATTAAAAATATGAAATGTAAAATTATACAGCAGTGAGAATTACGAATTTCGAACTATTAATTCTCAAATTTTTCCTGGACATAAAATTTGAGAATTAATAGTTCGAAATTCGTCATTCTCACTGCTGTATAATTTTACATTTCATATTTTTAATACTTACAATAATAAAATCCTCATTACGAGATTCTCTACGGCTTGCAAGGTTAGACACATGTGGATAAAGTTTTGTTTCATTTTTTTTTACTGGTAATCGATCGTGGTTGGGATTTTCTTAAATCTTTTCACTCTTTCGCCGCGTTATCCGGCATTGTCTGCCACGTTATTAAAAAAAATCTCATTTGACCCGCAAGCTCATCAACTGCTATCAAGAGCACGCGTGTCGATTCCATGGACGAGACAAAAGATAAAGCTTCGGCGATTCTTATTTCTCTTTTACGTTCGTTTTTTATGCTCATTGCTCGTACAGTGGCCTCTTTTGGGCCTTAATTAACGATCTCGTTATCATCACGGACGATTGATCGTAAAACTCGGAAAGGATCCATCCGACGTGTAACTGCTACAGGCCTTCTAAATCCTCATTCTGCTTTCTTCATAAAACTATTACGTTTTACTTCTACTTTTATTTTTGTTTTGGTTTATTCAATTCTTTTAGCCTGTTTATTCGGAAATTATACAGTCACGTAGATCGTTTTTTATTAATTTTAAATCTTTACTTATAGTCACGTACAAAAAAAAAAAATTAGACGACGAAAAGCATTCGATCTTTTCCTCTTTTTCTTTTGCTCGATCACATAGAGTCTGCATTTTTAAATTTCGAAATTGAAAATGGCAGAGTTAATATGGCTGACCAAAAAATTGTTTGAACTTTAAAGGATAATTTAAGAAATTTTTATAAAAAGAACGCGAGGTCAAAAATATTTGACCGGAAGTGACGCTAAAAATTTTCTAACAGGACTCTTCTCACT
>OY769909.1:2233078-2253078 GCA_963669185.1 Dyspetes luteomarginatus | reverse complement strand
GGAAAAAAAGATTAAAAATAATTCTTCTTTTATGATTTTACGTTGCCCAAATATAGTCAATACTTGAAAAACTTATTTTATGATTCTATCCTTGCTTTCGTTAAATATAAATCGTTCGATTTTCAAAATTTGACAATTTTTAACCCGGTGGTCTGCACCCATTTTCTGTCGCTGTTGAAATATACAGTGCCGACGGGTCACTGGTGACCCAGGTATAGACCAGAAGGTTAATTCATTTATTTGACATTGCAGCAGAGTGGAAAAATGTAAATAAAAGTAAAGATGAATGCTGGAGTTTCTCGAGGCTCTCGGGACCGGGTCAAGGCGGCAAATCGATGCTCCACACAGTATTAATTTTTCTCTCTGTTTTTCGCCCTCAATCAACTTGCCAACTATATATATATATATATATATATATATATTATAGTTAATTATTCCACATATATTGGAGGTTAACTTTGGATCTTTTGGACAAAATGACAAGGTGCCGAATTTCCAAATAAAATCGTCGATTATTGTTAAAATGGAACAAAGTAAGACGAAGATTAGAATTCTCAATTTAGCGCTGTTTTTCCGAGAATTAACCCGAGAATGACCCACAAAATATTTTAAGTGAGTGCGAAAAGAGACAAATGAAAGTTTCGTGTTTCCTCGTCGACGCGATACGAGATTGACTTTTAGATAGTCGAATATTTAGAGGGCAAAAGTACTCTCCGTGAGAAAGAAAAATAAACAAGAATTAAGAAATACAAAATGGGAGTGCCTGATGTCGAACAGGCCAAAAGGCGACTGCAGGATATTCTGAGACGTGCTCATCAGCTCGAGATACCGAGCAAGGATGTCATATCGATGAGAACAGCCCAGAAATTACTGGCGAGAACGAAAAATGCACTCGCGTGGACGATTCTCATCGGTGCATTCGTGCTCGTACTGAGCGGTGTCGTTTACGCGCGTTGGCCAACACAGGAAGTTGAGACGGTCAGGACTGTCCTTAGGCGAACGGTGAGTTTTATTTTTCTTCCATTGATAACATTATTATTTCAGAGAATTTATATTTTTACATTTTAATAGTATATATATTTTTTTTTACATATTTCTACTTTCGTTATTATGTTTATTATCATTCTTACTATTTCATATATTATTTGCCATTTTTATCGATATTTTTTTTTTGCCAAATTAAAATAAATTAGTTATTGTAAATACGAATTATTATTTGAATTTTTTAAACGTCCATGACAGTCTGGCACGACAGTGCCATCGTCGACGACATTTTCCATTATAATTATAGACGATTTTTTTTTAATTTTTATTATCTCAATTATTCTCCTCTATTTTTCTATATACGTATTTAGACTCATTTACCTTAAAATAATTACGAAGCGAGCGAGTGACGTCATAAAATGACGAAGAATGGTGGGGGTGGGGGCGGAGGAATTTACAAAAAAAGAGAAATGCTTTTTTGAATTTTTTAAACGTCCATGACAGTCTGGCACGACAGTGCCATCGTCGACGACATTTTCCATTATAATTATAGACGATTTTTTTTTAATTTTTATTATCTCAATTATTCTCCTCTATTTTTCTATATACGTATTTAGACTCATTTACCTTAAAATAATTACGAAGCGAGCGCGTGACGTCATCAAATGACGAAGAATGTCGGGGGGGTGGGGCGGAGGAATTTACAAAAAAAGAGAAATGCTTTTTTGAATTTTTTAAACGTCCATGACAGTCTGGCACGACAGTGCCATCGTCGACGACATTTTCCATTATAATTCTAGACGATTTTTTTTATTTTTATTATCTCAATTATTCTCCTCTATTTTTCTATATACGTATTTAGACTCATTTACCTTAAAATAATTACGAAGCGAGCGCGTGACGTCATCAAATGACGAAGAATGTCGGGGGGGTGGGGCGGAGGAATTTACAAAAAAAGAGAAATGCTTTTTTGAATTTTTTAAACGTCCATGACAGTCTGGCACGACAGTGCCATCGTCGACGACATTTTCCATTATAATTCTAGACGATTTTTTTAAATTTTTATTATCTCAATTATTCTCCTCTATTTTTCTATATACGTATTTAGACTCATTTACCTTAAAATAATTACGAAGCGAGCGCGTGACGTCATCAAATGACGAAGAATGTCGGGGGGGTGGGGCGGAGGAATTTACAAAAAAAGAGAAATGCTTTTTTGAATTTTTTAAACGTCCATGACAGTCTGGCACGACAGTGCCATCGTCGACGACATTTTCCATTATAATTCTAGACGATTTTTTTTATTTTTATTATCTCAATTATTCTCCTCTATTTTTCTATATACGTATTTAGACTCATTTACCTTAAAATAATTACGAAGCGAGCGAGTGACGTCATAAAATGACGACGAATTCGAGAAACATCTCGGTCGTTTCTCTCTGGGTTATAAATAATGGAGAAAGGTGCAAGTGAATGAACCGAGAAATCGTGGTGGTTGAAATCTCATCGGGCACAAAGCTCGTCGTCCTGTTGTCCTACAACAGAGTCTGTTGAGGGACAAGACCGTGGGGGGGCGGGTGGTGGTGGGAGGGATTCACAAAAAAAGAGAAATGCTTTTTAGCTCGAGACAGAATAGAATATTCCCGGGGGGGGGCTCGAGAATGTACGGTCCACGGATGAGGAGGATTATCTGCATGCATGAAAAATTGGGGTAAAATGGAACACCGCCTATAAAAGAGGATTTTTACGGCTCACGAATTCCCCTCGAAGAGATAAGATGGTATGGAACTTTTTTTTTCACCAAATCTATGTGAAATATATCTGAGATGCATACGATGCATGCCAAGAGATAAGAGATATGAAAGTTTTTCCTTTCAAATCTATTTGGAATATATCTGATACGCATCCCAGCTACAAATATATTATTATATATTGCAAAATGCCCCACACCCCATAGAATAGCTACAAATATATTATTATATGTTTGTAGCTATTCCATGGGGTGTGGGGAATTTTTTTGGCCGAGGCCAGCGATTCTGACGAACGTAAAAAAAAAAACATAATTTGCTTACTCCTGATCTAAAGATCCTCAGATATAACTCGAAATTATAATTCGTACTGAAAATATCGAGATCGCGAATTTTGCTCATCCGAGCTGACGAATTAAAATTTTACACGAGGGCATTTGAACCGAAAAAATGTGCTCTTTAAAAATAGAAAACAGTATGAATTTTCAATAAAATAATGCAAGGACCCAAAAATAACAAAATAGTTGAAGAAATCAACTTCTAGGTTTTTTTTTTAATCCCAAGTATTTCTTACATTCTCGGACATATTTTATTTCCGTACGGATTTTGGTGGGCTTGAAGTCATAGCCCATAAATATTGCAATATGTGTCGAATCCTGGAGAGATAATAAATTTTAAAAAAATAAAAAATAAACTTCAATGTAACATTTTTATGAAGTGTTTCATTTTGCCCCGTGCCTGGTTTCGTACCACGGGATAAAAAAAAAATGCAAAACAAAAACATTCACTGCCAAAATTTTATTAATTTCATTTCGCCCCGGTATGCCATATTACCTCTGTTTTTCATATATATATATAGAAAAAATCTGTCCGTGGACCAAATATATACATGTAAAAGCAGCAAAGCTTTTGTCAATGGAAACACATCGCTGGTTTTCTTTTGTTAATGAACGAGAATCGTCGCGACTGAATTCCACGCTTCGTGCTTCGCAATACATGTGTGCATACATATTCTCTCACTTATGTATATACGCAGAGAGGCCTTCACTGAGTGAGAGCTTCGCTGCTTCTGTTGTGTGAATAGAATAGCGAGAGAAGAGAAAAGCTTGGAACAAGCGCTGAAACGATAAGAGAGAGAGAGAGAGAGAGAGTACAAGCACCAGATTCACTAGTTGGTGGTAGATTGTAGTAGTAACAGTTGTCGTCACACACAGAGGGCAGATAGAGGGCAAAGAGAAGGTGGGAGTGAGAAAGAGAAAGAGAAAGGAAGGGAGGAAGGAAGGAAGAAGGAGAGGACGTTAGATCGATGCAATTGTCAAGACGAGTGAGAGCATCATTTGGTGGATTTCTGTGCCCAGAAACTACGCTACAACTATCAACAATCTACTATTTCCCCTTTTCTCAGATATCTTTTTGTTCTACTTTTCCATTCTCAACTTTTGCCGTTCTTTCTTCAATTTCGTTGTCTCTCGTGCTATTTTTTTTCAGCTTTTTTTTTCTTCACCTTGTTGACTTAGACTGTTATGGGAACTATAGATGCGACGAGACCACAAGGGTTTCGTGCTTGCCATTATCATATAGTCGTTCTTGTTTTTCTTTTGTCATCGTACGATTTTTTTTTTCTCCATACATTCGACTGTCTGACTGGTCCATTTCTACTCTTTCTACAGTGGAAAATGCAAAGATTCTGCGATTTTTTTATTTTTCCATTAAAAAAAACTTTCTGGCCAATAATAAAAATTTTCAATGGTTTCTTTCGCATAGAGACATAATTTACGATGATGCAAATTTTAATCCTGAGAAAAAGGACGTTTTTTTTTAAATTAATTAATTTGCGAATTTAATTAATTTGTAAATTTTCCACACGAATGAATTTTCATTCGTTAAAATATATTTATTTTTTTCAATAAAACTTTATCAATCTTTGTGACAATTTAAATTATTAAAATGACCAATATAAATTAGTTTAAATTAAAAAAATTGCAATCTGGAGATAAAAATCATTGCTGATAAAATTTTGCCCATCTTGGCTCCTCTCCCTCCACATTACATTCGATAAATGAGAGTTGCACGAAATAATGTGTGTGCTCGACCATTAACTTTCGTAATCGTGTGATGTTATTCATTGACCGTACATATTTAGTTTTACGTCCTCTGAATCATGAGTGCCGAAAAAAAATATTGCTTCCTCTCTCTCTCTCTCTCTCTCTGACCTTTGAAAGTAGAAACTTGAGCGTTAATATCGATCCATTTTGTGGTAAATTCCTGCTGTACTATGCTAAATAAAATCCTTAGCTAAAGTCAGGGAAGGAAAAACTTTTTTACATAGGTGCTGCTCGCACAGGCATAGGATTTACTATATATAATATATAGTTTATATATATATAAATATATACAGCTAACGTGCAGTTGAGAAAAGTCATGGCAGATTTTGTTCCTATACGAAAGTTGCAGATTTATGCAGCAACTTGGTAGCCTTTCCTGCTTCTCTTTATCCTCGAGCTTATTTGAGCCCCTCAGATTGAGCCATCTTGAAATTTATATTTTTTTTTCTCGCTACCACAAAAACTAAACAATTTTTCTCTGATCAGACGCACTTTCTCGTAACAAATAAGAAATACTTTCGTTTAAATAATCTTTCTCTAAAATTTCATATCTTACATTTTTTCATATTTTATTACTATTTCATTTATTTGAAATTTATTCTATTAATCGCAAAAATCAGTAGTAAATAATCCTTGATAATAATTAAATTCCATTGGAGGATTTGGTGGTCGTACATTTTTGCATTCAAATGTTCGTATACACACACATTATGTTCATCGTATACATTATTTCGTGCTGCATTATATATATACATATACATATATATATATATATATATATATATATATATATATATATATATATATATATATATATATATATATAAAATGTACATAAAGTACCGTATAACGTAATTTTCAATAATCGATCGTGAAGAACTTTGAATATTTTCCATCTCTCAATGCTCCTTTCACGCTCTCTCTATTCTTCTCTCGCGAGAGTAAAATTCTCACTGGAAACTTGTCGAGGAATTTCGAGGTAGAGGAATTTTAATATAATCGGTTTGCCGGTGCTCGAAAATGCCGAAAGATCGCGGAGTTCCTCGTTTAGTCTGTTGATAGTACATATTTACTTTTAGTACAGTTATATATGTATATATATATATACGAACTCCCGTCGCAACGAAAGTAAGACAAATATATATAATAGGATGAGAATTGAATTAATAGGAAAAAGTTGAAAGATGAATGGAAGAATTAATTGTGATAAAAATTCAAGTGAAAAAATTGAATCAATAAATAAGTAAAGATTGATGGATAAAAAAAAAATTACGAATATATCAAATCTAAAATATGTACTTTTGTTGTCAGAATTTTTATATTCCATATTTCATTATCCTAATGAATTTATGCCAAGTTTCTGCAATATTCTGGCTTTAATTTGTCTCTTGTTCGTTATATATCCAAGAAACGACATTGTTTTTCTTCGTCATCGTCACTCGGCTGAAGGTTAGGTCGTGACACTCTTTCACTTGGTAACAAAAACCATGTGATCTATTTTTTTCTGAGGCAGTTGAACTTTTGGGGAAAATTCCAAGTCTCATCAGATGCAATTTTCAATTGTGCTTAAGGCAAGCCTGCATTTTTGGCGAAACTGCACTCACCCTGAAAAAAAAACATTTACATTTTGTCCCAACATGGGGCGAGCAAGATTTCTCTCCATGTTGAACGTTTATAATTACAAATGCATGTACACGAACTGTACACGAAATATCGAGTTTCCTTCCCTCGCACTCTTATTGCTCTCTTGTACACTTATTATAATTTGATGCCTATATATTTTTAACATACCAAAGGTCAAATCGTAGGTCAAATCGATTAGACAGTGACCTTTTTATTTTATTTTTTTCTATCAAGCAACTGGCATGGAATATTTTAGATTAAAAAAAATCCTAGCAACGATTTAAGTGTAACAATTGGAGAATAATCGTCGTAAAAATTTCGTTGATAAGATTCAGAGAGAATAAAGTATTTAAAAAAGGTCCAACTAATTTGAATTTTCATCAATCATGCTTGATAAAGGGAAAAAAAAAATTGTTCGTCGGCTACTTAGTGAATTTAGCATAAAATGCCCCATGTATCATGTGTGAATATATATGTATGGACATGTACATAATTACGAAATATGTAAACGCATATTATATCGACCGAGTGCTCTGGAATATTCCCTATTATTCTTGTCCAATTTACAATTCATATTTGCAGCAGGAAATTATTTATACATTTCGCACTCGGTGTTGAACGCCATAATCTTTTTTGCTCCACTCTTTCTTCGCACTGTGCCAGGGTAATTCAAATTACACGGATTACGACTGGCAATTTTATAAATTTTACTCTCGTCCCCAACATCATTATCATTATTTTTCTCCTGTTCATTTTTATTTGCATTTTAATTCGCAAGACTTGGATGAAATTTTTTCGTAAACGTGAACTGAGACCACAACTGGTCAGCTCTCAATTTCTCTCTGAGGCGTTTTTAGCTCGATCCCGTGTAAAAGATCCAAAGGATATTAATTAAAAGTCTTTATTGAACCGAAAGGCTTTGAACCTGTCGAGCATGGGAATTATAATTTCACATTTTTTTTTATTATTTTCCTTTCTTAAATTAAAATCAATGGTTATAAATTTCACAAAGGGTAAATTTACTTTGGTATAATGCTCGTTTATCGCCGTATAATATTGGCTATTGTGTGCTATTGTATCTTTAGAATGTGACCAGCCATTAAATCATGCTTGATAAAGCGACATTGTGCCCCACGAAACAAAAGACAATTTCGTTCAGCTATAATGGGATTGTCATTAATTATTGTGCACACATTAGTAACTCGTGAGTGTTTGAAATTTTTCGAAAAATTTCCACCAATTAAATAAGTGACCGAGGAGCTAATTTTTTTCTATTTATTTTGATATTTAATTAATTTTATCGTTCGTTCTCGTCACGAGTACAAAATCTTTAATTTTGTGAGAACATTTTTTAGCAGGGAGAGATTGTTTGATAACAAAATAAATAATAAATTAAGATCTCGAGCGAATTTTACAGAAGCGTGTATGAAAAGAGCAAGAGAGGGCCAAAATCCCAGCAGGAATGAGTGTGATAGCTACGAAGCTAGTCTCCAAAACTCAACCCTCTTTTCTCGGAATATGAGCCAGAGAGAGAGAAGAGAGAGAGAGAGAGAGAGAGAGAGAGAGAGAGAGAGAGAGAGAGAGAGAGAAGGGGAGGAAGAGAGAGAGAGAAGGGGAGGAAGAGAGAGAGAGAGAGAGAGAGAGAGAGGAAGGAGGCTTGATATGTCCGGAGATTTTAATTAGGATAACCACGAGCCACGCTTCTGAATATTACATTAGCACGAGACGACCCCGTCTGGGAGGGATGCCAGGCGTTTTCCCTCTAAACAAATAACCTCCCTTATATTTCCATCCCCTCTCTGCTCTCCTCTCATCCACCCTCGTGTATCTCTCGAGCCCTTAACCCGACCGTATCATCCTCTTCGCGGCAAAATCATCCCAGGCTTGCGTGGATCTAAAGTTGGAAAATTACATGTAAAAAAAAAAAAAACGGGAATTTAATTAATCTAATTTGTGCCATAAATTCGAGTCCGTACACATTTTCGCTACACTCTCACGGGTCCTACTCAGCCTAAGGTCTTTTTTTTTCTCCTCCTCACGGATTATCGATTTTTAACGAGGCAGTTCCTTGGTATCGTTCCGCCAATTTGCACGGGAAAATTTTTATCGTCCTCAGATCGGCATTAAATTTGCAATATTTGCAGAAACAGCTTTGTTCATTAATAGTAAGGATAATAGTAGAAAGTAATTCGACTACGACAATGCGTATATTCATTTTGAGTATGTTAGGCAAAGTTTTTACGATAATTCAATACTTTTTATGTGAATTTTTGGTCGCTACTTTCCAAAATTGTCGAAAGAAAAAGAGATCCACCGCGTTCCATGCCTGGATCGATGTATTATGATATATATATATATATATTGTTAATGTGCAATTCAAAACTCGCGCATCGATAAAAAGAGCCTTTTCGAGCTTTGGGAATCAGCCAAAATCGTATGTAAGCAATGCTCAAGTTTCATTTCACACTTTTCTCTCTCTAGTCTTCGATAGATTTCTTTCAGTTAAAAAAATAATTTAATTCCAAAAAGCAGAACACCCGCATCGACCTTCGTCAAATTTATTCACGGATATTTTTTCAACCGTAATTTTATTTATGAAGAAAATATTGCAGCACCGCTTTAAAAGTAACTCAGAATAATATAGGAGTGCACCGATTCTTTGGAGAAATTGGAAATTACGTAAAGTTTATAAATTTTATCTAAACTAAAAGTTTGAAATATTTTAAGCTATTTTCCCCAAACTCAATACGAAATATGCTTGTCCCTTAGGCATTTGTATAGACAGCTATAACTGGAGAGGGGGCAGTCGTTTAATTCATAAATTATTAAATTGTTCAACGAATAAATAGACGACTTAATACATAAGTGCTGCAAAAACTACCCAAAGAATCTCCTTCAGAATGCCTTTTAAACTATCGTTCGACTATCTTTTATAAATTTCTTCGATAGACTATCATTCTTGATTATGCACATCGTGTAGTTGAGATATTCCTATGTCTGTATCAGACATTTCGCCCCGCATTCACAGTTTCAAATCCCAATTAGAGAGGGCGTTGGACGTTTGTGCCGTAGCTATAGTGCGCGGGGCTCTCGTACAATCGACCACCACCGCGTCACTAGTGGCAGCACATGCACGCGCGATACCGTCAACGAAGGAGAGAGAGAGCGAACGAGCGAGCGAGCGACGAAGTCGAGATGGAATAGTGGCGCCCTCACCAACCAGTAGCAGCGCCACTAGCATTGCTAATACGAGAATGGCAAGTCGGTAGCTTAATTACATATGTAAATTACAGAGAGACGATACAGAGACGTAACCCGGAGGCGATGTAGGTGCGGTTGCCCGCGAACAAGAGAGAGAGAGAGGGAGAAGGAGAACCTGCAAGTTCTCCGTGTACTGGTACAAATGTAAATATATGTATATTCGTACGTATATGTACCATGTCTTTCTTCATATACGTATTGTAGTTGATAGTAACGTCACCAGAGTACAGGAGCAGCAAAAATATATCGTGAATACACTTTTCTCACGGTTATAACCGAGTACTGCACTGCAAAGAGAGACAGAGAGAGAGAGAGAGATTCGAGAAACGTAAAACATATACTATAAAAATGAATATAGTTCGTAGTAATGCCACTAGATTACATCATAATAATAAATCGTCAGTGTGCACTTTTCTTATGATTTTGCTGAAGGTTTTGCTGAAGGAGAGAGAGAGGGAGAACCTGCAAGTTCTCCGTGTACTGGTACAAATGTAAATATCTGTATATTCGTACGTATATGTACCATGTCTTTCTTCATATACGTATTATAGTTGATAGTAACGTCACCAGAGTACAGGAGCAGCAAAAATATATCGTGAATACACTTTTCTCACGGTTATAACCGAGTACTGCACTGCAAAGAGAGACAGAGAGAGAGAGAGATAGATTCGAGAAACGTAAAACATATATTATAAAATTGAATGTAGTTCGTAGTAATGCCACTAGATTACATCATAGAGTACATCATAATAATAAATCGTCAGCACTTTTCTTATGATTTTGCTGAAGGTTTTCGGTTCGTAGAGAAATAGATTTGAGTAAAGTAAAATTCATGCCATGAAATTTAATAAGAACAAATGGTCTTTTCACTAATGTGAACACATTAAAGTGCCTGGACTCTCACGGTTTTGCTGCTTCAAGTGGTTTCAGTCACGCAACGAACATCCTCATCCAGTTCGTTTCTTCGCCAAGTACCCTGCTCTAACAGCATTTTCCTTTCAAATCTTTCTCACCCTCTCACATTTTACAATCTGCGTGTATGAATCGTCCCTGGAAAAGTTGGCGAAGCCCCGGTAATTGCCCGTCACTTTTATTCCATTACCTTATTTCTTAAAAGTTGGAGACGTCGAAAACGAACAAGTGAGCAATCAAGCTTTATTTTGACAGAACAAAAGCGACGAGATTTTAATTAAGATGGATTTCTTTTTTTTTTTTGCCTCAAGTAGAAAGTTTGAGGCAAGGGAACATTTTCGTAATGACCAGGAGAATTTTTCTTTACTGAAAAAGTAAAGGATTCTTCAATATTTTTCTATTGAAGAATTCTTTATCCGACTTGGATGATCGAGGAAAAAAAATGATATAATAATATTATCGTTGTCGTAGATATACATAATATAATGTGTGCGTATATAGATATATATGGAGATAGAGAGGGAGAGGAAAGATCGAAAAATGATCCGGTAGTCTACATCGTTCTTTCCAGAAAGCAGTCTACCCCTCGCTTTTTCCGTATGCTACAGAAGCTTTGCTATATCGTTCGTCGAACGGTAAATAGCGAAATGCTTTGTAAAACGGCAGGAGTTGCACCCTCGGGGATATAGCAGCGATTTATGCACAGCCGGGCTTTTCGAATCTTCTCACTGTGCTCGCTTTATCTCTTCCGGACTTTCTCTCTCCCGCTTTCTCACGACTTCTTTTATTCCCTGCACGTGGATTTTCCCCTGGCAATTTTTCAGGATATCCCCCCTCCCCTACCCCACCCCCCAACATTGCAGTGTATGTTACGCAAGTGAAATATAATACGGACTCGATTTGTACATATTTTATAAAATTTATCCCTTCGGCATTGGGGAATAAAGAGAGATTCACTAAGAGATTGGAGAAGATAAAAAAAAATGGATTTAATTGACACAAAGGAGCTCTATTGACGACTGATGAATTTCATTTAATATTCGTTTTCAATAATTTATAAATATTCGTTTCTGATTTATTTTCTCTCATTCAGAATCATTTTACATAAAAATCAGAGAAACATTAGTTATATTTAACACATTTTTCTTCGATTTAAATATATTCTTATATAATATTTAAACTAAACAAACTCAATTTCCGTTTAATTTTACTTTATATTAATTTACAGGCATTTTTATAACAATAATAATTTAATGGAAGTTCATTCTGTTCAATGAATTCAGTTTGATGTAAATAACTCATTTCTCTACATCTCTATTCTCTGAATCCTTTTCGTTTTCTTCGGAAATATTCATATCTAATTGAAGAACCGAGTATCGCGCTGTTATCTGTGCATAATATTTTGCAAACTTGCTGTGATTCCTTTGATATATTTAATTAAATACTGAAATTATTTTACGCTCTGCAGAATTCAGTGATGGTGGACATGGAATTTTGCCTTTACAGCAAATATCAACCATCTCTATGAAAGTTAAATTAAAGTTTTCTTTGCCGTTTCTCGATATTTCATATTTTAAAGATCTGGCCTCAGGGCTTGCGAGAAGGGAGAGATTTTCTCAGTCAAATACACTTCTACACTCCTAAAACGTCCTCTATTTGACCTCAGGAGTACAATATCAAACGATGGGTTATTTCTTATCCGTCGATCTTATACGAAATGTATTTCATGTCAAGTTTCATTAAAACCGCTTAATTAGTTCTTTTTCAATAATAACTTTTTCACTTCTACACTTCTACACTCCTAAACCGTCCTCTATTTGACCTCAGGAGTACAATATCAAACGATGGGTTATTACTTACGCGTCGATCTTATACGAAATGTATTTCATGTCAAGTTTCATTGAAACCGCTTAATTGGTCCTTTTTCAATAATAACTTTTTCACTTCTACACTTTTACACTCCTAAAACGTCCTGTATTTGACCTCAGGAGTACAATATCAAACGATGGGTTATTACTTATGCGTCGATCTTATACGAAATGTATTTCATGTCAAGTTTCATTGAAACCGCTTAATTGGTCTTTTTTCGATAATAACTTTTTCATAACAGTGGTGTTACCCAGTTACCACAGCGGAACATTTGCGCCTAACTTAACTCGCTTGCATGAACGATGCAGTATAGCTGTGGGAGCTGAACGACGTGTATCTTATAGCAGCTACGGCATAGTCAAGGGAATTATATATATATATTATATATATATTATATATATATTATATATATATTATTATATATATATAGCTCCCACCAAAAAAATTCAAAATCTTTTCGCTAATAACTGACGGGTATTTTTCGACGTAGTTTCGGCCGTTGCTACAGTAACAAATACTCATTCAACTGAACGATATTTGCTACCACAGCAATACTCATGTCTCAAACAAAAATCTCCATATCTTTTATATAAGAAATATACATGCAGCTATCATTCATTTAGTTATATGATCAACTCCTGTTTCTCAGCGTACATGTTATGAAGAACAATCTCAAATACATTTATTCAAAATACATGAAATACATCGGATTTTTTTTTTCACCCATATATCTATGGACGAAATTTTCATGATTTTGCAAATGTATTTTTTTTCCATGGATCTTTTGACCGTTTAAAAGTTGTGAAAAAATAATGTTTCCGCCCGGGATCGAACCGGGGACCTTCCGCGTGTTGGGCGGATGTGATAACCACTACACCACGGAAACTGATTGAAGAATAAACTATCGAGTTTTGCATTTGAAGGACTATTATTAGTATAGGGTGTAAGATTAAGACGGCACGGTGTGAAATTTCCCAAAAATAAAGTTTAGTTTATTTTACAATAACGAGCAATTGTTATCTTAAAATGTTTGCAACAAATAATGTAGGCTCGTTCTGTTTTGTATGATCGAAATAATTTTAAGAATTGTATTAATTGTATATTGTTGGCTGAATATTATTATGAAATATGAATAATTACGGGTATAAAATATTGTAAGGTAGAGCTTCTGGTTAAACAAGCTCCATGTTCCTTTTCCAGCATACAGAATGGATTTTTGAAAATTTCAATTTATAATTTATAGTTTGTTGTAACAGGAATTAGTTAAACAGACAATCTCTGACAAGAAAAAATTATACAATTATTTTTATCAGCGCCAAATAATCCGTCCAGCCTAAGAAAAATCCTCAAATCCGATAATACTTGCGATGAAATATCTACGAATATCGAAGGATAACAAAAAAAAATGTTAAATTTTTTTATCTCAACTTTTGACCCTATAAATTATGATTTTGACGACATTTCTCATTGTCAGTCACCGTTTTCCTTATTACACGCGACGCGTGACTTTTCCGTGTATTCGAGATCAGCAACTCGAGAGTTGAAATGATCGACGTTGTGACCGTCACGAGCAAAGACACTGACAAACAGGACGAGTTTCTTCGGTATTCGGAGCTCGTGCCACTAACATAACTCTGAGGGATAAAGAGAGAACCAGTGCTAAGAGAACGAGGTGGAGCCCAAGAAAAGATCGGGAGAGGGAGAGAGAGAGAGAGAGAGAGAGAGAGGTGAAAAAATAGAGCTCAAGAAAAATGAGCCGGTGGGTGAGGCAAACGGATCTTCCGGTTGTTACACGTTTGCCCTCGGGGCATTCCACGAATCGTCAGAAGAGAATTTCACCCTCGTTCAAGAATTTTATATTATCCTGCTTAAAGGGGAGAAAAAACGAAAAAAAAACGACAGGGGAAAAAAAAACTTTTACAACTCTTTGCGATAAATTACTCGCGTAAAACTTGTTCTCTCCCCTTTTCTCGCCGAATGCGCCCCTACTAAATTTTTCTCCATATGTCATTGTTGTTGGTTCGATTCTCGTGCCACCTCCTCGTGTCGTTTATCGCTCACCTTTTCAAGTGAGATAGTGTTTTGGCAATATAAAAAAGAGCCTTTGTTAGCTCTTCGTTCAGTTTTTATCTTTTTCTGTCCGTTCTTACTACGCTCGGGAATATTTCAGCTGGTAAGGCGAAAAGCGAAAGAGCAAAAGAGCTTGTCTCGCTTCAAACGCTTTCTGTGTAGCGAGCAAACAAGAGAACCGTAAATTTATATATATATATATGTGTGTGTTTATGGTGTGTGTCGTGGATTTGTATTTGTGTGTATTTGTGTGCGTGTCTGTGAGTGTATTTAAGCCTGAAAACCCACGTAGCGATAAAGCACGTATCGTACACGGTCTCTTGCACTGCAATATCATCGAAACTTCTGCCCCTCCAGTATTTATCTTTCTACTCTGTCCTCTTGAGCGACCTCCATCGTGATATTTGGCTCCTTGGTATTTATGAGAAATGACTGGACGTAAAAAAAGTGATTTTTTCTTCACGGTCATGCAATAAAATTTATATCCGTGATATTTTTTTTCTCGTAGAATCTTTGACATTTTTCGTAAAGAAAAAACGAAAAAGTTTCGAGATTTTTCTCAAGAAAAAAAAAAGAACTCATTTCAGAATATTTGTTAGATTTTCTACGAGGCCAAAATTATTTTAGGTTTTTCATTTTTCTTATATCAAATAATTACACATGCGACATATTCGTTTACATTTTTCAATGAAAAAATAATTATTTCAAAGGGACTTTGAAAAAATTTGTACAGAAAAAATTTACACATTTATCATGTGTAAAAAAAAAATTAATTGGCGATAGCGGGTGGCAAAGTATGCGATGGGTGCATAGCTCTGGCGGTCACCGAAGTTAAGCAACATTGGACGCGGCCAGTACTTGGTTCGGTGACCGCGCAGCCATTGCGCTAGCCGGCGCATTGAATCGCTGAGTGGAAGGTCACCTTTCCAGAGTCTGGCCAGTCGTGTCAACATCAACGTAAGTTTTTCTCAGTTTCGTTCTATCCTTGTCGAAGGTCCTAAGTCGACTGACGACGCAATTCCGGGGAGATTGGACGAAATGCGAAAACAATGAAATATAAGAACGTTATTGAGGAAGAAGGGAAAGAGCCGAGAATCCCGAATGGGCTATATACGTTGGAATAACACAAATAAAAAGAGATACAAAATAAATGCTTAAAACGTCATCCGGATTTATTGTAAACGAAAATGTTTCCAGAACATTTTTCATATTTTCGAATATTTCTTCGACAAAAAGTTTTCACATGACAAAAATGCACATACCAACTTTTACTTGTGTACCGTATTCCCCCCTCCCCTTAATCCTTTCGTCTTTGTCTCTTTGAAAAGTCTCAACTTGCGCTCGTGACTTCAATTTCTTCGTGCTCTTTGTTTTCCAAGGTACACGATGGTACATGTACGTAACGTACCTGATGGGATTTCACTATTTCGTACAAACACATATATTTAAATCTATATATAGATTTCTCAGTCCTCGTATTGTTTCGTTACTACGTTACGTACGTTTGTCCTTTGTTCCCATTTTATTTTTTTCTCCTCAACTTCCATTTCTCTTGTCTTTTGCCCGCTACATCGACATTCCCAAGCTTTATTTATTCCTCTCTCGTGAAATAAGCTCTCTTACTGTGTTTCATATAATTCAATGTGAAAAGGAAAATTATTCCCTGTGTACGCATAAAGTTGTGCGTCATATATACATTCAATTCTCTTTTACTCTCCCCTCTTATGCTTTAAGAGGCAATTAATGTTTCTCTCTCTCTTCCTCCCTTTTTCCCTCTCTCTCTTCCTCCCTTTTTCCCTCTCTCTTCCTCCCTCTCCCCCCCTCCCCCCCCCCTCTCTCTCTCTCTCTCTCTCTCTCTCTCTCTCTCCCTCCTCCTTAGCACTGCCTAAAATTTATACCATATGGACTGCACACGCTCTGTGCCATACGACAACAACAACGAGATTCGAATAATTCAATTAAGCTTGGATAGAATGGAAATTCCCGGAGTAGACAAACAATAATAACCAAACTGATTGTATTTTCATGCTACAATAATTCCAACTTTTGCTCCTGCGTTAACATAATTAATAATCAGTGTGGCAATTAGTTGATCACTAATTAATCATTAAGAAAATATTTGTTCAGACGATTAATTCATAATAAAAACTTAATCCCTTATTAATTAATTAACTATTCACAAGTAAATTAATCAACTAAACGAACAATTTTTTTTTTACTGATTAATCACTAAACTGATTATATATTTATTAAATAATTAATTCATATTCTATCAAACAGTTTTGTTTTTTTATTTTTCATCCCGTCTGCCCGGAGCTCGTGTCTTTCTACTGCAGAGAAGAGTAGATATAGTCGTAGTGATGAGGAGCGAGAGAGAGAGAGAGAGAGAGAGCGAGAGCGCTCTCTCCCTACTAGCGGATCTCGACCTCTGTCTCGAAACGGTGAACTCTTACGTGCGCCCCACGCTTTCTCCATCTCCTCTCTTCTCTCTCTCTCTCTCTCCCTCTTATTCCGCGGCGCTCGGCAAGAAAGAGTGTTCACCCCCCCCCCCCCCCCCTCCTCCGAAACCTCTCTGAGTTCCACCCTTGCACACTCTTGTACGCTCTACAGTTTGAAGCTTTCCGGGGGAAAGCCTCGAGTTGCAGAAGTGCACAGCCACAGTAGTACAAGTAGCAGCAAGACTATAAGACCGTGTATAATCACAGACAGTCTCGACACGAAACACGACCTCTAGCCCAAGCCACACCAATTAACATTTTAACTACGAGCGTACTTGGAGACTTACTCTCTGCGTCCTCAAAATGGAATTTGATTAGTGGCACACTGCTTAACATATTTTTTCCCATTTATCCATAAATTCGTTTCTCCCAGACCCCTCCGATATAAACATTGGAAAGAGGAATATATTTTTATTTCCCCTATTTTGTCGCACCATAAAAGTGTGGGAAGATTCTTGATTGTTTTTTTCTCCACAGTTGAGAATATTTAATTTCTATAAAAATTCATCGTTTGTTTATTCAGGCTATACGCCTGCAATATCAATTTTATTCAGTCATTAATTTTTTGTAATTTGTAATCTGTCAATGACAGATGTCCAGATTTTGCTGTTTTTCCCACAAACTTTTGAGTTTTTCGGAGAATCATTTTTTTTTATTGTATTGTAAAAGACGGGTGAAAACAAAACAGTTGAAAACTGTCTTTAAAAACAATAATAATGTCTAAAAATAAATTTAGTTATGTCTTTAAAGAAAAACAAACAAAAAATGGTAAACTTCTCTGGATCTGTAAGGCTATCAAATCTTAAGATATGTATACCATATCTATATCCGATATACAGATGCTTCTCTAGTTAAATGGTCCAAGATCCTTGGGTGAATTCCTGTTTGCAGAGATAACAGAGAGGAGCTTACGATAGGTTGCCCGCATCTCCCCTCGTCATGTACCATGAATATTCGAGTTACTGGAGAACACATGAAATGGTAGAACCCAGATAATACGCACACACACAAACACACAGGAATATATATATATATATATATATATATATATATATATATATTATAGGTGGAAAGATAACCAGAGATACGTATGTTGATATCGTATTGTGTGGGAATCAGATTTTCGTGGGAGAATTTCCAATTTTGTATTGGTAACTGCAGAGAACGCCACAATCGATTAATGACGCATCTGTATGTGTGTGTGTGAGAGAGAGAGATTGTCAGGCCAGTCGTTAATTGCTCCATTTTGTGGGCACCGAGAGAGGCATTTAGTTTCATCGCCTCTCTCACGAGAAGCATCGGCCAAGCTCCCGTTCTCCTCCTCTCTCTCTCTCTCTCTATGTCTGTTTCTACGACTGTCCCCGTTAGTTCCGTTTATTCGTGCTAATCGACTCTATCGACTACATTGACTGCTTCCCCATTCAAACCGCAATTGGCTCAGTAAGTAGTTGAACCACGTTCGCTGACTTTATCTTGGCACTCGCCTATTTGTGTTTACCGATTTCTTGTTTCGGCTTTGGAAATTACGGGTAAATTAACGATTTCGTCGATGCTCTAAATTCTGTTTATGCAATTTGCGATATTATTCGTACGTGAGTAAATTATGTGATTATATTATCGAATTCGAGATGAGCAAAATGTTCGAATAGTATAAAATTATATGAAATATATGACGAAATATTTGTTACGTGGATATTAACAAACGAAAAAATATTTGAAAATATTTTTTTATATATGGAATTTTTGCATTGAAGGTAATGAAAAAAAAAAAATGTTTCCGCCCGGGATCGAACCGGGGACCTTCCGCGTGTAAGGCGGATGTGATAACCACTACACCACGGAAACTGAATGAGTCTATTGCTTTTGGGAATTCCTTTTTTGGTCATAAGTGAAAGGATAAAAATATACGTAAATGCCCCTGATCGAGTTATTTGTTTAAGTTTATAAATGTAGGTACATAGATAATATTTAAAAGGACATTACCGTTTTAGCCCGTTTCACTGAATTTCGTATTTTTCTTATCGTTAGTACACACATGCCAATTATATTGGTTGAAATGCGGGCTATCAGATCCCAATCCATAAACACGTGAAATAATTTTTAAAAAATAACTGAAAATAATTAGATCGCGATTTTTTATTCAAATTTTTTTCATTTAAATAATTATGATTCAAATTATTTTTGCGAAAGATATTTGGTCGAAAGAAATGTCTTTTACATTATATTGCATTTAAAATTGATATTTTTCACTATTATTTCTCGTTCATTAATTTTTCACATTTAAGGTAGATATTTGAAACTGTCGTGCTGTTATTTATTAATTATTCAAACTGATCTAAATTCAATTGCATTGGATTCTCCATATGCCCTTTTTAAATATGATTATTTAATGTTCTAAAATTTACAAAAATGATGTTTCCGCCCGGGATCGAACCGGGGACCTTCCGCGTGTTGGGCGGATGTGATAACCACTACACCACGGAAACTCAACGTAAACTTCTCATTCACATTTGTTCAATCCCGGGAAATAAAAAGATAGTCATCGCAATTCAAATATTTATTTCACGTGAATGATTAATTTTAATAAATTGGGGATGCCACAATTTTTTAAAATTTAAAAGAGTGTATATAAGTATAATTAATTAATGGAGCGAAAAGTCAGCAGAATATTTAGTGTCCTGTGACGAGTATGGTTACTCAAGAGAGACTCCCAAAAAAACGGGAAAAAAAAAAATGTTTCCGCCCGGGATCGAACCGGGGACCTTCCGCGTGTTGGGCGGATGTGATAACCACTACACCACGAAAACTACTTGATTTCATAGCTCACATTTTTCAAACGGAATGGCATCAATCAGCACTTAACATATTTTAAGCAAAAGTTTCAGGATTCGATTAGTAATTAATGGATTTCCATTAAATGAATTTGAAAA
>OY769909.1:2026681-2232878 GCA_963669185.1 Dyspetes luteomarginatus | reverse complement strand
TTTCTTCCTCATAAATTCAATCGCGTATGATGGAAAATTCGATCCATCTCGGTTAAAAGAATTTATTCATGAGGGATGGAAAATTTTAGCTGTCTATTTTCATAATATTATAGAGCATAAAAATATCATCCATTTGAAATTTGTCGAAAATGACACTCTCATGAATAAATAGAGTACACTAAAAACGTTAGTCGATCTGAAGAGTTTATTTATAAGACCGAAATTTTAGGTGTCCTTAATTTTTTAAGTAGGAAATTAAAATTTCACTGAAATTACAATGTGTCGCGTAAACAAATATTATTATCTATTACGCGAAATAAATGTTTCTTTATAGAAATATTTATTTAATCTGCATGGACCAGAGGATTTATTTAGAGGATTCAAATTTTAAGATTTTACATGCCTTACGTGCCCTCAAGGTTTTTTTTTTTTTTTTTCATTCAGAAATACAAAAATTTATATTTTGCACTATATAGCTATTCACACATATATATATATATATATATATATATACTATATTTTTTATGTCCTCGATTAATCTCTATCGGATAAAAATTCGTCGTGACTCGATTTATTTCGGGTGGAATGACATCGAGATCGCAATGTCACTCGTTATCCTTTTTCTTTCGTCGATTTGGACCCCTCGTCGACGAGCATATCGCGTGTGGACGGATCATTACGTTTTCATAATCGATCGACAAGAGTTCGAAACAAAAAAAAAAACAACAGAGAGAGAGAGAAAGAAAACGATGAGGTTGCATGTTACGTGGCTGGTAACGGAGGAAAAAGTGAGATGGAAAAAAGAGGAAATGCCGGAATGAAAAAAAAATCAGTTTTTACAGGGATAGATAGGAGGACATGAAGAGGGAAACTTCTAGCGGTGATTGTTTGAGCGTGACATGACTATTTGTACTTTTTTTTTGCTTACAATATGACGTATATATATTGCACATAAGATATTTCACGCCTATCAACCTGACTTTGATTTTAATCCATTATTCCCCTTTATTTATTAGTATATGAATAAAGGTCGAGAAATAATGTCACGACATATGTTCGAAAATACGAAATGAACAATTATTTCTTAATCCATTAGCTCGTGACATGCAAATTAGAATCACGTGAATCACAAGATCCAAAGCATTTTTTGACCCCCATATATATATATATATATATACGAAAATAAGCGACATATGCATATAAATATATGAAAATAAGCGAAATTTATAAGGGACAATAATGTCACGACATATATTCCAAAATACGAAATGAACAATTATTTCTTAATCCATTAGCTCGTGACATGCAAATTAGAATCACGTGAATCACAAGATCCTAAGCATTTTTTGACCCCCATATATATATATATATATGGGGGTCAAAAAATACTTTTCGCTTATTTCGCTTATTATTTAAAAAATTATTAAAAATTTCAATTTCAATTTCAATTTTTAAATAATTTTTTTAATAATTCAAAATTTCAATTTTTAAATAATTTTTTTAATAATAGAATAATATATATATATATATATATATATATATATATATATATATATATATACGAAAATAAGCGAAATTTATAAGAGACATTGGGACAGTTTCGCGACGATTCATAATTTTTTTTATTAGTTAAAACACTGTGGAGCCGTCAAATTCCCAATCAGATCCCTCCGTGTTGCGGCTGCCAAGCGTGATCGAGGATAATGTAAGCTAATTAAGTTCCCCCCAATAAATTTACCGGAAGTCTACGTTTCACCAAGAGCCCACATTCGATCGTAATAACTTTGTATGGATCGATAGTTATTGAGACAATAAGGCCAAAAGTGAAGGGAAATTTTGGCAGATTAAATCCTCCATGTCTTGTCAGTTGTCGAAGAAATTAGTTGAAAAAAAAGATAAAATAAAATGAGAATAAAGCAACTCGATTTAATTCGTACACTGGTGACATTTTTTATCTCCCATATTTTGGTACTTGCGTTGCCCTGCCATGTGCACATGTTTAATTATTACCTGTCAGATAAAAAATTCAACTGATTTGTCAACAAGAAATTTTATTCTTTATTTTTCACGTAACTATTTTTCATTCTTGAGTTTATTTTTTTTATTTTATTTTTACTTTTTATAGCAGGAAGAACGATTTTAGATAATAACTTTGTATGGATCGATAGTTATTGAGACAATTAGGCCAAAAGTGAAGGGAAATTTTGGCAGATTAAATCCTCCGTGTCTTGTCAGTTGTCGAAGAAATTAGTTGAAAAAAAAAAAGATAAAATAAAATGAGAATAAAGCAACTCGATTTAATTCGTACACTGGTGACATTTTTTATCTCCCATATTTTGGTACTTGGGTTGCCCTGCCATGTCAACAAGAAATTTTATTCTTTATTTTTCACCTAACTATTTTTCATTCTTGAGTTTATTTTTTTTTATTTTATTTTTACTTTTTATAACAGGAAGAACAATTTTAGATACAAATTTTTCTTTCATCACTTCCGACTATTCATCTATCTCGCTAAAAAAATTATGACTCTTAAGGGGCTGCAATATAAACGATCGCATAATTATTATGTAAAGTTTTCTCGATCTACTAATGAGAAATAATAAATTTTAAAGAAATGATTTAAGTAAAAATCAGATCCATTCGTTACGGAATGGCCCATGCAATAGTGATATCTTCATATATGGATCACGTTCGTTTTCCAAATTCTTTCGTACCAGCCGACGAGCAAGTCAGGCACGGCCCGCTATTGAATAATGTATGAAACATCGGAGCGTTATAGCAGAGTAAAGTCGAAGAGTCCAAAAAGCTATATTCTTGTTTTTTTGCTTCCGTACAACCTCATCGGACCCTTCCGTCCTCTCCCCCCCCCCCTCTCCCTCCCTCCCTCCTCCCCCCTCCCTCTCTCCCCCCCTCTCCCCCTCCCTCCCTCCGTCCGTCCCTCCGTCCCTCGCTTTCTCTCAGTCCGCACATCAGCCGTTTTCAATTTCGTGTCTCTCCGGGTTCTGTACAAGCCTGTGATATCTCCCGCTGCTTCCAAGAGATTTCGGGAAACGTTCCGTGCCAAATATGTAAAGAATAAATAGTATGGGCAACGAGGAGCAAGCAGTACAGCCTGAGAGAGAGAGAGGGATAGAGAGAATGAGTTGATCGTTGCGAGAGGAAAGAGGGCGTCGTTGCTGCAATGCCGGAACCGGATGCTAGCCCAGGAAGAGCCAGTTCGGCTGCTCTGCTCCTGGCTGAAAGATTTTATGGTGTCGTTTCTCCTTCGTCTCCGTTCAAGACCTCCACCCCTCCCCCCCCCCCCCCTGCCACAACCCACACTTTCCTCTCGTGGTTTATTTATTATTGTACTCTCGAAACGAAACAAGATTCCTCGAGACATATTGAGAGCAATTCCTCACAAGACGTGCCACAATATATTTTACCCTGTTCAGTATTTCGAGTCTATTTGATATTTTACGAGCACAAATATCCTTTTTTTTGTCAAGGAAGGTGGATTAAAGAAATAAAATGAATTTTCCATACGTATTTCTTGTTCTCTCAGATTTTGTTTGTATTTTGGCAATATTTAATAAACAAGTACGTGTTTGAAATATAAAAAAAAAAAACAATTTCATCTTTCTATCATTTTTTTACGTTTTACTGCAGCGAATATCGTAAACTATTTTTCGAGTTTGTATAGAATTTTATTAGGATGTACGATTTTTTAGTCAGTGATTTTCATTTTTCTCTTTCTGACACGATTCAGAGTCGAATTTCGAGCTGGGGTTCTTCGTTCTTCGTAGCCTGCTTATCCCTTACATATACTCTTGACGAATCCTACAAAAGCTATATATATATATATTTATTATTGAGCAGAACGTGGGTGAAAGCTGATAGAGGGACGGCCGTGGTTTGATGGAAGAAAGGATACCCAGGGGTCTCTATATCTCGAACCCCTCGATTTTCGCACTATCGTAGTAAGCCAGAGTCACAGACCACGTCGCATCTTCGTACCAGGGGCAAAACTCTCCCGTCCCATCACGTGAACATTTCCAACTCTCTGCCCTCTTCTTGCACCTCGTGGAACTTTGTGAAAGCACCAGAGTGAGAGAGAAAGAGAGAGAGAGAGAGAGAGAGAGAGAGAGAGAGAGAGAGAGAGGGGGGGGAGCGGACTCTATTGGGCAGATTCGTGGTGCATACTGATCGTTCAAGGATTCTCTTTGCTCTTCTCTATGAAGAAGGGCGCTGAGTTAGAGCGCAAAGACGGTAATTTGGAAGAAGACCGCGAGGCAAGATTTGAGGTCTGTTTCTCGTAGAATTTTAAATCTAACCCGGCAGACACAGACACACCTTCGATTTATCTTCAGATTTAATTTATTCATTCAAGTTTCTCATCCAACTTGACCTCGAATGTCCGCTGTGTGTATACGTGACGACTCATCCACGAAATGTCACGTCGGATGACAGAAAACTTTGCTCAACTGTAGGAAGTAGTTGAAGTGTGAGGGTTCTACAAATAATAATAATAATAATCGAAAGTTTCGCATGTGTGGCTCAATATAGAGCCGTCAGGATGGCTATCGTTGTCTATATATAGATCCCAAAGGTCATATTAAGGACGTTTACATCCAAGTGTGTATCTACACGTGCCCAAAATTCATCGTTATGCTTCACGTGGCTAGTATTCAATTTAAATATTATTTATGATTATTTATTATTTATTTACTTTTGAATATAATTATTTCTCACTAATTTTCTAATTATTATATGCTAAACGGATCTCGCGAACACGTGGCGCCTTTAAGGAAAGTTATATCTATGTGTATTGCATCTATATGATAACTGTATAAGGGGAGGAATGGCATCGAAAAGAATTTTTAAAGTTTAATACAGTAAAAGTTTAATACAATACAGAATTTTTAAAGTTTAATACAGTAAAGTTTAATACAGGAACGAAAATAATTTTACAAATAAACGTAAATACGTAGAAGTTGGTAAGGATTATTTTACAACGTCTTCACTAAAAAGTTATTGTATATGTTAAATATTAGTTTGAGGATGCCAGCTGTAAGAATTCTTCATTAGGGAGTCCTAGTTATCATTATTGATTATTTATTTACTTTTAAATATAATGATTTCTCACTAATTTTCTAATTATTATATGCTGAACGTATCTCGCGAAGACGCGGTGCGTTTAAGGAAAGTTATATCTATGTGTATTGCATCTATATGATAACTGTATAAGAGGAGGAACCAAAAAAGTTATTGTATATGTTAAATATTAGTTCGAGGATACCAGCTGTAAGAATTCTTCATTAGGGAGTCCTATTTATGATTATATCAATAATTTACTTTTGAATTATTATTTATTTACTTTTGAATATAATGATTTCTAACTAATTTTCTAATTATTATATGCTGAACGTATCTCGCGAAGACGCGGTGCGTTTAAGGAAAGTTATATCTATGTGTATTGCATCTATATGATAACTGTATAAGAGGAGGAACCAAAAAAGTTATTGTATATGTTAAATATTAGTTTGAGGATCCCAGCTGTAAGAATTCTTCATTAGGGAGTCCTAGTTATCATTATTGATTATTTATTTACTTTTGAATATAATGATTTCTCACTAATTTTCTAATTATTATATGCTAAACGGATCTCGCGAACACGTGGCGCCTTTAAGGAAAGTTATATCTATGTGTATTGCATCTATATGATAACTGTATAAGAGGAGGAACCAAAAAAGTTATTGTATATGTTAAATATTAGTTCGAGGATACCAGCTGTAAGAATTCTTCATTAGGGAGTCCTCATGAAAATCTTTCGTTTAATTAGAAAAAAAGCGTTTCCTTGGGTCTTCACGTAACCATTCAACATGGCCACCAAAATTACCAAATATACCTTTGAAAAAAATGTGACCTCATCTCAAACAATTCTCTTACAAAAATAAAGCCACCACTTGGTTCACTCTGACCATCAATTGCAATTTCTTTCTTTGGTCCGCTTAACTTTCGGCAATCAAAAGTCTCCACGCAGTGTATTTTTCTCGTGACCACTCTGTTCTCTATCGGACACCGGTAAAACGTTCAAACATATACAGTAGGGTAGAAGAGCTTGAGGGTGAGAAAAGTTTGCAAGAGAGAGAGAGAGAGAGAGAGAGAGAGAGAGAGAGAAGAGGGTGGGGGAGAGAGAGGGAGGGAAATGTTATAGCGATGTCTTGAACGATCGTTGTTGATGGTCTGGGTTGAGCATCCCAAAGTTTTGAAAAGTCTCCGTGAGTCGAGAGAACCGCGTCCAGCCGCAACTTCGAACCACAGAGCACAAGTCGACAATCTCTCTCTCTCTCTTTCTCCCCCTCCTTTAGTTAGGGATTGGGAAAGGTTGTGTTCCTCCTTGTACGTGAGTCTCATCGTACTCTGTGGGCTTCTCGTACTCTCGTAGTAAACGCGCGAGGCAGTCCCTCTTGGTGCGAGCTTTGAGACGAACCGCGTTGAATAATGCATTTGTCGGCTCGCTTCTCGTTTCAGGAGCTTCCGTTAGAAGCATATAGAGCCTTTCCAACCGTCAAGCTTATCCCTCGTACGTGTTTGGGTACTAACTTGTCTATACGTACTTTGCCTTATGCAGGAACGTGTGGTTGGCCTCATCTCGGTGTCTGTCTCTCTGTGCATGGGAGCCAAGGATTCGCCAACGAAAACGTTTTCTGTTCTCACTTCTTGCAACTTGGCTATATCTCCTTGTGTGAGGAAACATACGCGTACATGTGCCTCGATTACGAAGGCGTGCGGTAAAATAAATTGTATATAGGATGCTCGTATATTGGGTTACGTAAAAGAGGAAAAATATTACGATCACGACCAATCGTTGAGTTTAATATTTTTTTTTTTACCGAGCAAGTTTCTGCGTGGAATTTTTTTGTTTTAATTTTTAGGGTGCTCTTGACAATACTGCGGGTAGTTTCGAGCAAGAGAATTCAATTTATACCAATATTTTGATTTATTTGAGCGTTGGTGCACTTTGAAAAAAAAATCTTTGAAAAAAAATTAAAAATATTTTTATGAATCGCAATTCTATATGAAATTAATTGCATTTTGAAGCTTCAACGATTAAGAAGACAATGAGTAGAGAGTGGAGTTTCAACTGCATGAGGAAATAAAATTACAATAATTTTTTTTTTATCAACTTATTTCGGTCAAAGTTCAAACAAATATTTTTTTATTTTACCTTTTCGAGCCTTATTGTTTTTATTTATTTTGCTTGCTGATCACTAGTGGTCAATCTTCAAGAACTCGAAAATGTTCTTCACAAAGCTGCTTGATTCTTTTTATAAAAAATATCAATTTTTTTTTTTTACAAGGAAGCTCAAAAGTTACCTCAGAATTTCTAGAAAATGGAACTCTCTACGATGCGTATAGAATTTTTAATCAACGAGTGAATAAAAAAAAGAATACTAGAGTAAAAGTTGACGAGGTTGCCTAATTATGCTTAGAAAATCCGTGAGCTTTAATGGAATTGTAGAATGGATGTGTGCATGACGAGTTGGTGCAGCGTATGAAATTATTCCTGGGGCGAGAAGGCTAAAGTGGCGCTCTCTCTTTTACCACGTTCGCATCAGTGACTCGAAAATTATATTCACGTTCCTACTTGAAACCAAAAGAAAAGCCAGACGGTCTACAGAGGAGTTGAGAGGAGAGTGGAACGAAGAAAGGGGTTGGGAGAGGCAGAAAGAGAGAGAGAGAGAAATAAGTAAAAGGGATAATAGATTAATTTTCCACGCTCTCACCTTTCTCACTGGCCCAATTAAAATTCCAATTCCCGCTTTTTTTTTCTCTTCTGCCATATTCATCAAGTCTACATCGTTCCGTTTTTTTATCAGCACGGGTGCGTGAAGGAGATAAAGATGCCAGTATGAAACAAACAATTGAGCAAAATCCTTTCTTAATTAACTCCAGAGTTGCTCTGATAAATATAACGTATATTTCCGCTTCCTGGAATCCTTGAGTATTTATGAAGCATCCATATAAAAACTTCTGAAGCGAGAGATTTTTTTTATCAATTCTTTTTTTTTTAATTTGAAATATTATCGAATTATCGTGGACTTGTATTTTTCTCTTAATGAGACTTTTAATGATGGACTCCCTTGTGACAGAGACAATTGTTTTAATCGATCAAATAATACAAAAGTTAAATATAACCCGAAATATATTTAAATAATACAGTAAGATAAATATTTTCCCCATAACGAAGTTTCGTAGAAATATTTAAAAAATTATTTCTGCATCTATTAATTCGAATAAAGTAAAAATTGGAATTTTTTTGGAATACTTTCGTTTCTTAAATAAATACTTATAATTTTTTTTGTGTGTTTTTTTTTTGCAGTGTGGTGGCTCAGCTTCGGGTGAATTTTCTGAGAGAGTTGCAGCACTTTTGCACACGTCCTCGACTCAGGATGACTGCTAGTCCAGGGACAGTTCCAGGCCATGTTTTTCCCAACTCTCCAAGGCAGCCAAGGTGACCCGAGAAGAACGAAAATCTGCCACAGGAACAAACACACACGTAACGTCGAAACTAATATTACGATATCGATACTTGTACCATAAATTTTAACGATCTAGAGACACAAAAAGCTAATGTTTCTGTGCAACGTCGAGGAAGGAGAGGAACTGACTAAGTGTATAGTTACATATAAAAATATAGGAATGTGGCCGAAAATAGTCACGTGGATAATTCTCGCTGATATTTCTCGTTTAATCATCATTCTCTACTGAATTCTCGACTCAATCAGTACTTGGCACATTTATCATTTCTAAAATTTATAAAACGCTAAAAATATCGAAATTATTTTTTCTCAATATTCTGATTTACTTTTATTTTAATTTTTGCTAAAAATAGAGAAATGTGGCCGAAAATAGTCACGTGGATAATTCTCGCTGATATTTCTCGTTTAATCATCATTCTCTACTGAATTCTCGACTCAATCAGTACTTGGCACATTTATCATTTCTAAAATTTATAAAACGCTAAAAATATCGAAATTATTTTTTCTCAATATTCTGATTTACTTTTATTTTAATTTTTGCTAAAAATAGAGAAATGTGGCCGAAAATAGTCACGTGGATAATTCTCGCTGATATTTCTCGTTTAATCATCATTCTCTACTGAATTCTCGACTCAATCAGTACTTGGCACATTTATCATTTCTAAAATTTATAAAACGCTAAAAATATCGAAATTATTTTTTCTCAATATTCTGATTTACTTTTATTTTAATTTTTGCTAAAAATAGAGAAATGTGGCCGAAAATAGTCACGTGGATAATTCTCGCTGATATTTCTCGTTTAATCATCATTCTCTACTGAATTCTCGACTCAATCAGTACTTGGCACATTTATCATTTCTAAAATTTATAAAACGCTAAAAATATCGAAATTGTTTTTTCTCAATATTCTTATTTACTTTTATTTTAATTTTTGCTAAAAATATAGAAATGTGGCCGAAAATAGTCACGTGGATAAATCTCGCTGATATTTCTCGTTTAATCATCATTCTCTACTGAATTCTCGACTCAATCAGTACTTGGCACATTTATCATTTCTAAAATTTATAAAACGCTAAAAATATCGAAATTGTTTTTTCTCAATATTCTGATTTACTTTTATTTTAATTTTTGCTAAAAATATAGAAATGTGGCCGAAAATAGTCACGTGGATAAATCTCGCTGATATTTCTCGTTTAATCATCATTCTCTACTGAATTCTCGACTCAATCAGTACTTGGCACATTTATCATTTCTAAAATTTATAAAACGCTAAAAATATCGAAATTATTTTTTCTCAATATTCTGATTTACTTTTATTTTAATTTTTGCTAAAAATAGAGAAATGTGGCCGAAAATAGTCACGTGGATAAATCTCGCTGATATTTCTCGTTTCATCATCATTCTCTATATTACGACTGAATCAGTTCTTGGCACATTTCTCATTTCTAAAATTTATAAAACGCTAAAAATATCGAAATTGTTTCTTCTCAATATTCTGATTTACTTTTATTTTAATTTTTACTAAAAATATAGAAATGTGGCCGAAAATAGTCACGTGGATAAATCTCGCTGATATTTCTCGTTTAATCATCATTCTCTACTGAATTCTCGACTCAATCAGTACTTGGCACATTTATCATTTCTAAAATTTATAAAACGCTAAAAATATCGAAATTATTTTTTCTCAATATTCTGATTTACTTTTATTTTAATTTTTGCTAAAAATAGAGAAATGTGGCCGAAAATAGTCACGTGGATAAATCTCGCTGATATTTCTCGTTTCATCATCATTCTCTATATTACGACTGAATCAGTTCTTGGCACATTTCTCATTTCTAAAATTTATAAAACGCTAAAAATATCGAAATTGTTTCTTCTCAATATTCTGATTTACTTTTATTTTAATTTTTACTAAAAATATAGAAATGTGGCCGAAAATAGTCACGTGGATAAATCTCGCTGATATTTCTCGTTTAATCATCATTTTTTATATTACGACTGAATCAGTTCTTGGCACATTTATCATTTCTAAAATTCATAAAAATATCGAAATTCATGATTCATTATATACTGGGAACATTTTTTTTATTTCTCAATATTCTGATTTACTTTTATTATATTTTTTGCAAAAATAACGAAAAAATGGCAAAACATGATTTGCTCTTATATCGGTAGAATTGTTTTTATAAACGAACTGGAAGCCACGTGTACGATAGAATCTCATAAATTCGTGAATAGAGAAATGATCAGACGATGGGAAGAATTCTCAACGAATCTTTGTCGAGAATCTCGCGTGTGAATTAATCAGAAGGCCATCGAGTTTCTTTTCTATTCCTGAATTCGTTTCAATTTGCCATTTTCCAGTTTCTCGTGGCTGACTAGACGAGAGAGAGAATGAGAAAGAGAGAGACGGAGAATCAATTCGTTTTTTTCTTCCTTTTATCTCGACTTTCTGCTCAATCTCCCGTCCCATCTGGCTTTTCTACCCCAACATTTTCACCCCCTGGGAGTCTTTTTCCCTGACGATGCTCCAGTTTCGAAAAATTACTTGCCGCAATCAGGAACGAAGACTGATTAATTTACCCAAAATTTCGTTTTTTCAACAAAAGAAAAATAACTCGCAAGAATCCTGACAAAACAAAACGATCCAATTCACCTCGCAAAAAATATTCCAGATTAGAAGAAAAAAAAAAAAAAAACATATATCTTGTATGTTGACACTGCCCAATGTCAGAATAATTTATAATCTTCTCTTTCGATACTTCGCATGATATACTCGCTAATGATACATAAAATACCTACTAGTCGTTTAAGGGACCCAGGTTACTTTTTTAGACCTACGAAAAAAAACCACAACCAGCCACGATCACTTGAGTAATGAAAAAAAAATTAAAAAAAGTTATATATTGACTTTTTGCTCAATGAGGGCAATTAAAGGCTAAAGTGATCGTTTGCTCCACAAGTATTATTATCGATTAAAGTTACATTTTAATACAATTATTACGATAATGTAAAGTAAAGTTATATACATATATATATATATATATATATATATATGAAATAGATGTAAGTTTTGCCCAATAATTGTACGCTGCTCACAAAAAACTCGACTGTATTCAGTTCTGCGAACAAAAAGCATCTTTTTTTTTATTTTTTCAAAGTGAAACGATTTTTGAGTCTTTTGACGAAAAATTGCGAAATGAGAGAGACCGAATACACGCTGGTTTAGATAAAATGGATCGATAAAGAAATTTTTTAAGTCTAATCGACTACAGATGTGAGCAGAATTGGAATGAAAAATAATTAAAAATCATTTTTTTGACAAATTATTATTCCAAATTAATTTGGAAAAATAATTTTAAGTTTAAAAAAATGATTGATGAAGGAAAATATATACATATGTAAATTATGAAGAATAAATTGAGGGAAAAAATAATTCGAATAACTTGCAGTTGTTGAAAAAAAAAAGAAAAAAAAAAAATTAAGTTATCAATTATATTTCACTGTAGTTACTTTGCCTTAAAATAATTATGAATTATGTTTTATTCGAACATTTCTCATCTCTCAGTCCTCTATTCAAGTCAATCAGAGATATCGATTTCTTGTCAGCGATGTAATCGATAATTAATCTCGTGTACCTCAAAAGTCTAGACGTGCTGCCTCTGGAGAATCGTCGAGCCTCGTAGCCTGACAAGTTCACTCTGACCTCTGAGATTTTAAGCCAAAAAACTTTTTTACACATTCGCAACATATCGCAACGAAATAAATGACATGAATCATCGATTTTTAAGCAGATCACGAGAAAATCGTAAAAATTACTTTTAGCACTTACTATTTTTTTTAATGCTCGAAAAGCGTGAAAAACTTAAAAAAAATTTATCAGCCTGAAAATTCGAGAGAAAAAAATTGCTTTTGACAAAATCAAAATAGAAACTCGGCAAATTCTTTTTCTCGATTAAATTGAATTTCGATCACGTCCATTTATACAAAACTCGACATAGACGATTTAAAATTAAAATAAATAATACTCTGAAACAAAGAAAGAAATAGAGGAGGGAAGAGGAAACGTAGAATGATAAAAGAAAAGTCAATCTATGATCATGTGACCAAGTCTAAAAGAGCTATTTAAATGATTATTATTATTATTATTATTATTAATATTACTATTATTACTATTAACGTTATTATCGCATATAAATATGTATAAAACATTACCAATATTAAAACAATTATTATATGTCTATATACGTATATATACGAGTATATATATGTATATAAATTAACCTATGCGTTGGTACATATCGTAATTGAAAATATGCGAAGAGATGAGAAGAAAAATGAGGGGGTGAGGGTTGAAAAGAATTGTTATATCGAAGCGTTGAGATCAAATTTTAACGATCTTATGTACTTGATTTATGCCATAATATGTATATATATATAATATATTATTTATATATTATATATTATATTATATATTATATATTATATATTATATATATATATATATATATATATATATATAGAGTCCAAACGACCCTGGCGATAATTTCGTCGTCGAAAATTATCTCAATCCAGGCAAGAAAATAATATTACAAGCCTACACAACGAAAAATGAAACGAAAATAAAAATAAAAATAACTACGAACAACGAGTGGTAAAAAGAAAAAACTAAATTGATAATAAAATAAATAAAAAAATGTTTCTCGTTTTTTACGTAATACGCGTTGATATTTATTGATATTTTTCCAACAGCGATGGAATTTAACGCCCTTGGGCTTGACCCGTGAATTTTCATTTTCGCCGAATATCGGACATTTTTTAAACGCACCCGCGGGATTTGTACGACGACCTTACGGTGGTCGGGGGCTGGTGACGATATAAATCGCCACCGGCCCAACCACACAGATATCAGAAAAAAAAAAGTTGATATCGAATCGCTCACATCGGGGTTTTCTGTCGTGAAATTAATTTTTATAACGTCGTAAAAGTTTTATTGGTTTCAGTAGTGTATAGAGATTTTTTTTTTTTTTTTTAATGTTTTATTCAATGATCTTTTATTTTTTGGTCCGTTTGCGGAATTTTTTTAAGCTGATTTCGTTGGTCAAATCAATTTTAATGAATTATTATATTATTATATTTATAATTATTATATTTTCTTTTATATTTTTTTCAATAATTTATAAATTATTTACTTTCTAGTCACGGAATGGATTTTGTCAGGTAAATTGGGTGAGATCGATGCATCATCATTGATAAAGAAAGTTACGTCAGGAGGTCATTCATCTTAATTTCCAACCGTCTTCAAAGATAAGTACGTATCTAGAATATTATATTACTATTTTCTACTTTATATATTCATTATATCGGATGTGATTTGTATTCTTTATATACAAATCACTCCGAGCTTTTATCAAAGACTTAAAAATCGAAAAAGTTTTACATTTTTTTTTTCCAAACAAAAAAAATGTAAAACTTTTTCGATTTTTAAGTCTTTGATAAAAGCTCGGAGTGATTTGTAATCAGCGGGAAATTTTGAATCGCGTAGAAAGGCTTGAAAAAGCTCATTTGGGAAGCCACGAATAAATTAAAAGTGTGGATATTGAAAATCCATAACTTTGTCTCAATTTTTCTAATTTACTCTTAATCATAATTGTATTAAAAAACCACGACTGGACTCAGACAATTACCAAAATACAATATTATATTACTATTTTCTACTTTGTATATTCACATTTTTTGTATTCAAACAAAAAAAATGTAAAACTTTTTCGATTTTTAAGTCTTTGATAAAAGCTCGGAGTGATTTGTAATCAGCGGGAAATTTTGAATCGCGTAGAAAGGCTTGAAAAAGCTCATTTGGGAAGCCACGAATAAATTAAAAGTGTGGATATTGAAAATCCACAACTTTGACTCAATTTTTCTAATTTACTCTTAATCATAATTGTATTAAAAAACCACGACTGGACTCAGACAATTACCAAAATACAATATTATATTACTATTTTCTACTTTGTATATTCACATTTTTTGTATTCAAACAAAAAAAATGTAAAACTTTTTCGATTTTTAAGTCTTTGATAAAAGCTCGGAGTGATTTGTAATCAGCGGGAAATTTTGAATCGCGTAGAAAGGGTTGAAAAAGCTCATTTGGGAAGCCACGAATGAATTAAAAGCGTGGATATTGAAAATCCACAACTTTGACTCAATTTTTCTAATTTACTCTTAATCATAATTGTATTAAAAAACCACGACTGGACTCAGACAATTACCAAAATACAATATTATATTACTATTTTCTACTTTGTATATTCACATTTTTTGTATTCAAACAAAAAAAATGTAAAACTTTTTCGATTTTTAAGTCTTTGATAAAAGCTCGGAGTGATTTGTAATCAGCGGGAAATTTTGAATCGCGTAGAAAGGGTTGAAAAAGCTCATTTGGGAAGCCACGAATAAATTAAAAGTGTGAATATTGAAAATCCACAACTTTGACTCAATTTTTCTAATTTCCTCTTAATCATAAATGTATTAAAAAACGACGACTGGACTCAGACAATTATCAAAATACAAATGAAAAATATTGTGAAATTCCTTTAAAATCGCGACTAATAACAATCTTACTTCCATGTGAATCTTAAAAATTCGTACAAAATGTGTTAAAAAAAAACATTGAAATTTCATTGTTAAATTATCAATTTTGTATAAAAGATATTTTTCATTCCGCGCACGAGTAAAAATCGAGACGAAACGCTCCTATATATTAGTAGAAAATGTCGTTGAGCTTCACGAGTAAAGTCGCCTTTATATAGGATAGGGGCACGCCCGCGCCCTCTTTAACCCACACGCCGAATCGCGCTAGTTCAGCTTTCCTCCCCCTCCCCCCGTCCAACTCTATCGCGCTCCAGGCTCGTTGCAGTTCCTTGCAGAGCTTTACAGAGAGCCCCGGTATTTGCAGTAGCAGAGCAGCAAAGCACCGTTGGACCTCCCGACGAGTCGAGTTCTCTGCATAGTCTCGGAAGTAAGAGTGAGCCTCGTCGTAAATTCACTTCCTCCATCTCTCTCTGTCTTTCTCTCTTTCTGTTGCCAGCTCTTCCATATGATCCTCTCATTTTATTTCCATCTCTCTCTCTCTCGCTCTCGCTCTGCCGCTGCTGCTTCGCTCCGAGGCTGAAAACAGACTATGTATGCGAGAGAGCTCCTGGTCCCGGGTGTTAATTACATCAGTGTGTGCTGGCACGCTGCCCAGACAGAGGGAAACTCTGTAGAGCGTTCCCGTACCTCGAAAAGGCTCAAGGGGTAAAAAAAAAAAAAAAAGAGGGAGCGAGAAGAGAGATCACCGAGAGTGGCGAGAGAAACGTCGGAACGATCGATGAGGAAGAGCTTTTGTACCTTCTGTGCTGGCATTCTGCCTGCAACCCTTTACGCCACATTCTTCGAGCTATACCGATAAAACTTACTGGTCTTTTTTTCCCGCCATTTTCATCCGCTGATTGCGCTAACGAACCCTCTCACAATTTTTTTTATCAAATCTTCGACTTCGAATTCTCCATGGTGGTAGAATTTTAATTTTTTTTCCAGTTCGATGCTAAAGTTTTGATTAAGCGATCAAAGCTTTCAATATTTTTATATCCATAAACTCAAGATGGTGGTGAAAAGTTACTACCACATAGTTCGTACGCCTGCCCTCAATGTATAAACACAGAATTAAAGGGCTGCTTCGCTAATTACAACGAGAGATGAATCATAAATGCATTCAGTTTGTTTTTGTTGCTTATATGCACTTTGCTTGGATTTTCTATTACTATATTATATATATATATATATATATATATATATATATATATATATATATTGCGAAAAAGTGCGAACAATGCAATAACGAGCTGAAAAAAGATTTGCCGAGAATTTAGAATCGTTTATTGTTTATTTCGTCGGTGAGTGAAGTAGAAATTTCTCCTGAGAATATCACCGACGACATCATATCTCCAAATCAAATTTGCCCTCTCCGTTTTTTTCTAAACTTTTTAAAGCACTCCCTCTTTTATCTAATTGTTATCGCTGCGTATTTTCCAACCTCGCTGTCCGCCGGCATGCCAAAAACAAGTCGTCACTCAATGGTTTTGTTATTCTCGAATGCTCGTACAAACTGAATAGCTCGCGAAGTGTGATACAACGGGGATGTTTTACGAAACGATTACAACTATATTCTCGCAGGCACTCGAAAAAGCGTACAAATGTTAGTTTGCTACTGAAAAGATTTACAAACGCAAGCTCGCATTCTCCAACAATCGTGGTTTGTATAAACTTTACAATCCTTTCAGTGACATTTACATTCGCAATTACGGGTAGTTCTCTCGTTGCGAGAGTTCTTACAATGACGGTGCACGAGTCACCGCTCGCACGACGATTGCTGATATATTCACTAGCTGATGAAGTACGATACCAACTAGCCTCGTAATCGTACATCCTAACGAGTCAATTCATTTCATGATCCTTTCAGGATCTTCTTGAGCGAAAAAAAAATCCAATATTAAGAAATGAGTAAGTCTTTGACCTTATTGACCTAATTGCAGAGAACAATAACACGGTGCAGAGAACAATATTTCATCGTGTATGACATATGTTGGCATCTACTGCAACGCCACCAATGTCCGACTTTGCGGCCGAAATCTGCCCTAAAGAGTTGCCTCAGCTGTTTGCTGTTTCCGGCTGAAATTTGTGTAGTGGACAGTGTGCAGCGTTTCACGGCAGCTATAATTACGTAAACTGTGTCTCTACTTTTGCACTTCTCGGATAATATGGCTCCCAAAAATTTAAAAAAGGAAAAGCCTCACTTCTTCGTGTTCGCCTATTGGAAGTAAATAGCGCCTCTGGAGCTACCGTCGTGGTAGCGTTCATGGAGACTTATGTTAGCGGTTTAATCGCAGTAAGTATTATGACGACTTGAAGGTTTCGATTTTCACTTTAGTGTACAATATTGAAGAAAGTTTTTCGTAAAAATATATAATCGTATTTGCAATATTACGAATATCTAAAGAAAAGAAAAATTCACAATTTGTGTCAATTTGTGTCAATTTGTGCCCTATTGAACGATTTGATTGAATAAAAATTGTGAATGTACAATCTCAAGACATTAAACTCAAAATACAGTTAACCCTTCGGTCTACACCTGGGTCACCAGTGACCCGATCGTATCGTGTATTTCATCGTGGCGCCAGAAAATGGCGTAGACCAGCAGGTTAAAAGTGATAAAATTCATTATTTGGAGCCCTTGATTGTCAATCTTTGTCAAGTTCTGTTTTGTTAATTATGTGAACCTTCCACGCGCTGTTTCGCCGATTTCTCGACCGTTAAGTATTGCATTTCTTATCTCATTTTCCAGTTGCTATAATACAAACTTTGTTAGTGCCTGCGTGTTCATTGTCCAATTTCACTCACACTCAATCCATTGCTGCCTCCTTCGATTAGTGTAGGTGCAAAATACAAGGACTATCGGACTTTCCATAGCAATTTTTTTTTTACTAATATGCAGGATATCTCAATGGAGCAATGAGGGGAAAAATTATCAAATGAGTTCATTTAGTTACTGGGTATCTCGATACCCAGCGATTGAGCGATACAGCAAGATCTCGATCTTGCTGTATCGCTCAAGGCATTAAAGCAAGCCAAAGAACACATAAGTATTATGATTTCAATGCTCTGTATGTATTGCTCAAATATCGCTGTAAGAAATGGAAAACAAAACTCCTATTTTTTAGATACAAAAACACGTAATAAATTCCGATGTCAAAAAAGATTCTTAGAAAAATTTAATTAATTTCACATTACAGTGCAATTGACATTATTTTGACTGTGTATACCTCAGAAATGGGATGTCGAATCTTTTCAAAACTCTCGCTCATACATTTCACACCTACCAAGAAAATATAAAAATGTTCAATTCATAAGTTGGATCTCTTGAAGAAGAAGAATTATTGTCCCTCGTGAATTTTAGGCTGATTGAAAAATCCAAGAATTCTCTGTACACTTTTATTACACAAATATATCTCTCGTATTACAAAACTATTCAAAGTTACGTAAAATAATCGTGCTATTGGGTAAATCGATACTGAATATTGATATTCGTCTGCTCATCTTTCATGCCTCGATCCCTCTCGTGAATTTTGAAATGTCTGACCAATTTTGACTTGGTGATGAAAGCCTTTTCGCAAACTGTGCAAAGAAAAGGTTTTTCGCCTGTGTGAACCAGCTGATGAACTTTTAGATGTCCCGACTCGTAGTACGTTTTGAAACAAATTTTGCACTGAAATTTTTTATCACCGTTGTGATATTTACAGTGCCTGTTGAGCTCGGGCTTGGAGAGGAATGACATGTCGCACAAATGGCAGGGATATTGGCGAGTTCCTGTGTGCGATTGGGCATGCCTCGCCAATTCCGAATTTGAGTAATAACTCTTGTCGCACTCCCGACAATTGAAACGACTCCCAAGCGTGTGTCTCTTTAAATGCATATTGTAAGATTGAGAGTTACGAAAAATTTTGTTGCATATCGTACAATTCAACGAGGCATTTGTGTGCGTACTCTTGTGATAACGCAGTTTGGATTTTTGAGCAAATTCGGTGCCACATTCGCCACAACTGTGTTTTTTTCCATTTCGACTCCCAATGCCCGTTCCACATGATGATTCGTACTTTTCTTCTCTGGCGCTAAGTCTTGCCTCAGCAGATTCAAAGGCTTGATTGCATGACTGACAAGCCAGACTGTTTTCTTCCTCCAATTGGTCATTCTTTTGCTCTGCTACCGATTTGCGTCGAGAGCTTCTCGTCTTTGGCAATTTTACACTTTTCTTCTTCACATTGCAGATCTGTATTCTTTCCTTGCCACCGAGAAAATGATCTTTCACGTGTCTCTTGAGGATTCTCAGGGTCTTGAATGACTTTAGACACAATTGACAACTGTATTTGTTGAGGGGCAAAGGTGCCTCTACCTCCTCTTCGTCATTGTCGTCTTGTAGGATTTGTATGGAAGATAAATTGTCGGAAATGGGCAATGATTTTTCAAAATCATCAGTCGCCTCTGGCATTGTTGTTGTAGTCGTGAAATACAAAGATTCTTTCTCATGGACGTTGTTTTCAATCACTACAGGCTGTACTTTTTGGGCCATACTTTCCTTCACTTTCTCTAAATTTCTAATAGGCGAATTTTCATCTTTTTCCATTGCTGCTGAAACTTCAGTTTTTTCCTCGTCGTTCTCTCCTATACTGCATATGCGCCATACCTGCGATCGTAAATTAATCAATAGGTGAACAAATTCCCTCATTGGCATATTTGATTTTCAGTTACGAAAAAAATTGATTAGATTTTATTCTTTTCTTATTTTTTCAAGAATTCAAACTTTTGTTTGTACCTGCGTGCCATTGTCCGAAGGTACAAGAATCGCATTTACCGAAAACAAATCTTTGCCATCGTCCGATGTGGTATTTTCTATCAAGAATTCTTGATAATCCAAATCTTTTGCATCCTCGGGAGAATCAACGGCGGTTAGCTGCTTCTCCTGTGTGTCGTCCAGGCACGATCTTAATGTACGATCTGAGATTTCCACGAGGAGTCTAAAGTCATAGAAATTGTCTACCTGTTGTCGACAAGATTGGCAAATGGCAACTGGCAGTCCATCACTTGGACTTATCTAAAAAATAGATTAAACGTGTTTTTTTTTTTTAAGAGCGCATCAAATTTACATTGAGAAATTGAAATTGTTATGATTTATATTATTTTATTTATATTTAGTAACAATCTAAATCAATCACTGAAACTTCAACAAAGCTCACAGATTGTCTAGTTAAAAAAAATGGAAAAAGGTGCAAATTGAAATTTATCATATATATCGTCTCCCTCATTGGAAAAGGTTCCTCTGATAATGCAAAAATCTAAAAAGTCGTTAACCTGTAGAGAAAAGTGTGAATGGGGGAACATTATCGGATCTCAATGTGTAATTTCAAATTATAACGTTTTTTTTTAAATCTATTTCGACGAATAATTTTGACAAATTTAAAAAAAAAACATTTTCGCGCCAAAAATACACTTTGAGAATGTGTAGAGATATAAAAGGAACTGCGATTATAGAGTTTCACATTATGAAAGATCAAACGCATCCTCAATTGTTGTGATATTATGAACGTGACCGGACCTACCTGGACCTGTGCAATTGAGGTTATCCTCGCGGCTAAAATTGGCTGATAATCATTCTCAGTTTCACTCGTCTCGTATATCGATGTCATAGGACCGTCCTCTTTAAGGCATATACGACAGATAATGCCAAAATTGCTGTTCAATGTTACAGTTCGCGAAGTCATTTTCATATAATCTTCAAAAACTACATGTAGCAGTTCATCTGTAGTTAAATTGCGCTTATCGCTCGCGCAGTTCTCATAAAATTATTTTTTCCAACACTCTGTTGCTGGACAAGTATAAAATTATGATAGATTTTTGTCAAGAATTCAAGACCATATTTCGAAAAAATGTCAATTTCACTTCTTCAATGTAAAAATTGTGTATTTAATGAATAATACAGTAAAACATAAACTATGCAGGGCATGGCGGGATTGCCCGCTGTCGATAAAATATTGCCCGTGCGATTGTGGTGCCACGAGCGGTCGACATTCGCAACGAAACTGGACAAAAATTTATATATTTTCCAGTCTCGCCTATCGATTCTTTTACAACTATCCTATTTTCGAACTGAGCCAATTTTTAAATTTTTTAAAAACTCCACTATTCTTTTTCGGACAAGGCTCAATGTCATTAACCGAATTTCTGTAAGGTTTCCATAATTCTGGTGATTTGAGGCAGACTGTACCACCCCCTCTGTTGAATTGAGTGTCCTGCAGGAAAAACTGACAATAGTTATCAATTCCCTAGAGAAATAAACGACAATTAACTCAACAATTTATATATAAAGCTCACGGCTCTGTTTATGTCTCCAACGCAGACCCAATTTCCATTGCTGCCATCTTTCGTCGATACGGCCCATTTCGAATGATCGTGACTGCTCTTGAAATCGACATTTGCTACATTAAGCTTCACAGACTCGACGTTCAATACATGCGAACCATTGCACTCGGATGGTAATTTTCCTCGTCCATTCAACCACGTTTCAGCGAGTAAATCGGAATTTAATTGTGGTCCAACGAAATCATCGTATAAATCTTGAATGAAAAGTATTCCATACATAGTATAAATATAACTTAATTTACAATCTGTTTGAATTGTAGTACGCAAATGTACCGACCCTGTTGCCACTTGTCGCTCTTCGCGAATGACGTAAATTCGACCCCACCGGATGATCTTATCGTAGCTTTTTTCGTCCATGGTGCATTCTTTATTCTCACTTGATTGGACGCATTCACAAATACAGGATATATTTTTGCAAGACTATCCGGCAAATTTTTACGATAAACGATTATTTGATTGTACATCAATTGACGGGCTATAACATCCACTTGATCAGCATCGACGGATATGCACATAAAGCTCTGGCCGTAGTGTCTAGCTGACTCGGGATAACCGTATTCCCCGTCGGGAAGTTCTTTGTCAGTTTCAGACGGTAGAGATTTTTCGTTCGGTCGAGCATGTTGTGGACTCACGCCAGTTCTCGGTATTGTTGGAAATCCTGGCACGCTGTGAATTAACCAAAAACCTTTTTCTCTATTTGTCACTACGACACCCTTGGCGTGACCGTATTTGCCATTTGTAGCACCCTTTGGAGTCTTATCATTGTACATAATCCATATCAAATCCGATGAAACTTCCTGAGAAATTTAATTCGTGACAAAAAACGAAAAAAACAAAAGGTCACCTCCGTATGTTTTTATAATAGTTCATCTTTCATTTCCTGAACTTACGTCCTTGTAAAGAGGAGCCAGTGTATAGCCTGGTATTGAATTTTTTAGAGTGATATCCTTCTGAGATAACTTCCATCCTGTCCCGACTGTATTGCTCGTCATATAGAGATACGAAACTCCCTTTCTTATAAGTGGTTCGCTCGTTTCACGTATTTTTGGTATTTTGTACATGACGAACCTGTGTTTGTCGGTGCGCAAGCAAAAACAAATTCACTTCATTTAGGGCAGGTTGTTCCACCTCTAGGTAAAGTTTATCTGCCAGATACCTCGTACATTTTATATGCGGTAACTCGCAGGTAATTTTACCCAAGAGTTGGAACAACCCGGCCCTTAGTTCTAAAAATAGATCGATTACTTTCTCACCAATCGACTGGCTGATTGTTCTCATCCTTGCATTGAGAAATTTCGTTTAAACTTTTGCGACCATTGATTATCGATAAATTACTTATAAATAGCACATAGAAAGTACCCAATTTAATCCACGACATTTCGAGATGTAATACGAAATATATGAAATTATAGAAAATGTATTGTGATGAGAATTATTATTGCTGGTGTGTGCTCTCGCTCAAACCTCGACTGTGACTGCTCTCTGCTCTGAAAAGGATGCGTCATTTTTCTCCTTCCATTCTCGTGCATATATACAGGGAACGAAAGAACAAAGCTGGTGTGTCGTTTATAGTCAACACTCTTAATACGCAGCTCGCTATAGATATAGGCTATGGGGCTATTGCAGGGAACGGACGATGCGTGTATAAAGTGCATCCTTTTGGAAAGCTTTTAGTCAGTGTTATTTTGAAATCGTAAAGATTTACAATTAGATATAAGGCTAAATGTAAACTACGGTGATTGGTGAACTTGGTCATTACAGTATTAATTAATATCCTCATTATTGAGTGTATTTTTCATAAACTTACGAAGGCCATTTCTGTAGAGGATGCGATATATCTATTCATTAATAATTTAAGTCTACAAATTAGTAGAGGAAATACTTTTATATTATTCCTTTCGGATAATATTAGAGCAATATATAATAATTGAATTGAAATATATACATATGACTGAATATATGTGATTGCGCGAAGTGTACGGAGTGACCGTGCAGTAAGAGGTCCCGTGCTGGAATGCCTTTTATCGAAGTCATCGACAAAGTCCGGCCTTTGACCCTTAAAAGCTAGAAATAATCAATCCCACTGTTTATTTCTAACGAAGTCGAAGTAATGACGAGCTCTCGTGATGCTTGTAAGAGTCGAAAAATATTCCGCTTCATTTGCACTTGGTAAATCCGTCGGGGAATCAATTTTCTTTTTGCCAAAAACTATTCAAAACGAATAGGCAATTTAGACCTACATACCAGTTCAGGTCCACATATTTATTCAGTGTCCTAAATGTATTCATATTTCCTCGTTACATAATACAATTGCATTCCCATTTGATCCTGTTTTAATTAGTATTTTTTAGAATAAATGATAAGTACAAAGTGAAGACATTAAATTTTCATTCAACGACCATACCACACTGAAAGCACCAATTCTCGTCCAGTTCTCTCCAGGCATGCGCCACGGGCGTTCGAGCTACTAGCGCACTTTCTTTCGATACAAATTCTCGAGAAATCAGTGATGAAATCGTTTCGATAAATAAAATCCAGTGATGCAATGTCACAGGTAAAAAAAATACAATGTGATGACTTTAACCCGACGGGTTCGTTAGGGACATGTGTGTTTCGGCAACGGAGGATACATCGTTCATAACCTTCATGCCTACCGCCTCAAATAGCGTGCTATCGATAGCTCCAACCAGTAGACAGGTTAATGGCATCAATACGGAAGACTTACGCACTGCATGTAAGGAGAAATTAAAAGACGTAAAACGTCTCAAGTTAAAAAGGTTGAATCCAACACCGAATCTCTCTGCGAATACGCAGAATTTTGAGCCTGTTGTGTCATCAAGCGTTGGCGCGTCGCGTCACCGGCCGCCATGATGGATGAAGCATCTCTCTCACAGGCGAATAGCTTCACAAAAGATCCGTCTCCTAGCCAAAAGCAGTGGCGTGGCGATCGTGATACTTTACTCCGAGAAAACATGGATCTCAAGCTAAACTCTGCTGCTAAAAAGCATGAATAATTCACAAAATTCGACAATAAAACAAGATAATCGACTCGATATATCAATCCCGACGAGCAACAGATTCGAACTTCTATCAGGTCTCGAATCCAACGAAACTGCAAACAACATCGTTAACGAAGAAGCAGACATGACAATTGACGACGAAGACAGTGACTTTTTAACACAAATCAAGAAGAGGAACAACACCAGCAATGACAACCCAAAAAGAAAAACGGTTTCAAATGTCAGTAACAACATTTGATCATCGCCGAAACCTGAAACATTCAAAGCAACGGCATTATCTTCGCAATCTCCAATCTCTGGACCCAAAAGATACGATAAAGCTTTGCACAGATCATTTAAAAATCAGAGCATGAAAAAAGGATGATTAATAATAATAATATATCAGGGGACAAAGAATAGTAAATGTATGAAACATTGAAACAGTAGAAATATAAATAAGCAGAATAATTTATAATATGTTACGGTATAAAGATGAAAACATGGAAATTATTTGAAGGTCATTTAGCGATAAATGACTATTCTTTTCTCGTTAATGAGATTTTTATAACGTTAAAACCGTAAAAATATAGAAAGAATGCATCATTTTTCAACAAGTAGAAAATGGTATTGACTCATAACCCATTTCACGATATAACATACTTTGGTAATCACTCTCAGTCGCTAACAAAAACTGCGTACTTACCAAAATTTTCTTAAATTGGGCGCGGTCAGTACTTGGATGGGTTATTTATTTATTATTGTTTTTTATATTTGTATTAGCATTGAATTTAGGCTCTTTTAGGGTTCAAATATCAGCGATATTTCTAAATATCAACGAAAATCTTCGAAGCGGTTTTCTATGAAAATATAATTTTCTACTAAACCACGTGGCCATATTCACAGCACCTGTGATAGCAAATTTATCAAAAAATAGATAAAAAAAAAAATGTTCCATAACGTAGTCAAAGTGTTTCGTAGCAGTTAGGCATTCTTGACTGGGAAATTTAATGTCACGAGTTATTTAAATGTGGAAAAGAAGAACGAATATTCGATGTACACGATGCTATGCATGATGTAATTTCTAAATTTCAATGTGATTTTAGACCATCAACATTCAATTATACATTCACAAATTAATTCTTCACATATTTAAAAACATTTGGGAATATAAAATATATGTCGTTGCACGAAATATTTGATTCACTGAAAAAAAAGGTTCGATGAAGTGTGGTCCGAAAGTTTCAATATGAATGAGTTAATCCAAAAAAGGAAAGGTCGCCGAGTCATTGATTTAAGAAATTATTCGGAGTATATTAGAAAAGAGCAAAGTTTTTCAGTAACATTTCAATCGGAACTAATGGTCGGTTTTGTAAAAAATAGTTTTGCAAAAAGTATAAAAAAGCTAATAAAACAAAAGCAACATGAGAATTTTTTATTTCAAACATTTCTCAATTTAAAAGTATTTTCTGTACATTATAAAGTGGCCTGCGAAGATAAATTAATTCCGAAAAATTCTATTATAAATGTGTCCATATATGTATATATATAGATTCAGTTCTGTGTGCTGAGTCGTAATGCTTAATGCGTAGTCAGCAAATGGGTCAAGTGGATCCATGAAATATATCGCTCGTTTCTGCGGGAAGAAGTAATGAGATCAGCCAAAAAAAATCTGAAAAATAATGAAGTCTTGAATTGCTGATAAAAAAAATGGTACGCTAGAATATTGTACCACGTGACATTAAAGCGAGAGGACGAGCCCCCGTATAAAGTACACTTTTGACAAAGACAAATTATTGTCAAATATGAATATTCAGTTGATTTCTACACGTGATACTTCTTCGCGAGAAGCTTATATAAATGTGCCGAATTATAATATAATATATGATGATAATTATAAAATTTCAATACGATATACACACTTGTATATACAGATTAAATTAACCTTGGACTGGTACACTGAGAGAAAAAATTGCGTACTTTGAAAAAACCGATGAGAGTGACGCATATATATAAAATATCGAAGGGGTACATGGCAACACGTGTGCTCATATCTTTAAAAAAAAAAAAAGTATCACATTATCAGTGGTTATTTCACTCGTACGATTTTGATTCTTATCGATCGATATTATCAGATAAAAAAAAGCATACCTCGTGGGGGTATTATGCTTAAAAAGAATCTATATGTTATCGACCTACGCAAGCTACTCAGATCTATTTTACGGACGTATATCTGTATGTAGTCTGAATAACAGTAGTAGTGTAGTATCGTAATTAATGATAAATCATTATACTAGCAGAAAGGGGTATTTACAGACATTGTTGCTCACTTTCCTCTTTCTATTCTTCATATTTCTAATCGCTGATCCCTCATATACTCAAAGCAGCATACCCAGAATTTTGTACTAATTAGCTATCAAGGTACATTTATTTTCCACCGGAAATGGAAAGTAATTAAAAAAAATAAAAACGCTCAAAAAATTATTCAACTCCAATAAAACAAAAAACCCACCAATTTTTGACTCTGACGCTTATCAATCTTATCTAGAGCTTCAATCGAAAGATTAAAAAAAATTGTTGTTTTTAAAAAAATCGTCCATTTATCAACTTTGAGTACTCGAGTGAGAATAGAGTCGGAAATTAGTCGATCTTAAGAAAACTGTTATATTACCAATGTTGAGTTCTTGAATCGAAAGAGTTGGAAATTTGTTGATTTTAAGGAAACCTACTAAGAATGGTTTACGTTAGTATTCAGTCGGAATTAAAATTGAAATGGTAATGTAGTTAAGAAATAAAGGGAAAAGAATACGAACAGGATGTATTGTGTGTGGTGTCAGGCGGAATATATAATTGACCTCTACCTACACTTCTCTATTAATAATCACGAAACGATGCTTTATGGAATAATTTTTTAAGCTTATCGCAAGTTTCGTTGCAAAAAGCGAATAAAAAGTAGCACATTGGTGTAATTGAAAAATAATGTAACTATCGCTGTTGTTAGATTTTTATTTGAACGTTATATTGCTGGCAGTACCAATAAGCGGGTATTATTTTCACGTAGAGCATTTTATCATCAGCAGTCTCATGACATTTACATAGAATATTTCTACATAACAATCGGGTGTGGCTAAACTTTTTCCACTATGTGATTCCTTTTATTTTTTCAGAAGAATGAAATGAAAATATTTTTGTGTATTAATGTGAGTTGACTGGATATACTATACGTCTATTCTCCAATCGAAGTGACCACAGCGTGATTTTACAATTCTAAATATCGGAATTTTTTCGATAAAATAATTCCATTCAATAGGCAGTTCATGATTAACATTATAATGTTAATCCTGAAATACTTGTAGACGTCTATACTTATCCATCTAGATAAGCACTAAATAAGTGATACGACGTCACTGCTTAATATGTCCTATAATTACGAATCGTAGAGATGAGTTTTCATTTTCCTTTATCAGACTTTCTTCAAAAACGGAGATTACTTTATAGCTGCATGAGCAATAATTTATGCTGGCTCATCAGTATACATCCGTCTTAATTCGCAATACCATATGCGTTAAGTGATTTTTGAGCTTCGTACTTTTATATACCTTACTTTTTCGTATTCAGTAACACGTTCATAAAAACAAAAAAAAAAAACGTTTCCTGTGGTTCTAAAAAAAAAGTCGAATCATGAAATATAATCGAAAATGATATATATAACTTATGTACATTACAGATACGCACGGCGTCAAATCATCCGATCACGCCTTATCTTGTTATCAGATCAATATGCCATGTCAATGACGCTGGTCGTGCCTCCAAGAAGACAAGTTTTCACCAACGATAAATGTGCGTATGCACTATAATATTTCTGATAAGAAAAGGAAAATATTTTTCGTGACGATAAACGAAAGATGCTTTTCTCACAATAACAACAAAGATCGTCATCTCGGTTTTAAAGTAGGGGAAGTTACACGATCAAACAATGTTGCTCTAGCTATTACACAAGACTTTAGTCCTGGAAGGTGGCAGAAACCCCTCGAAAAACAAAATACTCAGTTATTACGAATATCTTCACCTTATGCAAATCTTTGAAATTCCAGCCACCTTGCAGGCTTGTCACTTTAAGAAGAACAAAACAAACCTCCATAGACAAAATATTAAGATAACTTAGAAACATCACTATTACAATGATATCTTTAAAGCAATCATTAGGTCAATCATTAAGGCAACTATAGTTGAAAAACAATGCATAAGAATACTTTATGAAATTATTCAAATGTCTTTATCGCATCGTTTTAATAAGTTTCAGATACGTGCATGTTCCATACTGTTTACTCTTTCCATTATTTCTCGATTTAACTACTCTGTATTTCGGGGAGTCCTTTGCACTCAGAGACATCTGACGGATCATCTAACCATGTCACCTCATATAGGGAACATCCGAGTCCCAAGGGTTAATTTATTTCCTCCAATCTTGCATCAATCTTGATTCGAAACTATTCGATATAATAAGTTTTAACTTATTATAATATAATATAATATACTATCGTGTATATACATTCAGACTTCTTATCTCAGAAGAGAATGAACGTTTATTATCGCTTTTTGTATTTCATGTAGTCTCCCCACCAACCGTTCAAGCTATGTTATCCCTCTTTTGCTCATTCTGTAAACTGTCGCAATCGTTTGATTTTTCGCCCCTCGACATGATGTTTCGATCTCCCGTTTGCATACATTATTGTGCGATAACTCATCCTTCACATACGTTAATGTAGCATACACTAACATAGATTAGGGGCACAAGGCGATACCAGCGGTGGAGGGGGCAAGAGCGGAAAGTTCGCACCTCCTTCTTTACCCAGGCCAGGCTGTTGTCTCGTTTTTTTCACGAGCTCTCTGAATTTACATTCTATACAACATGCTGTGAGTATATACTTCTTGTGGCCATTTCTATGTATATGTGTTTATACATATTTTTGTTCCCTTCTCCCACAAAGCGATCCGAGCGAGTTGATAAATAATATATCAGCCAATAGTTAATTCAAATTCATTATTCGGGAACGATCGGCCGAGGAAATTGACACAAGCGTCTCACAAGCTCAGTTCGTCTGACGGAGTATAACTTTTCATCGCGTTCCCTCGCAGTATATTTTACATTAAGAACATATTCGTTCCCCCGCGATAATACTCATTATCGAGTTTATATTTATAGTAGACTATCATATTGTTTTTTTCTTCTTCTTCATCCAAGATATCATTTTTGGATGTCCGACGAAGAGGTTTGGAAGTCCGTTCGTTTTTAGTATCAGTTTTTACACGAATGCTTTCGTCATTGAACGCTATTCTATAAATTCGTGAGCGCTGTCGAATCGGCTGAGAGAGAAAAATTATAAGACCAGTGCCAGCAGTTGGTGTGCAGAACAGTCCGTCGTACATGAGATTGTTGTTCGTCGTTCGTCAAGCTCTTCAACGGGATTTTCGGTACCGGAAATCTTTCTCCGTTACATCATTCTTATGATCTCTGCCGTTTACATCACACAACGAAACTTTGACGTATAATGAGCAAAAAGTTTCGCGCATCAATTATCAAGAATCGATTGTGCGTCAATTTAATCTGAAAATTAATATTGAAAATCATGGTTAATCTGAGGCGCAAGGTATTTATACTATTGTATTTTACATTATTCTCTTTGACGGTCTTTCAATACTCATTTTATCGATGATTTTCATCAGTATCGTTAACTAACCACACAGAAACTAACCCAACCCATCCGAGTAGCTGACGAAGGAACGAGTTCGTCAGCTACTCGTTAACTGACAGTGACACCGGAAATCGTCGATAAGCTAGTTAGAGAATCCTGCCAAAGGTGCAGCGAGCGTTATATCTGGGATAATCTCAGCTACACAATTCTCTCAACTTGCTATCGATGATTTTCATCAGTATCGTTAACTAACTACACAGAAACTGACACTCGTTCGTTCGTCAGCTAGTCGTTAACTAACAGTGACACCGGAAATCATCGATAAGCTGGTTAGAGAATCCTGCCAAAGGTGCAGCGAGCGTTTTATCTGGGTATAATCTCAGCTACACAATTCTCTTAACCTGCTATCGATGATTTTCATCAGTATCGTTAACTAACTACGCATAAACTGACACTCGTTCGTTCGTCAGCTACTCGTTAATTGACAGTGACACCGGAAATCATCGATAAGCTAGTTAGAGAATCCTGCCAAAGGTGCAGCGAGTGACAAAAGCCGATTAATTGGCGAATACGTGTACGCCTTATACGGTGTGGTCAGTTAGAGCAACAAGATTATGAATAAGTAAGATTAATATTTTATGCTTCGGCAAAAAAAAAGCAAGAAATCTGAAAGGGTCTTATTATAGATAATTATTATAGTTTGAATAATATGTCATATTCCACTTTTTCAAACGCGTTTATCAGCACCACCGTCATAAAAACCAAGATTCGATCTTTAATTTCGCGATTTCCACATCGAGGGCTGGATTATAACGGACCAGTACATTCAACTCCAATTTGTAAAAAAAAATCATTGTTCGAACAATTGAAAAACGCTTTATCCTAGCCGTCCCAAATTCCCCTCCAATTCTGGTCGGTCTTCGCCACGTGTCGGAAGTAGCCACACTGACTGAATGTTCAAACGTTTTTTCCCTATCCGGTGTTATGTGTTATAACGAAATCCCGGAAACATTTAATCGACCCGTAAGCCTCGTACAATATAACTTATTAACGAGTCAACGAACGCAGGACACAAGAATTAATCTACATCGTAGTCCCTCCCTCGACTATATGTATATATATGTGGTTAAAATACGTAATCGGAACGAGAATTTCGTTGTCTTGTGAGCGCAATTCTATTCGCTAATGTTCGATGCTTGAAAAAGTTCCTTCGAGCATAGATCAGGACTTTTGCATGAAAAAGATGATTAAGGTAGACATTTCTCATAGCACAATCAACTTTGAGTCAGTAATATTCATTATGTAAACTTTCGATAGTGTTAAAAACGCCTATAAAGGAATTTGGTTTATCGTTAGCTTGGACACACGTTTTGGCTTTGTGATATCGGACAATTAATTTGTATTAGATTTTTTCATCTAAATTATTCCAGTCCCGAAATGTAAAGGACAATTTTCGGTCATTTTCATTATTATTTATCTCCAATTGTTATTTTCTTGCACTCGTGGGAGTGCAAGAAAATAACAATTCGATCGTCGATACTCTTCAACAGCATTTTGCTTACATATTACTTAAACGACCCAAACATTATTCTCTCATCGTCAATATATTTGCTTCCTCATAGAGACAGCTTTGTTTTCTCGATTCCATCGTCTGTATTTAAAGTCTCGGTTATGATGGTCAAAAGTGGACGAAAGGTGGCGAAAAATGAAACATCTTACCCTGGTTTATATGTACAAGCGACTGCTGAGATGGGGCTAAACTATATACTTTCAAGTAATATGCTGATATTTTTATTTCCAACTTTCTTCTCTCTTTCTTCTTCTTCTTCTTCTGCTTCTGTCGTGTGTGATTGCAAAAGACTCTGGGCCACACCAGATTTCTGACTTGAAAGTTCAGTGTAGATTGTATCATTCTACAGAACAGTGTCTATAATTATAAATCTTTTATTTCGATCGAATTGTTTATCATTTCCGCCCTATAATCTCTTAAAACCATCATTGCTTGATTTGTGCAAAGAACTAGCCAATCTCCAGCTTCAAACTGGAGAGAGGTCAGGGAGGTTTACTGATTAGACGTCATGTACCCTTTACAATATATATATATACATTTATATATATATATTCAATCTCCCCTTAGGACACATCTAACCTAAAAATCCCGTATATTTATACCGCGCGAGGCCTCCACCTGATGGAAGTAATCTTAAAAATAAGAAGTTGAAAATAGAAACCGTCCATCACAATGTTTCTTCAGTGCAGAGATTACGCCCTCAACAATGAAACTCTTGAACCGAAAGGTATTATTTCGAAATTACTCCACATTGCATAAATCGATCGATTCCAATGAGGCTGTTTCATATAATTAGATTGTTTTGTCGAGATTTTTTGTGCTCCTTTGTAGGGTATTTAAAAAAACATTTGGTTCACCCCTCATAATTATTCTATTACGTTTCTCAGCTCTTACGCGTCTTAGGTCGTTGGTTAGGGAAAAAATAAGAACCTGCACCAAGCATTGACGGATGACTTACAATTCTATTTTGAAAAATCTATCTGTAATCTGATTACCCAACATGAAACCTTAAAGGCCGATTACGATCTGATTTTGACAAAACAACCGAACGGCTGAATTAGCTCACTAGAACTTGTTTTTATACATAATAACCGAACTTCGAGATAGCATGTGCAAGAAATAACTGTAAATCGACAATGATAGTCAAATTTGTAGTTGAACGACCAAATCCGATTATTAGGGAATTTGGTCCATTGTTGGTCCGTTGTTACTAATTAATATCATAGTAATGGCTTAAAGTTAAAAGGCTCACGTGTGCATAAGCATAACTCATATGCCTGATGTTAAACCATTGATATAAAATTTAACTGAATGTTTGTGAATATCAGATATGTATATTCTCTCTTTGTAATTATAAAGATCCTGACTCGAGGGGGTGTAATCAGCAAGTTGCAACAATCAATAAGATTCAGTTCTTCCCTGAAGATTCAAGATGAGGAAGTAATACAACCACAACGTTCGTTCAAGGTATTTCTTACATAATGATGAAATGTTGATTGTCTAATATCATCGCAAGTTTTTTTTTTAATTTCTGTACCTTGCATCTTTTGATTTCAGTATGCTGATTTATCAGTTCGGTTTGCTCCACCACAGTTACTTCAAACCAAGCCAAATGTCAGTTCTCTCATTTTTGGAAAATATTTCACAGATCACATGCTCAAAATCTTTTACCATGAAGCACTTGGTGGTTGGCAGGCACCTCAAATAACACCCTTTGAAAATCTAGTACTACATCCTGCTGCAAAAGTCCTTCACTACGCTATCGAGGTGAGATACAAATATTCAACTATTGCAAACTATTTCACACATTCGATGGCTTACAACATTTTCCCGGATATTGTCATTTGTATTTTTGCTAATATCGGTGATCTTATAATGAAAGGGCACATCGAGTATGTATAAACATAGACTATTTGCCAATCTGAGATTACAGCAATCGTATGTTTCCTGACCATGAAGAAGTTGCAAAACAAAGCAAAAGAATTTAGTTGAAAAAAATATGGGATTTCATACAATATTGGATTATTGAAAGAAAAAAAAAATGCAACGTTTAATCTCCAGCAAAACCCAGGCTATGGCGATAAACAGAGCAAAAGATGCAAATTATATCTTACACGTTGCTTTCTAATAATTATTTTGGCATTCCAAAGCATCCTCTATTACAAAAACAACATTGACAGAATTAGTTTCAAATCAGGAAAAATTGAAAAAGTTAATTCACTGTACGTCAAGTATGTAAAACCTACATACGAACTTCAATTTGCATCATTTCATTCTCACATTTCACTTATATATATTTTCGAGACAAACGAAATCTTTTTCCTCACAAACGAAAGACGTCAGCTTCGATAAATTTGAATAGAGGCATTTTTAACACGCGGTTAATCACGTCCGGTGTTGTCACGCTACGCTTTTACCAGTGAGTTAGAATTCTCCATATTCTCACTTGGCTTTCGCGGTTTTTTGAGCTCTGACAATATCTGGAGATTCCTTTGTTTGTGCCCCTTTGTTTGTGTTTCTTTGGTTGTTTGTTTCTTCACTTTAACTGACTGACAGATGGTAGCTTATCTGATATGAAATTACTTTGTCGTTACCAGACAAGTTGATTTGTCTATTTCACCGGTGACTTTTATTCTTAAGAAACCATTAATATTTACAATATTTTTGGTGTTTTGATCCGGTAAAACTTATGAACATAAACGATATTAGTTATATTCCGTGCCAAAACAATAGGAATATTATAATTTTTTCGTAGTTCTATCAACGTCGAGCAGGTCGTAGAGCAAAATTGATTTTATTGTGCAAGGAAGCATGACATCGTGTAGCGAGTTTCAGTCTGATCTTGTGACATTTTTTTAGATAACTTATCAAGGTTTCGGTTGACTTGGTGTCAACTTTATCTTTGATAGCTCGGTGATCTGTAGTTATAATCAGAGCGCGTGTATGCGTTTCTTCTGTCAAATAAAAAATTATACGATCATTGTTCATAAAACGGATTATTTGTTATGCGAATTTGTGTTCTTTGCATCGACTGAAACTTCGAATGACTTCGTTCGCAATCGTTCACAAATAATTTATTATCACCCGAGAGAGAAAGAGGAGAGAATGTTGATGCAGCTGCTTGAAAATACACGCTCGTGGATATCAGCAGATACGAGTCTTGACCCCCTGATTTCCCTAGTATGTGTGCAATATGTAAATTGAACGCAGCGTCATAATTTATCCAAATTTTTAGCTATTTGAAGGAATGAAGGCTTACCGTGGCGTTGATGGGAAAATAAGGATATTCAGGCCGGACATGAACATGGAGAGAATGAACTCATCAGCTGTGAGATCTGGCTTGCCAATATTCAATGGTATTGAATTGATAAAATGTCTACAGAGGCTCATCAGTATAGATCAAGAGTGGGTGCCTCATTCCGAAGCTTCTAGTCTTTACATTCGTCCTACTCTTATAGGCATCGACGTGAGTATAATGGTTTATCGATGTATAACTTATTATTCATATCTAATTACGTACCCATTTCCTGGCAAATGATGAAAATACGTTTGAGTCAGAGTTGCATTTGTTTGTTCTGAGCATTTACCGGACCGTGTCACCAAGAATATTTTTAAACAAAGTAACTAAAACAAAACGTTAAGAGAACAAAGAGCTCGGCGATGCAATCGCGTAAAATGATTTGAATATAAAGTTATAAAATTGAAGTTATCGGTCCAGACTATTTAGGTATGGATCTATTTCTAGAATTTTCACTTCATATCCTGAGTATATTAGCAACCCGGGAATTGTCGAAATATTTTTTACAATTATTGGCTACTCTGTCCAGTTTTCAATCGCTGATGTTGTTCGTCAAGGTTCGGGAAAATTCGTTACTCGCGAAGGCTGGCCGAAAGGATGTAAAACTACCAAGTCAAAATAACACGCTACTTTATACCAGCCCGTTGTTGCTCAAGTCTTTGTTACCTTCACTTTTTCTTTACGAACATTTTGGCCATGCAATGTTCATCATAACGACCACCCATAATTATCTGCATCTGTGGGGATTTATTAGTATCTGTGCAAGGTCTGAGATCACGCATGGACACTTTATTATTATAGTCATGGGATAATGTATTTTTTTCGTAATCCAAGAAACAATTACTGAGGATGTCAACAAATATTCATGATATCGAGCACCCATGATTATCTGCATCCGTGGGGATTTATTAGTATCTGTGCAAGGTCTGAGATCACGCATGGACACTTTATTATTATTGTCATGGGATAATCTATTTTTTTCGTCATCCAAGAAACAATTACTGAGGATGTCAACAAATATTCATGATATCGAGCACCCATGATTATCTGCATCCGTGGGGATTTATTAGTATCTGTGCAAGGTCTGAGATCACGCATGGACACTTTATTATTATAGTCATGGGTTAATGTATTTTTTTCGTAATCCAATAAACAATTACTGAGGATGTCAGCAAAGGTTGAATGTGCTAGCTATACAACATAATCAGATTGTCGATTAAATACATGCATGCAACTCGATACCCGTGCATAATCGAATGCCTCACTACTATTTGTCATGATCTTCCGTTATCACTGAGTGATAGGAACAGATCGTGGCCACTCGAGTCACTATCGCGATTAACATTGCTCCTTAGGCTTTTGCAATTGAGAAAGATTCTAACGTCATTAAATAAATGCGTCAATATTTACATTCTTTTAACGTGTTTGATTTTTCAGTGCAGGGTTATACCAGCTTATGCAAGTCCTCGTCAATTTTTCAAGCTGTATTATTTTCGAAATGTCGTAAGCTGAGGTTTTTTCTTCGTTTTGTCTGATTTTCTTTTCGATTTTATTTCATCCGCTTCGTTTCTATACGCTGATTAATTTTCTCTCTTCAATCTATGATCATCATCTGTCGATTGGTAATGACTTTTATCATTTCCCTAACACCTCATTCCCTTTTTTGCCCGTAATATTTTTGTTCATTTAATCTCACAACTGCTCAGAACTGTTATCCAACTTCAACGCGTAACTATCATCATCTGTTGTAAAGTGGATTGCCGATATCCTTGAGCAGAGTGGATTTTGTTTTTGGAGAAGCCGTTTCTATGTTTTATATATACAAGTAGGCTTCATTTTAATGAAACTGAAATAACGTTTTTCTAGAACGACGACATATAGTTTATGCTTTTTATTGTGATTACTTACCGATTGGTTTTTTTAATTTTTTTCACAATGTAGCCTACGTTGGGAGTAGCTGCAGCGGATTCAGCGCTCCTGTACATAATTCTGTCACCGGTGGGGTCATACTTTAAGACCGCTAAGGACACTGGAGTGTCCCTGCTTGCTGACCCCCGTTACACCAGGGCTTGGCCCGGAGGCTGTGGCGATCACAAGATGGGTAGCAATTATGCTCCGACGATTCAAGTCCAACGAGAGGCAGCGGAAAAAGGCCTGCAACAAGTGCTGTGGCTATATGGAGATGACAATCAATTAACTGAAGTTGGAACCATGAATATTTTTATGCTTTACATAAACAGCGAGGGAGGTACGTTTACGAAAAAGTTTTCTAGCAACGAGAGGTCTTCGACTCTCCGTTGTTAGGCTCGAAATCCAAATTACAAATTGTGTACGATCCGAATTTCATTACTGACCTCTTCGATGTCGTCTCTGCATGTAGAAAAGGAACTGGTCACCCCACCCCTCAATGGTTTAATCCTTCCGGGAATAACGAGGAACTCAATTCTTTCATTGGTCCGCGAATGGAACCAAATGAAAGTTACCGAGCGAATCATCACCATGAGCGAAGTTTGCGTGCTACTTTCTGAGAACAGGGTAAGTTTTACTCATAAATTGAATCTGATGCAATAAAATTTTAAAAATCCAAATACCGTTGAATAATTCGTTTTCTATGTAACAATTTTGTAAAATATTAACTAACAACTGTTTAATTGGTGAAGTTGATAGTGAAGCTTTCTTTCTCATACTCACAACACTTTACTGAGAAAGTATTGCGAGTATCACATCGAGTTAACGTAACTGTGCACGACACATGCAATGTGATGGAACTTACGTGATCCGTAATCGTAACAAGATTAACCCTTTTTCTAGTTGCTCGAGCTATTTGGTGCGGGAACCGCGTGTATTGTTAGTCCCATATCATACATTGACTACGTTGGCCAAGGCTTCAATATCCCAACACTGAATCAACCGGATGCCCTCTACCGGGATCTTCGAAAACACCTCCGGGATATACAATATGGTCACATCCAGAATCATCCGTGGGCACTGGAAATTGATTAAGATCACAGTGTACTTTAGTGACAACGCGAACTTTCTGCCACAGAATTATCATGTTAAGAATTGTTCTCACAGCAAGAAAAAGTAAATCAAACCCTTCGAATCCTTCAAATTCTTTGCTAACAATTATTAGGAAGGAGCACGGATTTATTTCTGGGTTGTGATTATTTTCAATCGGGGCGAATATTTTCAATAGGAGACGTTGCTGCACGCAAATCTTTTCCCCATTTATGCGATGTTGCAAAAATATGTGAGGGGTGACTACAGTGATTTGGACGCGCAAAGGCCCCCCCAACTAATTGCTCAATGCATAGCATGCTGTATTATCAAAGAGCATTTTGGAACGAATCTCAATTAAAAAGTTCCCTGTCGTCTATTTTCGAACGCCAAGTACAAGTTGTGGAGACGTGCGTGCATCGGAGGAAGAAACATGCACGAACGATGCATAAGATGCTAGTGTGTATGGGTGAATATGTCTGGTGAATGAAATATTATATTAAGCACGACCAAATGTATATATTAATTTAAGTGTGTAATATTGCATCCATTTTTGTAAATAAATAGTTCAATTCTTTCCAATTCCGTAGTCCTCTGTACATATTAGAATATTCTTGAAATCATAAGTTGGAAAATGTTAGTCAAAGATATTTGTTCAATAGCACGTGCGGTTAAGTAAACTATATGCACATATGAAATTAGCTTACAATGTGAACTCAAATAGTAATTTAAATATAAATAAATACGTTTAATTTAGTTTGATCCATAATTGAATCAATGCAAGTAGACCAAATCATGATAGATGTCCTCTCGTCCTCTTCCTCCGGTTTCGCCAGGCGGCTTGGCTCGGTAAATTTTGTGAATTCAGCTAAAGTAGGTACATCCGGTGGTTCGATCAGAACCCTCAAGATTTCCTCTGGCAGTGAAATGAATTTAAAACAGAATGTAATTTGAAGAGAGGAAAATCGTAGAGAAGAGAAATGTCACCTTTTCGATCTTTACGGTCGTACTGAATTTACTAAAACTGTTGTTATGTACTGTCCAAGTTATGTGTGTAATTTATTTTTGTAATTCCTCATTTTCTGTATGTATGGTAAATTATGGGGACGTTTTTAGTATCTTGTATGTAGCCATTTTGGTCTTAAATAAAGGAATGCTTCTGGGGGGATATAGCCTGATTTCAGCGTTGCCAAAAAATATAGGGAATTAGGGTATGCAGATCCATGTTCCATAAGATTATTCTCAGTACTGATCTAATATTAGCAAAATGATCTCTAGTTAGCTTCAATATATGCGAATCGATTCTTTTAATTCTGGCCTATTTATATAGTTTTTTGTTACTGATATAGTGGAAAAAAATTGTTTCAGCTGATCTATATTTTTCTAAATAAGCCCTAATTCATTTTCTTTCCAAAATACTTATCGCTTCCATGGTTGATGCACTGATATATCAGATTGGACAGCCGTAATAACGATAATAATAATATAATAATAGGTCGAATTAACGTCAGGTAAGCCGTAAGTTTTATCTTGGTGTTGAGGTATTTGTTGTAGAATAGTTTACTTAAAAAAGCAAAAAATGCCTTTTTTTCCAGAAATTGATCTATCTGTACTCTAAGATATTTCAACCTATATAAAGTTGGCGTGAAACTTTGACTATTTCACTATTTTCTTTTTCTGCTCGTTAGAGAATCGTTGGGGAGTGATTGGGAGTCTAATTAAAACGTAGGGGAGTCACCCGATCTTTTTAAATCGAGAAACTACACGAGGGCCGGTTGAAAAATACTACACGAGGGCCGGTTGAAGAGTACTATACGAGGGCCGGTTGAAAAGTACTACACGTCACTTCCGGTCGCTCTGACTCCACTTTCGGTTGATTTGACGTCATTTCCGGTCACTCTGACGACACTTCGGGTTGAATTGACGTCACTTCCGGTCGCTCTGACATCACTTCCGGTCGTTTCAACGTCACTTCCGGTTGATTTGACGTCACTTCCGGTCGCTTTGACGTCACTTCCGGTTGATTTAACATCACTTCCGGTCGCTTTGACGTCACTTCTGGTAGCTTTGACGCTACTTCCGGTTGATTTTACGTCACTTCCGGTTGATTTAACGTCACTTCCGGTCGCTTTGACGTCACTTCTGGTCGCTTTGACGCTACTTCCGGTTGATTTTACGTCACTTCCGGTTGATTTGACATCACTTCCGGTTGATTTTACGTCACTTCCGGTCACTCTGATGTCACTTCCGGTTGATTTGCCGTCACTTCCGGTTGATTTGACGTTACTTCCGGTCGTTCTGACGCCACTTCCGGTTGATTTTACGTCACTTCCGGTTGATTTTACGTTACTTCCGGTCACTCTGACGCCAATTCCGGTTGATTTGACGCCACTTCCGGTTGCTCTAACGTCACTTTTTGTTGCTTTGACGTCACTTCCGGTTGATTTGACGTCACTTCCGGTTGATTTGACGTCACTTCCGGTCGCTCTGATGCCACTTCCAGTTGATTTGACGTCACTTCCGGTTGATTTTACGTCACTTCCGGTCGCTTTGACGTAACTTCCGGTTGATTTTTGACATGAAGTTTTGCAGCTTCGCGAATTCGCCGACTGATGGCGTTACCGACGTGGCGGAAAATGTCAAATTTTTGCCTCGAAATTTTGTAGCTTCGCGAACTCACCGCTACCGGTGAGCAATGGCGCCACCGTCGTGGCGGAAAATTTCAAATTTTTGCCTCGAAATTTTGTAGCTTCGCGATCTCACCGCTACCGGTGAGCAATGGCGCCACCGTCGTGGCGGAAAATTTCAAATTTTTGCCTCGAAATTTTGTAGCTTCGCGAACTCACCGCTACCGGTGAGCAATGGCGCCACCGTCGTGGCGGAAAATTTCAAATTTTTGCCTCGAAATTTTGTAGCTTCGCGATCTCACCGCTACCGGTGAGCAATGGCGCCACCGTCGTGGCGGAAAATTTCAAATTTTTGCCTCGAAATTTTGTAGCTTCGCGAACTCACCGCTACCGGTGAGCAATGGCGCCACCGTCGTGGCGGAAAATTTCAAATTTTTGCCTCGAAATTTTGTAGCTTCGCGAACTCACCGCTACCGGTGAGCAATGGCGCCACCGTCGTGGCGGAAAATTTCAAATTTTTGCCTCGAAATTTTGTAGCTTCGCGAACTCACCGCTACCGGTGAGCAATGGCGCCACCGTCGTGGCGGAAAATTTCAAATTTTTGCCTCGAAATTTTGTAGCTTCGCGATCTCACCGCTACCGGTGAGCAATGGAGCCACCGTCGTGGCGGAAAATTTCAAATTTTTGCCTCGAAATTTTGTAGCTTCGCGAACTCACCGCTACCGGTGAGCAATGGCGCCACCGTCGTGGCGGAAAATTTCAAATTTTTGCCTCGAAATTTTGTAGCTTCGTGAACTCACCGCTACCGGTGAGCAATGGCGCCACCGTCGTGGCGGAAAATTTCAAATCATTGCCTCGAAATTTTGTAGCTTCGCGAACTCGCCGACAGATGGAGCCACCGTCAAAATGCAAATTTTTGCCTTGAAATTTGGCAGTGGAAGTGACGTCATAGCAACCGAAAGTGGCGTCAAAGCGACCGGAAGTGACGTCAGAACAACCGGAAGTGACGTCAAAACAACCGGAAATGACGTCAAAGCGACCGGAAGTGACGTCAAAGCGACCGCAAGTGACATCAAAGCAACCGGAAGTGACGTCAAAGCAACCGGAAGTGACGTCAAAGTGACCGGAAGTGACGTTAAAGCAACCGGAAGTGACGTCAAAGTGACCGGAAGTGACGTCAAAGGGATCGGAAATGACGTGAAAGGGACCGGAAGTGACGTCAGAGCAATCAGAAGTGACTTCGAAGCGACCGGAAGTGACGTCGGAACAACCGGAAGTGACGTCAGAACAACTGGAAGTGACGTCAAAGCGACCGGTAATGATGTTGAAGCGACCGCAAGTGACGTCAAAACAACCGGATGTGACGTCAGAGCAACCGGAAGTGACGTCAGAGCAACCGGATGTTGCGTCAAAGCCACCGGAAGTGACGCCAAAGCAACTGGATGTGACGTCATCGCGACCGGAAGTGACTTCAAATTCAACCAGAAGTGACGCCATCGCGACCAGAAGTGACGTCAAATTTAACCGGAAGTGATGTCTCTGCAACTGGAAGTGGCGTCAAATTTGACCGAAAAAGACGTCAAATTTAACTGGAAAAGACGTCAAATTTAACCGGAAGTGACGCCAAAGCAACTGAATGTGACGTCATCGCGACCGGAAGTGACTTCAAATTCAACCAGAAGTGACGCCATCGCGACCAGTAGTGACGTCAAATTTAACCGGAAGTGATGTCTCTGCAACTGGAAGTGGCGTCAAATTTAACCGGAAGTGGCGTCAAATTTGACCGGAAGTGACGTCAAATTTAACCGGAAGTGACGCCAAAGCAACTGAATGTGACGTCATCGCGGTCGGAAGTGATTTCAAATTCAACCAGAAGTGACGCCATCTGATGTCTCTGCAACTGGAAGTGACGCGTATTTAAACGGAAGTGCCGTCATCGCGGTCGAAGCGACGTCATCGCGACCGGAAGTGACGTCCAATTTAACCGGAAGTGACGTTAAATTAAAGCAGAAGTGACGTCATCGCGACTGGAAGTGACGTCAAGTTTAACCGGAAGTGATCGATAATCGTTGCCGATAAGAGAGCTGTCGCGGCTCTTCGCACAATCGCCGGGTACAATATGCAATTGTTTTATCTCGTGCAATGAATGATTCTCATCTACACATTCTAATTAGATCATTAATCATCGGCAAATAGGTATTATCTAATTGAGACGGGATAGAATAAAATTAGCTGAGAAAGTAGGACAAATGTCTAGCTGTTAATTTCAGATTATATAAATAACGGATCGAAGCCTGCACCTATTCGTTGTTTCGTATGTTTTCCATTATCGGAGGCCGATTATGAAGTATCATACGTTTTAATTGCACAATTCTTCACTTCACCAAACAATTCTGGATTACCAAACTATTACCAAAGTAAATTCGAAAAAGCCAAAAATACAGCGGCTAACTTCAGACGACACATTAACGTAGACTCGTCCTCTAGCCCATCAGAATGGTTTTTCCGATCTGACGGAAAAACTAAAGACTCCCTAACGATTTAATTGGATGATTCGTCACCCCTTAACGATTTCGCGTCGATTAAGACCTGATACAATCGAATCGATTAAAAATCAAATTTCGTGAGGCTAACTTGACACTCAAATTTTGATTTTTCGATTAAAAAAGATCGGTTGACTCCCCTACGTTTTAATTAGACTCCCAATCACTCCCCAACTATTCCCTAACGAGTAGAAAAAGAAAAAAGTTAAATCGTTAAAGTGGCCGGTCAACTTTATATGTCTCGCATTTATTGGGGCATTAATTTTTAATTACCACGAGTTACTATAAAATTTAATCTTATTATACACATCTTATAGATTTTCATTTATAACAGAAGGTTTCTTATATCGATGACATAGACAAAAGATCATCTGCAAATGCAATAGCTTTTTTGTATGGTGAGTTATTGAAGTCAAATAGTTTAAGAATATTATTGTTGTAAATGTTAAATGTCATTGGGTGAAGATTCAATCCGAACTTAACGTGTGTTATAAGAAAAACACTAATTGAAGAAGAATCAAATGGGAATGCAGTTGTATCGCAAAATGAGGAAATCCGAATACACTTAGAGTAATGAATAAATGTGTACACACCCCAACTGGTGTGTACGTATAAATTTCCGACTCGTTTTGAACACTTTTTGGCAAAATATTAACGCGAAATTATTGTCACCTATACTTACAAGATCATGACATCAAAACGACGTATCAACTATAAAATTTTATAAATTTTGAAAAAAATAATGCCCCGGGTGAGGATCGAACTCACGACCTTAAGATTATGAGACTTACGCGCTGCCTACTGCGCTACCGAGGCGAGTCCTATTTAAGAATCGTTTGTAGTTTTTCAACGACTTCTTGTGTCATTTTGAACAATAAATATTCTCTCAGAAAAAAAATCATGAACAACGTTATGATTGAAGATGCAAATTGCATTTTTATTTAACTCGTATATTCTCTCAAGTAAATTTATTATTAATTGTAAAAAATTGGCAATTCTAATACGACCAAAAATTATTCGCAATTGCCATCTCGTTGCCTCACGACAAAGCTGGAGGAGTTGCATTAATTCTTCCTGTTTTATCGACATAAGATGAGTGCGAGCCCCTTTTGATTAAGGGGGGCATACATTTAGGAAGCCAGAAAAACCCTGATTTTTGAGATTTTTTTTCTCAGTTACTTAAAGCAAAGCGTAGGTATCCTTATAAAACTTTTAAGGGTGTTTAATCGACTATTAAATAATACAAAAATATTTTTTTGTTACAAAATTATTTATTTCTCCAAGAGTTCTACTATAGGTGTGGGCAAAATAAAAAAATCGAAAGTTTGACAATGTAAATGTATGTCCCCCCTTAATGGACCGATGAAACGTGATTTCGCAAACACAACACAATATATCTATAATATTCTCGAAATATTTAGACATTTTTTAGCATATTGCAACGATATTTCAAATATTTTGTGCAAAGTTTATAAAATATTGCTACATGAGTTCGAGGTAGGAGACAAATCTTGAAATAATTCAGTTTAATGTAAATTAATTGATCAATCCACGTTTAATAATTGTACCCGCATTTTTTTTACAATACGCTTACATCGCTTAAAAATAGAATTGTGTATAAACATATAGTTACTCTGGTGTTCGACAAAAAATGTTGGAACTGGAATTGGCATAATTATCATCTCATCTTATTGCAATCGCAGGTACTATTTTGAGGTCCCGTGCCTTATCTTCACTTATACCCTAACTCAAGGCCCCTGCCATGCTTTCAGATTTTTAGTAACAGTTACTCCTTTTAAAAACATTACTTTGAATTCGTTATTCAAAGGTATTCGTTACTCCGACCAATTTTTTTTTTATATAACAGTAGGATGACCTTACCAGTGAATGAACAAGTCCCAGTAAAGAAACACTTACGAGCGGAATATATCTATATACTGGGATTTTAACACGGGTGTTCATCCACTGGGGCTGACCCCAATCTTAAGCTTTCAATTACCGATAGGTTTTCCCTAGGTAGTCATTATTACTAGAAATAGAAAAGTGACCTGTGTCATTTCAATCGGAACATCCAAACCGAGCTGTCAATCACATTGTGTTTCAACATATTATTCCGGCCGATTACAAATTCAGGCGTTTAATGAGACGACCAGAAGCCCCTACAGTTTATCTTTATCTTTGATTTGCGCCTTAACTGGTATTCGAAGCGCTCTCGCTTCAGGATTCAAAGTGATATGTAAGCACGTAATATATACATGGCTATTTCGATAGTGATGGATCATTTTGAAGCCGAAAGCGAAAACGCCTTTGATTACACAATAGAATTCACAATGATGTTTCTTGCTCTGATTTGACGAAATAAAGTGGCTGACATGGGTGCCCAGGGGCCTCAAAAGCGTATATACCATTATTGTGACGGGGATTTTTTTCTTTTCGAAAATACGAAAATGCACATTAGTATCCCGGCGTTAATAATAGACGGCTATAAATCGAAATGCTTCCTTCACATAGAAACACTGTTAGCAGCCAGTAGTGCGCGAAAACACCATCGCCATAAGAACAAATTTCTCAATATAGTGATCATCGCCCATCTTAACTGATCGGGGCCGGATCCGTTCTCACATTTCGTTTCCAGACATTACTGAAAATAGATAATAGCCGTATTCGTAGTCGTTACTTGAGTGTTACTTTTCGTAAGCTCTACTTTTGACCCTATAAAGAAATTAGGTCGATGGCGGCGCGGCATAAGGAAAGGAGCGCGAGAATGAGATGGCACGGCGTATAGACCCATAATGTGCGATGTCTCTTGATACTTTTGCTGAAAACAGCGTCTTGTATAAAATTCCAAAAATTTATGAATTAATATCTTGAAAACTGTGCGTCAGGTTTGATCTATGTTCACACAATCACAGATTATATCTTTGCGTACAACATATAAAAAATGTAAAATTCTATCTTGGACATATTGACTGAACCTCATTAACGTAGCACGTGAGATTTTCTCATCTTTTACGTCCAAGTGGTAAGACACGACTATCAATACGAGCACAAGCCATTTTTGCCGAGTTACACTAAAGTGATGAGTGAGATTTTAGTAAATACAGTCTTGATATTCCCTTTCATTGTCAAATCCACCCTAAATTCTAGAGAATTCACGAGTAACTGGGTGTTCTTTCGTACTATACTTCTACAAGTGAACTTTGGGTTACTCAGCACTCATGCTGTAACTGGCACCTCGTTGAGAAGTCCCCGAATTCATCCGAAATTCTAGGGAATTTTTCGATAGCTACCCGTATTTTCGTAGTTTACTTCTAAAAAAGACACTTTCGATTCCTCAGTGTCCGTGCCCTGAATTGACACTGCTCCAAGAGCCTCCTTTTAATATAACCATTGATAAGTTCAAGACAAAACGAAAAAGAACTGTTGTGGAAGTTAAAATGGGCAAATTGGTGTCCACCATAACCGATTAAATTATGCAAACGGTTGAGAAGTAAACACTTTGACTGCAGTGTTTTTTCGCACTATTGACCATGAATAGTATTTTTTTTTTTCGTCAGGGTTATATTGGCACATGTATCAAAGAGACATGTCAATTTGATTGAATGTACTCGATAGATTTATGTGCGACATCAATTTGTGCGAGGCTAGCTAATGACAAGCTCCTCCTCGGTGAGATCAACCAGGGGTTTGATAGTCTCCTTGGTAAGGTCAATGACGTGCAAAGGCATTCCTGTGACCCTGAGTTTTTTTCTCAATGATTCATATCGATCAGTCTTTTGGCCTTCTGAACTGTTGATCTTTTCATCGTAATTCATGACCGTCTCTTCAAGATCCTCTATTCGTCTCCGAAGAGCAATCTTTTCAATCTCACAACACGCCAAATCGTCCTCTAATTGTCTGAAAAATTAATTATATTTTCGATTACATTCAAGTTGATGTAATTATATAAATTCACGTGCCAAAAGTAATTGTGCAACAAACTTTTTTCTCGTGCTTTCTACCGAGGAAAACATGCGATCGGTCCAATCAAACTCGAGCTCATGCTCAAGCCTTGCGACAGTTCGTTCCAATTCGCAACGGCTGTTATTGCAACTGGCCAACTCGCTAAACAATTTCAAAAAGTATAATTTAAAAAAATCTTTCAATCGTGATGAGAGATTTGTACTCCTGGACAAATCTCAGTAATTATACCTTTGAGCATCGGATATCATTTTGATAATCGTGTCGTGATCACTTATGCCAATAAATATATTTGAGACTTTGTTCCAATAATTTGCCACGAGGGCTTGTGCGCTGAAATTAATTTAAAAAAAAATCATCACGTATAAAAATTATCGAAAGGATTCTTTAACAGCAACATTAGCTTGAACAAAAGTACCTTTTTACTTCATCCAATTCTTGATTGAGACGAGCCACCTCTTTTTTCGAACATTCGAGTGTGGCGATCTGTCCTTCTGCATGATTCTTCCAAAGTCTGTTGTGCTCCCGCGCAATGCAAAGATCAGCCTTGATCTTCTGATTTTCACTATCTTTTACCATCAGCAATGTCAACAGTTTTGTATTGTTTGATTTGTTCTCAATAATCTCGAGTTCTTTGTTCCGCAGCTCATGGTTTAGACCAGCTATTACGGCCTGTTGAGAGGATGTAATCTCATCTATGACACTTTCAGTGCTAGCATAGTGCAGGTATATCCGGCCTATCTTGCTCTCAGCAACTTTTTGTCGGCATTCGGGACATGTTTTTGATCTGTTCTTACAAAAAGAACACATAGCATTAGTGACCCAGTGCTGTGTATCTATACCACAGCCTCTATCAAGCTGTCACATAATGTTGTACTAAAAACAAATATTAAAACAATGACATATAATCTGATGGGTTTGGTATCGTTAAATTTATCATTAAATCCTCAAAAATGAAATGTACTTGTTAATAAATTGTAACCAAATCAATGTCACGAGTAAGGGCGCATATTTTTGGCCAACGAATTCAGACACCTATGAATTCGTTGCTATCGCATATGCGACATTGACCAAATGAGAGAACAGGACTCATGCTAAAAATGATCAAATTAAATCGCTTATTTTTATCTTGACCAAGCTCGACTCGACTCGATTCACTCGTGCAATTTTTCAATGCACGCCACGGCAAAGAACAATGACAGTTTATTTTTTTCTTTGCAGCAATCGTGCAAATTTGGCGTAGCCAAAAATTTTCTCACCTCTCGAACCACTTTCTGAGGCACGGCTCATGAAAAACATGACCGCATGGTGTGTGATAAACAGCTTCAGTAGATTGTAGATATTCGTAACAAATGACACACTCAATGCTCATTGTGTCGGAACTTTGAGTATAAAGGATTTCATGTAGAATCCCCCCCCCCCCTCCCCCGCCCACCTCCTATTGAGGCGAGATACACAGATACGGCTTTAGTTCGATTTTTTCGAAACCGATTTACGGTTTTACGATGTGAACACGATTGATAAAATGCAAATTTTGTTGTTATTCCACCCCGCGGTTTCCGTTCTACTTGTTACTCTCGTACTCTTCGAGTAAATTAAGAAGCGCACTGCGCTGAAAGCTGAAACGCAGTTGGGCGTGCACTCAGAGCAGATTGCTTATCATGTTCCATTTGCCGGAAGTCACTATATCGCCACCTTGCGGTCTGCGAATCTTTGATTTTAACGAATTTACTCGTATTTGAGTTTCTATAATGTCGCAAAATGTGTCGCACATCGTCATAAATCACGATAGATTAAACAAACAAGGATCTATGAGGTCGTCCACTTGAAACTTCCAAATCGTTTCCGATTCGGAAAATGCTTTTTACTGGACATTTATACCTGTTTCCACCGATGTGCTTTAAACATGGTTTAAACCTGGTTCAACTTTCTTGTATAGTTTTGACGACAGGCTAATCAGAGCTTAAGCTCCGATCTCTGATTAACGTTATAAGAATGTGCTTAGTTTGAAAAGCCACCTGCAATGGCAGCACCACCGCACCACACAGCTGATCGAAGATCACGTTCAGCTGTTCCGAACAGACAATAAGTCAACACAGCTGACATACCTGTACATATAGCTTATCACGTGTTCGTCACGAGCCAAGCTATCTATCATTACCGGCATGCGCGTGTAAGATATTTATCACCGATGTAATGTACTTAAAAAAATACATCGGTTAAGAAAGCTGTGAAGTTTTATTCACTTCACATTGAAAATTATTTCTATTCCAAAAAGGTTCAGCGGGCTCAGAACGTCCCATAGAAGATAGCCGGAACTTCAGAAATGCCATTTTCACCCCACCCGACGAGTCGTTTATATACTCGCACGCGTTATATGACATATGACAATAAAAAAAACTTATCAATGAACGCAACACAGGCAACTATATGTCCGTTCACGATAAAATCTTTAAATTTCATTTGCCATGTCATGGTACTTGAGAATACTTTCCATTTCTAACATGAAACATGAAACACCTGGTTCGGCACATGTCTGAAGTTGTTAAGATAAATAGAGCCAGTGGCAGTGGCTTGGCGATCATGCTGGCGTGAGCGAAAACGTTGTAGGGTACGCGCACGTAGTGATGTGAAAAACTCAGTCGGTAACAAAAGCTTTTGGACGTTTTCTGGCACACCGGACGTTTTTCGGGGAAAAAGCAGTCACTTGTGGGCGGTACAGTCATCTGATGGATCCTAAATGGTTGATATAACAAAACAAGTTTGTAAAAATCAATTCTGATCATTTTTCAGTTCACCCGTTTTCTGTTCTACGAAAAGAATGACAAGATTGAAAAAAGCATCATTAGAGGTCGCCAGCGGTTGATTGCAATTGAGAATTACGCGCATGCCCCGCGCGTTTCGGCTTTGACGACGGACGACCGCTTTTCTTTTCACTTTGGTCTGCATTCGTTGACTTGGCTAACCTTATTTATATTTTCAAGATTTTTATTGATTGCAAACTGTCACAACGTTATAACAATTATAATTTGGAGTCTCAGAGACACATTAATAGATTTTAAATTGAAATTGATGTCGAGAAAATGACGGACATTCAGAGCTTGCAAGATTCGATAGAACAATACGAGGAACAGGTACTTTCATTAGTTTCATTCATTGCCTATATATAACCTAAGATGCGATATTTCACATTGATTTTTAACACCGATGAATATATGCATAACTCTCCAGTTGTCCCAAGTGCAATTGGCACTATCGGGAACTGCAAAAGGACCAGATAGGGATAATTTACTTAGCCTTCAGTCCGATATACAAGAACTTATCACACTGACTACAGAAAGCCTGAAAAGTGCTAAAGGTGAAATACCGAACAAGGAGGATACTCTGGACAGTCTTCATGATGACAATGACGATCCATTGGCTAGGGAATATGCCATGTTCAAGGTAACACAAATTTAAAAACCATCAAATTTTTTCATTACACATTAACAAAACTTTTTAAGCTAAGTTAATATTTGATCGATTATTTATTTTTTAGTGCTAAATGTTTCAGCTCAAATTGTATTCATTATAACTCACTCGAACGGTTTTTACTGGAGTTGACGGATTTAGAGTAATTTTTTTTTATTAAAAATTTATACAATTATATAAAATTAAAACTCTTCTGTCTAATCTCTTCCAATTCAATGCTAAACATCCTCCACCTCTACTTTATTTATGCAAAACGTTTTAGCTTGATGTCATAAGTTTTCTTCGAGATAAAGTATTTACAGTTATTTTGCATCATTTTCAAAATCTCGAAAAACGTTAATGTCTTTATTGTTTTTAACGAAAGTCATTGCTCAGAAAGAGGAATGATTGTTTTGTTTGTATGCTAAATTACAGGGTTATGGCTAAAGTCATTTTCTATTCATTTTTTCAGCTTTATCTAAATTTATTATATACCCCCGCATACATTTGAGCATTCTTTCTAAATGTTATTTTCTATTTCGAAAAATTTGAACATTCTAGAATTAATATGACGAAAAGAAACAAAAGTTTTTAAACAAAGCTACCTTCTATGAAAAAGCATACCAATATACTCGAATTTTCAAACTTATTATCATTTAATGCTACTCAGTCGGCCAATCTTCTAGACAAAAGAAGTGAACATCGAACTCCATCTAATAATTCTAGAGTTTACTGTTCTCTCATCATAGAAAAAAAATTGAGGCCCAAAATATAGGTTACAGCAATTTTGCATTGCATCAATTACAATAATGTATTTGATCACAGGCAGAACTGGAGCAGTCCTCCGAGGATTCAAAGCTTACAGAACATAACGAGATGGCAGAGGCCTCAAACGACATAGAAGTCAGTAAGATAATATTCGATAAGGCCATTGCCAAGATACACTTATACGGTTCAAGTTCCAATTGTAGGACGAGCTGAAAGCACTTGAGGGTATGAAATGTCGTGCTCCCCATGGTAGCAGTTGGGGTGGCACCGGCTATCATAACGCTATGGTATCCTCTATTCACAGAAATGAAGATGAACAAATTGCCACCATCAACGATATCAAAGTAAATATCTATATCGTAGAAGTAAAATATTGTAAATGTACTTTTTCGTTGTTTTTCACTCGATCTTACACTCATCTTGGATTTAATCAGGTCAGAGTTCTCTTTGTCAATCCGACTCACAGAGAAATGCTTCCATGCCCTTATTATCTCGATGGGGCTTGCAAATTTTCTGACGAACAATGCCACTATTCTCACGGTGAGGTAGTTCCCCTCTCAAGTCTGCAAGAGTACAAAGAACCTACATTTTCGTCTCTCAAAATGGGCAGCAGAGTTCTTGCCAAGCAAAAGAATAATTTGTGGCACAGATGCGTAATTCTGAAATTGGCGGAAAAAGATGGCGATGATTATCGTATTAAATTTGAGGCGAGTGGTAATATCGTGGAAACTGCCGTTCAGAATCTTCTCCCATTAGGTTTGCATACATATTTTCGAGAGTTTTTCAATTTTGTTTGCTCGAATTGAAGGATTGATCAATTTAATTTATGAAAACAGAGGACACAGATTTAGAAATGTCCGATTCGTCGGACGATAGTGATAGCGATCGGGAAATCGGTGAAAATCACGAAGAAGCATTGGTACACAAATCCCTCTTGACTCTGAACACTAGTGAGCCTCTGGGAAGGTGGGAACAGCATACTCGCGGTATTGGTAGTAAATTAATGGCACAAATGGGCTATGTACACGGTACGGGTCTGGGAAAACGAGCCGATGGCAGAGTTGCTCCTGTCGAGGCGACTGTACTGCCAGCAGGAAAATCATTGGGTAAAGATCATCAACGATTTGCAATTTTTCATTGGGTTTGGGTTTCGTAATACTTTTTGTTTATTATCATTTCTTCAAATAATCCAGATCACTGTATGGAATTGCGAGAGCATGCTGGTGGTGACAAAGATCTTTTTTCGGCTGAGCGAAAAATGCGAAAGCAACGACAAAAGATGGAACAGCAACGCGAGAAACAATATCTTCGTGAAAAAGCTCGAGAGAAAAATAACGTATTTAATTTTATAAACACGACTTTGGGCAATAAGCGTGAGTAGAATTTTAGTGAATCAAATTTATTTTCTATATTTCAAAGATCATTGCAAAAGTAAAAGGTGTCTTATTTCGGTTGTAGCGACGGACGAGAATGAACCAAGCAGTTCAAGCGGCAAAACGCATTTTAAGACCGAAACGAATCGTGGCCTCAACGTGGCGAGTTTTCAAGTTGGTGAAAATATCACCAGGCTCGAGAGAGAATCCTCGAGACTCATGGACTCATTGGTACGACATGCAAAAGGCAGTATACCCTACAACAATATTGTAATGCAGTACAACGAGAAACAGAGCGAATTGGCAGGATTACGCTCGACTCAGAGTCACATTACCAATGAACAAAATCAACGCAAGGATAAAGCAAAGCTTTCTGTATTTTAATTGAATTGCAAATGCCAACATTTGAAAATATCGCTTGCCGCGCATTAATTTGTATGTAAATATATAGCTAATAATCTGTAGTTGTAAATAAAATTAAGTTGACCAAGAAGTGATTACTCAGCCATGCATAATTGTAATTTTAGGCAGTCAATTAACTAGGATAAAAATATCCTACAGGTGAGGTACTGCATTCATTGCCACAACTCTCTCCACAAGAGCGTGTTTCCTTCCACATTCCACATTCAATGCCAAACATCCTCTCATGATATTCTATTTGTATAAAAAAGCTTTTAGCCCTATGTTCATAAAAATTCAAGTGGCCCATAAGAGTCCACCGAGGGACTTCAAGTCTGTATTATCTAAACATAATATGTGTACTGCGTGATCTATATTACCCCACAGAGTAAAAAAATATATATAATGCTATCCAGAGCCTGGCACTGTTTAATATATATATATATGACGTTACATGTCACATCACAAAGAGCACCTTGTATAGACGAGATATCGAGGATATTTACGTTAATATTATCAACAAAGATAGAGGTATATCTTCGTCTCTCGTCTTCTGGGATATGACCGAGTGCGAACATGAAGGAGCGAGAGAGAAAACTATTCACACTTTGTTTCACCATATCCAATTGCTACGTGCCTTCCATTTGTAACAATCTGTCTTTTCCTGGAAAACCCTTCTCCCCGCATATCCGTTCATACTGCACAAAACCACGGTGAATAGTCATCGGAACGTGTGCCGATAACGTAACAGTAGATTTTATTTTTTCTGTTTATACGTTGGCTCTAAATAAACTTCGGAGAATGGAGCCTAGAGAGGCTCCATGCTTCGGAGGTTCGAGAAACTTTTCAGCGCAGGATTTATTACGCTAACCAAGTTATGATTATTCGGCTCCATTGAGAACCCGGCTGCCAGTACGATTCTAACCCTTATACTGTCACTATACTGTGTCGATCACAGTAATATCTTTTTTACTTTTTGAAATTAATGTCACGATTAGTTATCAATCATTTCGTAGTTCTGACAAATCATACGTGTGTCATTTTCTATTATCATGGAACAGGTAATATGATACATTTAGTTTTATCCTGCATAAGATACCAATTTCACTGATCGTGACAAATGTCTCTTTTTCTCTATACAAACTTGTTGATCGTTGATTGGCCACGAGTAGATAGCAATAGGACTGAAAAATGATGAGAATAGTACCGAAGGACAATACGAGCCTATACGGAGTGGTAAAAACTCCCATCTATTATCCAACAGTATACTCATTGTAGGACTGATTGCCGGTGAGTTTCTGTAGACAATTACTTAAAGTGTACCTAATGATAACATATATATAATACTATATACTATATATAATAATAAATTTTAAGCTATATCGACGAAAAAATATTAACATATATATAATACTTAATATTTTTTCGTCGATATAGCTTAAAATTTATTATTGTATTATAGTTTCGGTACGGATTTTGTACAAGGACAATTATGGAAAAGCAATAGGAGACACAGGTGAATATACAATTAATTATTAAACTTTTTATAAAAATACTTATATGAGGTGAGTAAATTTACCAAGTGCCATATATGAGGCCCAATTGCTGATATTGTACCAGTTGTTGACACTCAATAACAATTCTTATTGCCATCTCTCTCGCACTTATTGTTTGTCCATGGTCAGCAACTGGTACAGTGTCAGTAACTGGGCCCACTAACTTAAGTGTGAGAGAAGTATGTAGCTATTTTTGATGCCCTCTAAACTGTTTATATTCGAGCAAAAGTAGAATGTTATTTTCTAAATAGCTATGACGCTCCGTCATTAATAAATAGCAATATGAAATTGTTACCATTTCATCTTAAGGTGATGTGCCACTGCTCAGTCGGTAACAAAAGTTGCGTTAAATTTATCTCCGAAAAAGTTGAACTTTTGGAGAAATGGAGTGAGCCACGAACTGCACATAAGACTGCTGCAATTTGTTGTTCTCATCTTTTCCTCGATGTGTCAACAATTTAGGAGAATTTTGGGATGGAAGTAAATGCAGCTTTGTCTTTCGCACTCATATAATAATGGCTTATCTAGAAATTTACCTGTCGATAGAGGAGTAGCACATTACGTTAAATTTTTTTCAAATTTCAGTATCTGCAATATCTCTCTTCATCCTAGCTTTTGGATTATCCGAAATAATTATCAGAATCTACTATGGCTTTTTCGAGTTGAACGAACTCCATACAAAATATGGTGGTGATGTAGAAAAAGTATTTACAAGCACGAATCTCAATCCCACATCATGGATCTTTATAGCAGTAACTTTTGGACTATTTTTGGTAAGGGGGACATAATCCTAAATGTTAAAAATGATTGCTTACATTTTTGTGATTTTAATCGATATTGATGAACCATTTAGATTCTCCATATTAGTGTAGGAAATACTGTCGATCGTGTATGGAATATTGGACCAATTGCTTGCATTCCTGCATTTCTCACTGCACTCATCTTGTGCCAAATCATGGGTCTGGTAGGTGAATTAGTGAATTATATGTGGATTTGAAGGGATTAAAAAAAAAAAGTTATAAATTCCATGTATGAAGTCTTAATTGAAAGCCATTGAGGTGAAAATCGACATTTAAACATCCATGTGCATGTATAAGCGATAATTATTAAGATTAACAATGGAAATTTCGATGAAAAATAAATGATATGGCAGATTTTCTGTTTAGAACGATTCGACATTAAACACTGCCAAGACTATAAGTTCTATGGGTGGTGTTGATTATGGCACTGGTATGGCCTACAATTATTTCTACGGATATTTACGTATAGTTCTTCCCTCTGATGGCAGTGAAAATAAAGGTAGAAAAATATTACAGCTCTTATAGATTTTGATAATCCGCAAATCCTAATTTTTCACTCATACGCGATTTTTTTTCAGGTCTCCGCTTCAAAATGGAGGAATGGGAAACTCGCGAGAAAGTATCGATACCGGTAAAAAAGTTATTCATATTGATTCCTGAATCCGGTCATATCCCGCCCGATCTGAAGGAGGCATCGTACAATTGGCTGGAGGGCACAAAGGTCAATACAGCTCAAGATTTAACAATCATTTGTGTTGGAACTAAAACGTTTTAAATTAAATTTCAGAGCTTGGAAAGTGAGGTACGCGATAGAGCGGGTGTGAAACGTCGTAGCTACAAAAATACCGTGTATAAAATTCATCCTGGTGGTGAAGAAACGGATCATCGTCCTGTTTACGTGACAACCGAGGGTGCTACACCGATGCTGACATTTTGGGAAATTCTCAAACATGCGCACCCCCAAACTGGTGAGGATTTTCCATTAAACTTGACTAATAAGAATTAGTAAATTTCATTTTTGACATCTTTTCATGAGTTAACGATATTATACTTTACGACAGCTGCTTACCGAGAGCATCGACAACAAATCGTTGCTTCATTTTACGAAACTCTACAAACCTTACTAAACAACGATCCCAGTTGCAGCGATATATGCGAGCTCGTTTACTACAGGGGTACATTATTTATCTTTTCTCTAACATTTTAATCTCTGATAAAGCACGAAGATTCTGTGAAGTAACTCGCGAATTTTCTAATTTTTTCAGACTACGATGCAAAAGGCAAAAAGGTGAATGTCGGCGAGATTTTATTGAAAAGGATCCGCAGCATGGCAGTGTCCTCGGTTTAGAAAGTTCAAAAAATGACACGCGACTGTAAAAATATTTCCATTATCGCGCGATTATTGTTCAGAGCTATTTTTTACCTCTTCACTTTGTACAGTGAAACTTTTTTGAATAAAGAAACATTTTTCACAATTCTATTCAAAGATCTTTCAATCATCTACGAAAATAAACACGTCCGCATACAGTAAGTAGAAAGTGTTCGACTTCGAGAAATTTATAAGTTTCTCAAGGGAAATGATTTTTTTTTTTCGTTTACGGGCGCTCGTCGCGGACGATAAGTGTACTAAAAAACTAGAGCATAATTGAAATTGTGCTCGATATTTCATTATTCTTGTCGTTTTTTAAATTATCGTTGCAAATTTCATCATTGGGCACATTCATACAGAGCAGAGTTCTTCGAAGATACGAAAAAATAATTATTATTATTCTTGAGTCTCGCATGTATATTTCAATTGTCTAAGTTGTCGATTACACAGAGAGACTTTTACACAGAATTCTTCGTCTCCGTCGATTCTCTCGATTCGAATGCAATTCAAAGTCTGGGTTTCTTGTACTATAATAATCACCATCGACGCTCTCGTAGTACGATCAGTATGACCCAATTGCATTAAGGGGATTAAATAAATTTAAAGAAAAGAAATAAAAAAATTTAGAGCATCTTGTCAACTCTGTAAATCTGACGTAGAGACTTAATTCACAGATCTCACTTAACTCCGTATTATATTGCTTCTTTCGAATTTGTGTTACAGGTTTGTTTTTTTTTTTTTTTTTAGAGACAGTTATACATTCATTTCAATATTGAGTTAACGGAATAGTTGATGTACGGTCGTGAATGAGAAGACGATGAAAATATTTAACAAACTATATTGCAATTCGATGAAATCGTTATGGTAATTCTCGAATAAAAACGAGGCTTTTCCCTCCTTGCCACCGTAAATTGCGCACTTATAGACCTATTTTAGGCTTGCTGTAAAAAGGACGATATCGCTGATATGTTAGAGAAACATTTTCAGGTCATGAATTTCCGAAGTGTTTCTGTCTTTTGTTTCCTTCATCTATTTGTAGGGTATTTTCAAGATTAGGTTTCTCATTAGATTCGTGTCAATCAGCCCCTCTAACTTGACTCTGCACCACAAGAATTGCCATCATACCGATTTGTATGATTTGTGGGCGTATAAAAAGATCCGTACTTTACTCCGTTTTGTTTTTCCCCCAAGCTCTAGCAATGTTAGATTATTGAGTAATCAAATTGTAACGTTGATGTCATAACATGTCGCCTTTAAAAACGCTAAAATATCGGTTTGCAAGACACGCGTGTGTCAAATATCGTTATTCTTGAGTTTCCAAGTAAATTGTTAAACAATAAAAACAGCAGGCATGAGTTACACAAGATTTATCGTTTGGGAACCTTTATTTTTTCGCTTTTAGAATAAATATGTATATTGTATGGGTCATACACAGTACACAATGAAAAATTGGTAATAATTAATCATAAGGAGATGAATAGAGAGAAAGGAGCAATAAACCCTTGTCCGTTGTCCGTATCAAATTCTATTATCGCGTTGAGGCTCTGCGACTCCAAAAAACAGCCGGAGGTTCTCGAGAATTCTAGTTTCCTCTTTCAAAAGTACAAAATCAGGCGTAATTTCAAATTATAAACTGTACTAAGATAGAGTTACGTTTTTTTTTTTCTGTTTTGTTTTCGTTTCATTCGTAGTAAATTGCTTAGGAAAGATTATTTTCATACATATGTACAGTTTGAAAACCAGATATTTTCTTCTTTTTTTTTCTTTCTTTATTATATATATATATATATTAAAAAAAGATTTTTCGAACAATGTCATTTTGCTTTCTTCTTTGAATCTTCAATAACGGAAAATAGATGAGTGGATTAATGAAAAAGAATCTACCGAAATATTATGCCACTTTTGCAATAAGTTGCAGGGATTAAATTAGAATCATCGTTATGACAAGCCCCGAATCTTCGTGATGTGTATCGTATTTTATATGATTCAGCGAGTATACTCTCGTACATTTGTTTATCGAAGAAAATTAAATTAACAAATTCTACGACTAAATCGACGAGATAAACGTCACCGATTGTGACCCACAATTGTTTTAGAACGTGCACGAGATGCATATATGGGTTGCAAGGAAGGAAAAATCTTTCGTCATGGGTCACCAAAAATTCACTTCATCCCTCTTTATCCTCGAAGAGACCACCACCTTTTCGTTTTCTGTCGCTATTCCCAAAAACAACAAAAAATCGCTCGTCTATCCTTGAACGTCATCGCTATGAAAAAAAAAGCAGAAAATTTTTAATTGGCCAATTATTAGAAATCAGATAGTTCAAAGATAGACTGTGGATGATAAACGAAAGGTGGCTATACGTACATACACATATATATATAATTATATATTTCTTTCGTCATTATTGTTCAAGTACATATGCTACATCACAATTTTGCGATTGATCGAAATGAACAAAGGTCGGAAGATTCGAGTATCTCGTTTCGAATGATAAATGTGTATAAAGGACCCATATAACGAGTGACCTATAGATCGAGAATTATCACGGCTCGCAGGCCGTGGTAAAAAAAAAAGTAAAGATAAATTGTCAGATCTTTGCGTGTCTCACTCTCAACCATATTCCACGAAAATCCGGTTGGTAATTGTCTCTTGTTCGGGATGCAATGAACGTTATTTTTTTGTTGTGTTCTTGCTATATGCAAGGCATTTGCGTGTTTTCAGTCACTATGTGTGAGATCAATGCTGTGGCAAATCAGCAGCCAGTACATGCCAATTGCCAAATGCACTTGGACTTTCATTCTTTCATTCAGTTTTTTTTTCATTTGTTTAATTCTTCCTAAATTCCTTGCCATAAACTTAAATCTAATTAAAACATACACGGTAAGTACATAGTTTAGATGCTGGGAAGCGCGATAAAAAAGACAAGTCGATGAAATGATGCAGACAAAAGAGGACCTGTTGAAGCCTCGAAGCAAATAAAAAATTATCCGCGAGTACAATCTAGAATCTCAAAATGATTCCTCACAGTTGCACGAAGACTTTCGGTGTTTAGTTTTTCGTAGCCTTCGCTTTTCTCTCATGGCAACAATGAGGCACAATAATAACAACAAACAAAGTGTATATATAATGCACACTTGTTTTAATTTATTTAATGTAAGGAAGCAGGTTAAAATTAGTCTCTGCTCTTGTGCTCGTTCAACTCCCAGAAATGTGGAGTGAAAGATATTATGACGATAGAGTATTTAAAAAAAAAAAGTCCTAAGTACGTTTCGCACGTTTTATCTCATAAGTAGCTCAATCTCTAAATTATCAGTACAATTAGGAAAAAAGTTATCATGTTGTCACTCCAGTTATCACACACGTGGATATGTATACGCATAGACTCGTAGGAAGAAAAAAATAATTCCTACTCGTTCAAAGTACACTTACACGTGTTTGTGCATGAAAACACAAATATTCACAACAATCGAACGTTAATTAAATAATAAAAAATAATAGTTTCTTATCGACAAGCCTCGTATCGAAATTTAACCCAAGATAAATACAACAGCCGGAAGAAAAAGATAGAAGAGTGAAAGAAAAAAAAAAAAAAACGAATGCTAGCACATCCTCCGATCAGGTACATAGTTTGATGATCGCTTTTGCAGCTTATCGAAATATTATACCTTGCATCAAAAACGGTGCACCAACTTTCACTCGGAGCGACATTAAGAAACAATTTCTCAATGATAATAAATTAGAATAACAACCTTGTACAATTGTGACTGTTTGTTATTACGCAAATGCCCCGCAAAGTTATCGTTCAATTAGCCACCCTCAAAAAAAAAAAAAAAAATACACTTGATAAGTTTTTTGTATTTTCTTTTGTTCCGTCAATATCATTACTTACAACTTATAATAATCATACTACCGGGTCGATCGTCATTCGTATTGTTAGATCTCATCACGAATAGCCAAATTTACTTTTCACCTTTTTCTTTTTGTACCAATTATACACGTAATCGTGAGCACAAATTCTCAATTATCGTATATCATTAGAGTGAATACACGAATGAATGCACAGTCAAGCCAACGAATGGATGCTCAATCGTTAATTATTTTCGTACAATATCGTAAATTTCTAGGTCAATTTATCCATCAGCAGGGTGTCTGAGAAATAAATTCTGCTGATGGATGTTTTTATTTTGTTGCATTAACTGGCATGAACAGAGAATTTACCCCATTCATCGGTAGGTGTCCATTCATTTGTGTGCTCGGCCTATATCGGAGGAGAAAGTTTTTTTTTGAAAAATATCAAAGAAGCCGTTTGTGTTCTTTCGTTACCGATGCAGACTGACGAATGAAGGAGGGAAAAGAAGAAAAAAAACGTATTGATTAAATAAAATCTAGTGTAGTACCAAAAGAACCATCAGTGCAATGACTTTATGGCTAATCCGTCAACACGTATCGACAATGAATGAATTGACGAAAAAAAGGGGGAAAAAAAGCCAAAGAAATCTAGATACTAAATTTAATGTATTTGTGCTCACAGAACTGCTTCGGATTGACTAGTTGGCTGGGTTCATGCCGATGTGAGTAGACGGGAGAAAAAAAATATCATGAAGATGCCGCATATTTACACTCATGGGGCGCGTTATGGTAATCTGTGGGGGGGGCAGAATTTTCGTTACGCAGTTATTAAAACTTTCCGAAAAACCCAGGAGTAATGACGAATGAAAAAAAAAATAAAAATAAATCGATATGAGTAGACTTAGTAGATTGCGAATAAAAACGAGATGAAAAAATTGACTTTTTCTTTTGCTCATCGTACCTCAATCAATTGGCATCAATAACACGAAAAATTTACTAGAATTTCGCGCCTTATCCTGCTTCATACGCTTTAATGCGGTTCTCTAAAGTAAATGACACGATAGTGAATTTCGGTAGGAACAAATTTCGCAACGCAAGCAATGGAGAAACAGAAACAATTGAAACGATAAATTATGCAAGCGAAAAGTACGAGTAAACGGATAATCGTCATTAATGCAATCTTTAGTCGAACGAATTTTCATATGATGGACTAGCTTTTGAATATCCACAGGTTGGCAGGAGGCCAACGAGAGCTTAGACACGCCATGTAAAAAATAAGGAAAGTTCTGATTTTGCAACTATCGAATCTCATCACACGAGCCACCTCGTGCACGAATGATGAATTTGCAGCTTGAAACAAGTGTCGATGATTAAAAAAACAAAAAATCTTTCAAGATTTTTCCAAAAAACTAAGTCTACCATCCGCTACTATGTAACGTGCCCAGTGTACAATTCGAAATATCCAGTGCTCGAGATTCTCATTAAATTCTATTACTCTTTTTTTACAAAGAAAACTTCGTTAAAACAAAATGAAATGAAAAAAAATCAGTCGTAACGTTGTACTCGTTTATGACCCATGCTCGTTAGCGATGAACTCGATCGCGTTGTTTTACACAGAGATGAGAGAAGGTTGCGATACCGCACGAAATGTTTTACATGTCGGTAAGTAAAAAAAAAAAAAAAAAAAATGAATGGAAATAAAACGAAATTATGAGCGTCATAGCATTCTGGAGAGCTTGTACTTAGACTGAGACTATATCGATACTCACGATCACCCAATTTGTTTTGTTTTGTTTTTTTGTTTGTGACGTAGCAAGAAACCTGAAACATGCTTTTTGTAGTCTATGTACGTTGTCCATTAGCTCGAAAAATCGTCCTAACTTTCGAGAGAATGGCGAGAGAACGTGGCTGAAATTCAAGCTTCGGTCGAGGCTACCATCGAGCCTTTCGGTGTGTATGCCGTGGCGTTTGGATCAAGATTTGAGACGGTGCAGCCAGGGCATGGACTCTCACTTCCCCGCATCTTGGAACCACCGACACGAACCTCGTTGTTCAATCGTAGCTTGGATGTTGAACACGTTGGTGCTGGCCCAAACGAGTCTTGTGGCATTACTGCAAGATCCTGGGCAATTTTAGCCTTCAAAAGATCAATCTCTTTCTCTTGAGATCTGATCAAACCTAATGAAAAAAATAACAGAGAATTTAAAAAGATACCAAGAACAATTGGGCACAAATTTTTCAATTATCCTCCAGAAAGTATCTGTAAATGAATTATTAAATATACGCACTTTCACGAATCTCAAGCTGACGTTTAGCCTCGCCAAGTGCGGAAAATAGATCGAGCTTTATTCGTGTTTCCGCGCTAAGACTGTTTTCTAGATGTGAATTTTTGTCTTGTAACGCGCTCAGTGCACCTAGCAAAATTTCCGTCTCGCTGTGATTATCCTTGCACCGGGCCGCGTCTTTCTCCAACGTGAGAAATCTGTCGTCCTTGGTTTTTAGTTCTCGTCGCAGACTCTTGAGATCCTGCTCCATTTGTGCTCTGCGACTTTTGCACGCGTCTGTGCACTCTTGTCGTACGAGAGGCGGTGGTGGCGGAGGTATCGCCGATCTCGCTTCCTCGGCAGCTCGACGCGCACGTCTCTCTGAGACCAACGATGCCTCACAGGCTGTTCGCTGTCTTCGTTCCTCTGCTATTCGTCTCTCGAGAGACGTCATTGTCTGTTTGTCGACCTGACGAGCTGTCACGAGTCCGTGCAGTCTGTAAAGTGAGCAAAAAAATAATGAAAAAAATAAAAGGCACACAAGAAAGTACGAGTATTTGCTCTAAACAATAAAATATTTCTTACATTTATAGTATTTTATTTTGATGGAAAGTTTGCTGTGAGTTTTAAAAAAATCTATACTAAAAATGATCATTGGGACAACCCAAAGGGCAAGCTTTTTCTTATTTCTCACTCTATATTCTCTAAATATTGTTCTAAAATATTTTTAAACATTTCAAATTTTTCGTAACTAAATGTCTCATAAAGATTGTCTCGATTTTAACGTGTTAATGAGGGTTTAAAACTGTCTGAGGAAAGTTTATGAAAATTTGTCCTAATATCGTATTTTACTCGATCATAATTATGATTACTCATTAGTCAATGAATGTTGATCAAATGAAAATGTTGCGATTGTACTCACTTGTTTTGTAGCTGATCATTGTCATGCTGCAACTGTTGTATATCACTCTTGGATTGACGCTCATTATTGAGCAGAGTATTTGTTTGTGATCGAAGCTCCTGTTCAATTTGTCGACTCGATTGCAAGTCCGATTTCAAACGTTTTATGTCAGCCTCGAGTTTTCGACACAACAATAGCCTCTGACAATATTCGTCCTGTTGTTTCTGTTGTTCGGCCAAATTATCAACTGTTGTGCTTTTGGCTTGTCGTCCTTTGCGTTCTCGTTGATTATTAACCGACATAGACGAGTCTCGACTCTCCTTAACATTATTCCACTTGCCAGTGGCTGAGCCATTTGACTGTGTCTTTACGGAATTGTGCGATGTGCCTCCTCCACCACCACCACCACTACCACTTCCTCCTCCACCTTTTGTCGTTTTGTCTTTTTCAATCTCGTTCGCGTCAAAATCATTTACCGAGCTGACTCTCTCGATAAATTGTATATCGCTATGCAAAACTGTAGATCCATTACTGTGAACAAATCTTTTTTCACTTTTCTCAGACTGCGACATATTCCCCGTACTGTGTTTGTGTTGATCGTCCTGTTTCTCTCCTTTGTCGAGAGACTTTCTGTGATTATTTTTCGTCGTTGCAGTCTGTGCTGGCGATACGCTATTCGTACCATTGGGTACACCACCGTTTTGTATACTCGTCTCCATAGAAGTACCACCAGCTCCTGTTCAGGGATGATTGATTATTAGTAAACACATAAAAAATTCTCGATGACCATTTTTTTGACCTCAAGAGGGTACGAATATTTTCTGTATGTGCTATTTCCTTCCTATTCTCAGAAATATTAATTCATGAATTATTATTGATTACAAATATCGATGAAGTGTGTCAGAAAAATTTCATCTGCTTCTGGTCATCAAAAAACGTGGCAATACGTGGAATTTAATTAACATATAAAAAATATCTATATAATGGTAATTACGTGATTGTCACTGTGTATATCTGATAAATATTGCACATGAATGCAGTTCAAATCTATGAGTTGGAATTGTCCCAATGGTCGTACCTTCTTAAGATCTCAATAAGATTAAGATTTGAAATGTTTTTTTGTTTGTTGGTTTGTTTGACTCAGCAATTGTTAATAAATACAAGCTACCTCTACTCTTTTCCGGGCTTGGATTGTACTGCGGACTCGGCCTGTGCGGTTGAGACTTTGTGTTTTGCTCTGCTGTGATAAGCTGAGCATGTGACTGAGCCTGTGACTGTAGTTGCTGCGATGTCGCGGTCTGTTGATCCGCGGGCAATGCTTGCTGCAATAACTGCAGGTAGAACTCATTCTCCTTTGCTACATCTTTCTGTTTTCTCTGATGAAGAAAATAACGTTTTTTTGTTTGTTTTTTTTTTTTAATTGTCGAATGGCCTGATTTTTCATGCACATTTTTTCTCTTGTTATCCTTTTTTTGGCAAATTTGGAATGTTTGTGATAACAAAATTGTTAATGGACATTTCATCTCGCAGTTAAATACAAACCTGTCTCATTCTGTAGCCAACGTAGCTTTTGAAACCAAAGCCCAAAGTCACTACGGGATAGCCGATGCTGAAAATTAAAGTGTAAAATTTAGATAAACTGAAAAGATTTTTTTTATGTTTAAAAAAAGATGAAAATCGAACGTGTTTGGATGAAACTTACCAGTGAGCAGCAAATGGCCTGCACAGATCAAGATGAAATGGCATGTGGCGCAAGTCTCGCAATCTCACAGCAGCCTCTATGTAGAGAAAGAGTAACCACAGCATGACAGTGGGTAAACACACACCTTTGTCCGTGTGCCAGACGTATTGCACCCAAACGTATGTACTAGCGGCAAAGAATAGCCAATGTACAGGGATGAAAAAGAAGCAAATCATATCCGATGTGAGGGCGATGCAAATAAAAAATACTGAGAAGGCCTGCAATTAAAAGAGTAAATATTAGATATACATGTATTTATAGTAAGGGAGTATTTTATATATACGTTGAGTCTTTATCTTGATAAAGCAAAACTCACCAAGCCTTGATATTTGAATGAATCGTAAACGCTTCGGAGTAGCAGCCAAAAAGGCCACAAGAATTCAAATCTGAATTCCAAAATAAAATCTGCCAGAATCACCGTCGCCCATAGTAGTAGAAACTTCAAATAGAGCAGAGTACTGAAATTCCATCGAATAAAAATAATAATAATAAAACATATCGATATTTCCATATATATTTCAACAAGAAAAAAAATTAATTTATTGTAAAAAATGGGAACTTTGGCATAAATATCAAATTATAAAAATGTCTCAGAATAATTATGTTGGTTTTGGTAAAAGCATAAAATTTAAACGAAAAATTACTTAAAAAAAATGTACATATCTCATGGAATTGAAACTTTCATCGGACATACACATGCAATCAATAAGATTAAATTTTACATGGGTATTTCATCAGAATAGGACCAATTTATCGATGACGGGAAGATAACAGAAAAACAGAGTTTGGTGGCGAATGTCAAGCTGTCTCGTGCCAAATTCAAACAACAAACGATCAAAACAGCCTGAGTAATTCGAGTACGATTAGACAGAGAGAGGAAAAACCGTGTCGTGTTCCTCGTTGAGGCTATGTTTGGTATCGAGACTCTGTGAACGGACTACATGAGAAAAAAAAAAAAAAGAAAAAAAAAAATCGTGGGACATTCATAAATCTTACGAGAGATCGCTAAATAAACATGATTTTAGAAAAACGAGCATCATCTCCGATCTAAAAGATTGCCCGCGATTTGTGAAATTTCATATTTATCATGATTTTTGGGTTATTTTTTCGCGTTCGGCCATTACGATGCACACATATGGCGACGTGTGAGGCAAAACAAATAAAAACAAAGGCCACAAAATAGAAAACAGAAACGAAAAAGAGAAAGGAGAGAGAGGGAGAAAGAGAGATATGAAGATTCTTTTACCTTCCGTAGATTCCTTCGGTGATTTTGTTGCGTTTCAAGGGCCTCCGGAGCTTGCCGCACTCGGCATTTCTTCTCTTCATTATCCCACGTTAACCTTTTCCGCGCTTTTGTTATGCCACTTTTATTTGCGCGCGAGGCCCCCCCGTGCCAGACGAGGCGTCGACGCGACGAACCCACACACACACAAGAGAATGAGAGAAAGAGAGCAAAGAAATAAAAACAAAACGTTTCGTGTATTATACTAATAAATACAGAGCTTAGCCGCAAAACTGTTTGCCTCGCGGAGCCACACTAGCTATCAATCTCTTTTGTTGTCATTCGCCTGTGGACGCAGATTCGGGATCTTACAGCGATTCACCGAGCAGCTGATTGGTCCATTGCGAGACATGGCGCTAATAACGAAAAAAAAACAACTAAAGAAAAAAAAAAACAAACAGAAAATAAAAAGAAAAAAAAAATAACCAAGTACAGATTCCCCCACCCCCGCGACGGACGTCGACCACCGCCACTGTCGTTCGTTGGTCAACGAACGATTTTGCCTCTCCGTGGTGTCTTGCTAAAAACTCTGTTGAAATAATAATAAAAAAAAAACTTTCTGGAAGACGCGTCCGTTCACGGAAATTAAGCACGTGTGTTTTGTCCGCGTGTGTGGGATATAGACGAGACACCTCTTCGGTAAGGTAACGTCACACGAGAGAGATATTATTGCGGAAATACACGATTGCCCGGTTCCGGGGGGGCCTTTATCGATCGCACGGATGCGAATGTCGTGTGTGCCTGCCTCTCTCTCTCTCTCTCTCTCTCGCCCCCTCCTCTCTCTTTTTCTGTTTTTCTCTCTCAACGACCGAGATGCACGACCAACTTCCGCACACTTCTCACAAGGGCCTCAGCGTCGGTTCACTTGTCCTTTCGGCTATTTCTCTCTCTCTCTCTCTCCCTCGCTCGCACTTTTAAAAAGATGCTTCAATCGCTCGCTCGATGTCTCTCTTTTTCTCTCACTCTCTTGGCCTCCAACGCTGTCAAGCCAGCTGTGCGCCAACATGTGCGCCTGTGCTGCGCTCTTCCCGGATCTATCTCCCTGCTCCGTTCTCCTACTCAAAGCAACATCTCAAAAAAACTCTTCTTTCGTGATATTCACAATAACTAACAAAAGCTATCTCTTGTAATTTTTCTCAATTACAATTATTCTGTTCGTGTGATCTTTGAATAGAGAAATTGTCGAGTAAAGAAATCATAACGCATCTGCGATTTTGCGGTCATCGTTGCAACTATATTCAAATAAGCCCAATTTTCCCGCCAAAAGTGAGGGAGCGCTATCTCGGCAATTATCGGTTTTTCTCGTGCAACTTCGTAAATTTGTACAGCTGTTGAGAGATTGTTTACTCATGATCATGAAAGCTTGAGTGTGCATCAAGAAATACCCACGCACACGGATTTCTCGGTGCTAAAAGTTCTCCCGACGATATTGCGCTTGCAAGCATCGCTGCAACGTAACGGAAATAGATTTTACGAGTAAAAGACCGAAACGAGCCAAGAGAGGCAGAGAGATGACTGTGGGAGAGGTCGAGGGACCGAGTGGAATGCTCGTGACAAAGAGAAACGCGCGTTTTTTTTTTTCTATTTTTTATCTCCGTCTACTGGGATAAAACGATGAATAATACAGCCGATGATTCTGCGAGTACCGTCTTTTGTTTCAGGATGCTTTTTCCGTCTCGAATGATGCAACAAAAGATGTACGCACTAGAGGGCGCCAACAGTACATGAGTCTTTTATGATCTTATAATTTCGAAAGAATCGCACCCTTGGGGTAAATGACCGCGGCCATTATTTTCATATTTTACTCACTTATCGCATCTCTTTTTTGTTTTTAATCGCATGGCCTAATTTGATCTGTTATGAAGAGCGCGAAAAAAACTTTCACTTTTCTTTTTATCATCCTCAGTTTGCCTTATCGCGATAACATTTATAGATTTTTCAACGAGGTATTTTGTGGATTCGATATTAGCGTTAGTGAATAAAAAAAGACGTAACAGTTCTCGTTATTTGTCCAACAGATCTTTAGAGACTTTATCATATCGACTCTAGATAATAGAGAAATATAATAATGGAGAAAAAGCAATCCTGGAATTTTCGTAATCGGCGTAGTTTTTAAATAATAAAATTAAAATAGAACATCAAGTAACGAAATGAAATAGGAAATTTCATATTCTTACTTATTTAAACCTCGATCCAGCGTTTAATTTTCGTATTGTCATTATTATTATTATCATTATTATTATTGGTATACAAATTAAATTGTATTCAGTAGAGCTCGATTTTTGCCTTTCCTCGGCTCCGAGAGCTCGCCAAGTTGATGCGTTTTATCGTTAGCCACGTAGACTCGAGTTGTTGGTTGATCCATGAATATGAATTACAATTTTACTGAAATATCAGCAATTTTGTTCCTCTCCTCGAAGTCCCGAGGTAAATTGAACATACATCTTATAATCACAGACTTTTTTGGGTCTTTTGGGCTCTCACATGTCCATCTCGAACTGTTCCGAAGCCTCGTCGATCACAGGGATATCTGTAAGATGAAGAAAAATTTGAATTGAAACAAAAAATAACTGAACTACTTGAGTTTGGGTTAATATCATACTTCAATGAATGATTATTAAAACTACTGATCATTTTTGTAAAGTAATTAATTGATTGTCGTTTTTTTTCTTTCAATTAGTCAAAAATTGAATAAAAATGGAATTGTAATTTAGTTTTGGAAATACTTTGAATTGTAATTTAGTTTTGCAAATACTTTGAGTTGTAATTTAGTTTTGGAAATACTTTGAGTTGTAATTTAGTTTTGCAAATACTTTGAATTGTAATTTAGTTTTGCAAATACTTTGAATTGTAATTTAGTTTTGCAAATACTTTGAATTATAATTTAGTTTTGGAAATACTTTGAATTGTAATTTAGTTTTGGAAATACTTTGAATTGTAATTTAGTTTTGCAAATACTTTGAATTGTAATTTAGTTTTGCAAATACTTTGAATTGTAATTTAGTTTTGGAAATACTTTGAATTGTAATTTAGTTTTGGAAATACTTTGAATTGTAATTTAGTTTTGGAAATACTTTGAATTGTAATTTAGTTTTGCAAATACTTTGAATTGTAATTTAGTTTTGGAAATACTTTGAGTTGTAATTTAGTTTTGCAAATACTTTGAATTGTAATTTAGTTTTGGAAATACTTTGAATTGTAATTTAGTTTTGGAAATACTTTGAGTTGTAATTTAGTTTTGCAAATACTTTGAATTGTAATTTAGTTTTGCAAATACTTTGAGTTGTAATTTAGTTTTGGAAATACTGACCTTTGGAAGCAGCTGTACTGGAAAGGATTGGGCTCGTCGAGTTCGTAATTGTTGGCGAACTCTTTAAGAGATCCGCGGGAATGGAACACATTTTTGGTGGTGTACGTGATATCGGTGAATTTCGGAGATTCATGAGAAAGGCTCGCTCGTAAACTATCCGTGTACCTGGAAAAAGATAGTAAAAATTGTCCTTTTTAATGACGTTGGATAAGTAAAAAAAAAGGGGTAAAATAATTACAATAAAAATACACATAAAATAATTGAGTGTGAAGAGACAGATGACAAAAATCCAATTTCTCATAAAATGTTAATTCCCTTATCAATTGTAATGAAAATTATAATCAACAAAAGACTGTTTCACGTGTCCAATATTTCAGCTCAATAATTCAAATAATTCTCCATAGTTACAGGGGTTGAAATTTTGTCCACTCACACACGTAAAGCCAGACATTTTTTTCGAATTATTTTTCTGACTATTTGGAATATTTTGAAGTAAAAAATAAACAAAAATACAATTTATCATTATTAGAATTATTTTTTAAAACTTAAAATTTTCGTAATAGAACCAGTTAATAATATTTTTATGATTTTGACCTGACGAAATTGCACCAAAAGATACAATAATTCCAAATTGGAAGAGTGGGACAAATCCGAGTGTACTTCAGTTATTAACAGCAATTGGCACGCGTACTTTACATACATCAAAAAATGCGGCAGCATCTCGACGTCAAAAGTCTGTATACGTATGTATACAGACTTTTGGCTTTTGGCTTTTGGCATTTACTGTATATGTAAATGAGAAAATTACGAGAGTTAAGAGAATTGTGTTGGTCAATGAGAACTACTTTTTGGCACACGAGGTGAACATATATATGTGGCAGAGACCAGATGATAAAGTACAACATATATATACGAGGTCAAACGTCGCAAATGAGTATCGTCCCCAATAAAATTTGTCGCGGACACCCATGCTGCTTTTATAGCCACAGTAGCATAGCTAAACTTATCTTTCTCCCTCTCTCTCTCTCTTTCTCCCCCCCCTCTCTCTCTCTCTCGCTCAGATGGATGTTGCGTATCTATTATTGACTCGTAAATAGCTCGAGAATATTATAAACTGTCTCCCAAGATACAGGCAAAGGAAGACCTTGAAAATTTCGAGTGAAATGTTCAACAAGAAAAAGTACTTTAGTAAATCAATAAGAGATACAATTAGAGGAGAAAAAAAAATGTATTCCAAGTGAAAAGAAAATTGTTTGAGCGCTAATTGCCCAATTAATTAAAAAATGCATCGTATATATTGAATAAATTTTTGATAAATAAAAATGGACGAAAAGTTATGTGTATTTTGAATATAATTTGGATGTATGGAAATTATGTGAGATTGGTGAATAAATCTGAACGATAACCAAGAAATACACGACGAATATATTTTCAATATATAAACTGAGGAAAAGTTCGATGTGCGGAGAATATTTTTAGATATATTTTAATTCCACGCGAAATTTTTTTTAAATCCGTATTAATTTTAGTTCGTTCGAAGAATATTTGAAATTCGATCATTCTTTCCCCTCGTAATCAGCGTTATATTCACACAGAGTATTTTTTTTTTGCTACGTTGTCATAAATACACGTCGAGTATATTTTCAATATATAAACTGAGGAACATTCGATGTGCGGAGAATATTTTTAGATATATTTTAATTCCACGCGAAACTTTTTTTAAATCCGTATTAATTTTAGTTCGTTCGAGGAATATTTGAAATTCGATCATTCTTTCGCCTCGTAATCAGCGTTATATTCAAACAGAGTATTTTTTTTTTTGCTACGTTGTCATAAATACACGATAATAAAGTCTGATAAACGTCAGTTCAGCCGCGTGACCTTAATTCTAATGAGTTTCATTTTTAAGAGATAGCACGAAATACCTATTTGTTTTTATGTATTAAAAATCGATTAATCATTTATTCGTCAGAATTTATTCGTTCGTCTTTCGATTTCGGCGTTATATTTTTTTTTCATTGCAATCTTTGTTTAGATTTGTATGTAGCTGGAGTATCTCCAGGTGTTGAAAACAGCTGCGTGTAGGAAAGTGACGAGGAAATTTTGTCGTATTTGCGTTACGAGGCACAAAAATCCATTTGACAATATTTCAGAAAATCCTTTTCAAGCAATTTATGTTATATGTATAAATATGCTTTGGATTATCGAGCTTTAGAAAAGGCGTAAAGAAAATATTTTATGCGCAATTTAGAATTCTTTTTTATATTGCATGCTCGTGGCATTTAATTTTCTCGATTTAAAAATGAAATAAAAATTTTCGTACAATAATTATAACAAGATAATTATATTCTGTATAAAATCCATTAAATTTTCGAGTTAAAATTTATAGCAAAACTTTTATTCAAGCGGCATATAGGACGCCGTCTGTATTTAAATCGGCAACTAGCTGTGTTTTCGAATAATACAAATTTTAAAAAATTTAATAAATCTTTCATCAAACTTTTTACCGCGATAATTTTTTTTTTTCGATTATATTTCTATTTTTTACACTATGTGTTAAAGAATACACATGGTTATGGAAAATAACGAAATGATATGTGCGACAAACGTCGTATGAAGCAAATATCGGGCGACAGAGACAGTAAACACGAGTACGCACTTATGTACTCGTGTATATATATATATATATGTACAGCATAGATCGTGATGCTTTCTATGCTACGCGTTGTCGGGTGTTCGCGCGAGGACAAACTCGGCTGCTTAACTATTAATAGGCTTATTTCATTCCCGGCACTTTATTTTGTCACGAATTTTCCACTCTTTCCACACGTCAAACTATTTTTTTTGCATTCTTCATAGCAAAAGAAAAATTAAATTTAAAAGTATGATTTTTTTGTTTGTTTCAATTCGATCGAATTAAAATACTGGAAATTCTAGACTTGTCCTATGAAAATATTGATAATGAATAATAATTATAGAAAAAATAATAATTTGTAAGTAGAGATATTAATAATGCGTGAAAATAAAACTGTGAGAAAAAATAATTCTTTCAAGCATTCTTTGATTTCGAGAGACCATACAACGTGTCAGTGGTGTCTCGTGTTTTTATTTTAATTATTGGTGATTTTATTAATAATACGAATGATGACGATGCGGTACAAATATCGAACGAGCATTTGATAAGAATTTTGCGTCAATGATATTCACAATAATTCATAAAAGATTTTTACAGTAAAAGTAAAAAGGATCAATGATCTTGAGAAATCTTAGAATCAATGGCAACTTTCGTTCACCACAGGAGAGAAATTAAAAAATTTAATACCATCGGCAAATACCGATCTATCTCTCCCTCTCTCTCTCTCTCTCTCTCTCTCTCTCTCTCTCTCTCTCGTACCCTCTTTCGTCACGAGCTTTTCGATAAAAAACGGACATATAAACACTACGCGTTAACTATATACGCGGCAACAGAAATTCAACATATTGACAAATATCGTGGAAATTCGTTTTATCCAAGGTGCCGTATTAGCATTTCTATTAGCATATTAATGTAGATACGTGAGTAAATACGATATTGATCCTACCTAATGGATTAGATCATCGAGATCTTCTGATGTTGAGTTATTATTATTGTTATGATTATTTGACTGATCATATAGGATTTAAGAGGCGCCATTCATGAGAAAATATTTCCTCAAGGTAGAGTTGGGTCCTTGAACTCTTTTGAACTGGTAGACGTAACATATTTTCATCTTTTAACGATTCGTATTTGCAATGAAAAATTAAATTCGACGAGAATTTTAATGCAATGAGATAGAAATGTGAAAAAAAATGTTATATCGAAACATTCAACCCAAAACCTGTTTTAGCTTATAAAATTTTAATGATTATCTCTTTTGAACTCGTTAACTCTTTTGAACTCGTAGACGTAACATATTTTCATCTTTTAACGATTCGTATTTGCAATGAAAAATTAAATTCGACGAGAATTTTAATGCAATGAGATAGAAATGTGAAAAAAAATGTTATATCGAAGCTAAACATTCAACCCAAAACCTGTTTTAGCTTATAAAATTTTAATACTAATATTTGCAAAATCATGATTTTTTAAACAATTTTTCTCCAATATTTAAATTTTCCGTCTCGTCAATAAAAACTGGTCAGTCAATGACTGCGAAATTTCGCAACTATAAAAGAAGGAGTAAAATTATCGAAAAATAAATCCAATATTGTCAGCTTTTTGCATTGAATGTGAATTTTTTTTATAAGGGCTCAACCTTGAAAAAAAAACTTTGAATGTAAAAAAATGTAATGAACAATCAGAGAAGTTAAACTTTTTCATATCATTGATGGGTCAATAAATATCTCCAATCGAATAGTTTATAAACGATTAAAAGTATTTTATGGAAGATAAGAAATAAATTGAAATACGTCTCATTACCAATCTACTTCTCTATGGAGAAAAAAAAAATCTTCAGCAAACATTTGCGAACAAAAAGAGAGCGAGGACCAAACTGAATGTTTTTCTCACGATAATTTTCCAATTGAGTTCTATAGTAACATAAAAAATAAAGAATTACTAAATTCTTGATGAATAAAAATAATAATAATTGTAGCATGGATGGAATAAACGATGTATGTGAAGTACCTCCTGGAGTAGTGGAGTAAAGTGTACCCCCGGGCGTTGACGAATAATCGGCCGGCAATTGATTAGGATCGTGAATGACGATCCTCTTCGATGGTATGCTCTGGCATTGCGTCGCCTGCCTTGCAATAGGAGATGCGGACATTTCGTTATTTCTTCGCTCACGTCGTATTCCGATTCTCGTTAGTTCTTCTCGTTCACCAAAAACGAGATGACTTGCAGCAAATCACAGTGAGAGCAAATCCACCACGATGTTTATATTTATTAAGATCGCTAATTGATTATTAATTAGACAACAATTGTCCGTATTCATCTACGTTAAACTTGTTGGACTTCCGGTGTGACAAAAAGTAGTTGAACGAAGAAATGTGAGAGGAAATTTTCACGAGTGTCTCTCCTATGTTATCGTGGGAGGATTGAAGAAATCGGACTGAAGCCAAAGCCAAACACGCTGGTGTGTCTACCCTCGTAGTGCTTCAGCTACTCGTTTCTCCCCCTCTCTCTCTCTTAAAACACGCGTGGTCTGCTTTTGTCCTCACTGCGCAGTTTGCCTCTCGCTCTATCCTCAGTCAGTACGTAATTTTTTCCAACTTATGTTTCTCGTTGTCTCTTTACGAGTTTTTCCGCGATAACTTTTTATTCTTTCCCGCGTGGGCAATAAATCGGTTGGAAGTGGCCAATGAGCTCACTCGTTGATGTCAATGGGCGAAACACGCGCTTGATGATATATATATATATAGGAATTTACACACACCTATATATGCTATAGCGTGCATATGCTATTTTTTTAAGACTCGTAAAGTCTGTTGAACAAAAATTCTTTTCTATGTATTATCGCGAGTTGTTATTTTTTTATGTCTATATATACGTTATATCGAGAGCGAAGAGATGACGAACTAATGACATAACGAGCCCGCACATGCCAACAGATAATGGCAAAATTTTCGCCAGTCAAAGCGAGAGAAAAAAAAAAAGTTAACGCTGCTAATATTTTCTATGACAGGCCCTCGTTCGAGTCCAAAGAGACTTGAATTGCGAGCTCGACGATAAGCTGTACAGCGTTTAGACAGTCGTGTGAGGATCCCAGTGCGATTTCGCTGCGAAGGCTCAATTCTGACCAGCCCACAGTTAAGCGAATGTTGGACAGACTCATGATGCCGTAAAGCACACACTTACACACTTACACACTTACTCTACTCTCAGTGATCCGTAAAATTTATTTGGAATCAACTTGTAGGCGTGTAATTGTTTTTTGAAATTATATTAAAAAAATTGATAACGATAAGAGTGATAAAGATTTTAATACAAAAATTTATATTAACTTTTTAATAAAAAGTTTAAAGGCGTAATGTGAGAAGTAATTCGAATTAGTTTTTTTTGTCAATCTTAAAGTAAAATTTTTAGCAGTGACGATAATCGTAAGTTTGAATTAAAATCGTAAGTTGAAGATCTGAAGATTTGAGTTCGAGATAAAGATTCCTAATCTTTAAGATAAAGATTTTAATACAAAAATGTATATTAACTTTTTAATAAAAAGTTGAAGGGCGTAATGTGAGAAGTAATTCGAATTAGTTTTTTTTGTCAATCTTAAAGTGAAATTTTTAGCAGTGACGATAATCGCAAGTTCGAATTAAAATCGTAAGTTGGAGATCTGAAGATTTGAGTTCGAGATAAAGATTCCTAATCTTTAAGATAAAGATTTTAATACAAAAATGTATATTAACTTTTTGATAAAAAGTTGAAGGGCGTAATGTGAGAAGTAATTCGAATTAGTTTTTTTTGTCAATCTTAAAGTAAAATTTTTAGCAGTGACGATAATCGTAAGTTCGAATTAAAATCGTAAGTTAAAGATCTGAAGATTTGAGATAAAGATCAGGATTAAACTTACGATTAAAAATTCAGGCATTAAATGACCGATGAGCCAAATGACGCAATTTAAGGAAAGGTTACGCCATATTTTATGCTTCAACCATTTCGAAAATATTATTTGATAAATATTTTAAATTTGTGTCAGCTGATAGGAAAAAATTATTTAGGAGGTGAAGTACGAAATTTTTAGTGTCTGCGTAATTTGCCTCGAACGCAATGTGTGGACATAATTTATACATGTATGAAAAAGACGTGGCAGCACCTTGACAGTAACATATATTAGATAAGTACAGTCAACCTGTTTCTGGTGTTTGTTGTTACGCGATAAATGAATATATGTACAACGTTAGCAATAATATATTAGTCATGCACCCTCGACTAGCTTGTGGCTTGTGGAATCGTGAACAACAACAATCTTTCATGACGGTGAAATAAAAAGAATGCTGGGAGTTTGCGAGGAGCGATTAAAATATAAAATACTGCCGAGAATATAGATAAGAGTGCATTAAGCAATTTTTCAATTTCAACAATGAGAGCGACAAAATGAAGATAATTTTTCTTAAAACGTTAATTTAAAAATTTATCCGACTGAAAAAAAAATACTTAATTAAAAAATAATGTTTCGGGCTTTACGAACGAAAGTCATCAAGCTCTTTGATAAATATTAAATGGCGGTATGGAAATTTTCATAAATGATTCTTGAATCTGCGTCGTATTATTTTTTTAGGATTCCCCGGTATATATAAAATATGTTGCGTAATGTGTCAATGCTCAGGCCGGCCACAATTCGAACACGTGTGGGTGTGTGTGTGTGTCAAAATGGATAATACACACGAGTAAAATTAAAACTGTGCAAAAACCAAAGATAGATCAAAACTCGAGTGGGTAATTTTGTGGATCGTTTTATAATGATTTTTGCTAGTTAGAATTCAATGTATTTCCTCGAGAATTTTTTTAACTATACCGATATAAGTACGCAGGCAATAAAATATACATTGTGTGATTAATCCAGCACCGAATATACATATAGTATGCATAATGTATACGTAAAATGCTGTAACACATATGCTGTGTATATAGTAGAGGAAGATAATAGTATTATATAGGTCATCGAGTATCGCGTAGATATTTTAATAAATTTTACATCATCATACATTTGTGGTTGATTAAAGATTTGACGAAGTGTAAAGACGAAAGATAAGATCGATTAACTGTGATACGTATCATATTTTAACTGTCTCAATCTGCTTATGATACTCAGGTTATGATTTGGCTGCTGATAGTAGATTATTCGAATATGCCCTTGGGGATGTTTATTAGATATAACCCGTGAGGAAATTTCGTTAGGGAAAAAGGCCTGCCTTGCCTATTTAATATCGGAAAAAGTTCGGGTTATCCGATCTGTGCCTGCCCCGCCATGCGACGGGGCCATGCTCTGATCTGCTTGCCCGGCCAACTTCATGGCTGTGACCTGACCGGACTCTCGAAAGGGCCCCATCGGAGAAAATGAATCTGTAGGGTCGAAAAAAAAAAACAAAAAAAATGCTTTGTCAAAATATTGATAATGATTATTATCTTCGGGGCGAAAATGTTGTTATGAATCGAAGAGATAAAAATGTTAATGAATGTGATTAATAACCTTTTGACCCTGGGAAGATTTGGGTAATTGAAATTATTTTTTGTTTGGATTAATGGATCCGAAGAATAAAGCTAAGACGCACATGGCGTGCTTCGTATCAGTCACGGGTTATTTTAACGATGATATGCGAAGTTTAGCTTTTACTGATAGGTGAGGATTTTTGTTTTAAAACTCAACGTGATGGCTTCTTTCTTACGGATGACCTGTATCATTCTCGGCAATGTGAAATAGAGATATGTGTAAGAGAAATGGTATTAATACTGGCGCACGCGGTAACGCGAGATAAATATACTGAATTCCACTTCTTAGGTGAAGTTATCTGCCAGATACAAAAAGTACGTGACAATCCGAGCAGAGAACTTTACCTATAGAACCAGCGGAGGATCAACCTGATAATTGGTCAATTGAGCTAATGAAAACAATGGCCGCGGGGATAATAACAGCGCGCTGTTTTATCGAACTGAGTATCATGCCAGTAACAGCAACGAAGATTGAGGTCTATAGAAGCACAAAGCCTATAGCCCGCTTGGTTCCAATATTTTAGTGAGTCAAACATACGCTAGGAGGCTCTAGTGTCGAACGATCAATATGCTCCGCCTTCTAGCTTCGATGCTCGCAGACATCTGGCTACGGTGGGGTCACGTAGTTTCCCCTGACGCCCTCTCTGTGGCTTCCCCTACCGGCCCTCATTCTGCACCGCTCGACGACGCGCGGCGGCGAACTTATGTTTACGAACAATCACTACATCCACACGACGAGCTTTATTCCAATTTTACTAACATCGATGTACTGAAATCGAGCGTAATGCGCGGTGTAAATAGCGTATTATACTCGAATTAACAACGTACTTGTAAATCGGAGTAAATTATTGAAACTCAAACCTAAGAACACCTAACCCAAGCGGGTACACAACATAAATATTACAATGCGCATTCAATATTCAATCAGTTCCGGTTGGGTTAGACGTCACTTCTGGTTAGGTCAGACGTTACTTCCGGTTGGGTTAGACGTTACTTCCGGTTGGGTTAGACGTCACTTGCGGTTGGGTTGGATGTCACTTCCGGTTGGGTTAGACGTCACTACCAGTTGGGTTGGATGTCACTTCCTGTTGGGTCAGACGTTACTTCGGGTTGGGTTAGACGTCACTTCCGGTTGGGTTAGACGTCACTTCTGGTCGCTTCGACGTCACTTCCGGTTGGGTTAGACGTCACTTCCGGTTGGGTTAGACGTCACTTCCGGTCGCTTCGACGTCACTTCCGGTTGGGTTAGACGTCACTTCCGGTTGGGTTAGACGTCACTTCCGGTCGCTTCGACGTCACTTCCGGTCGCATCTACGTCACTTCCGGTTGGGTTAGACGTCACTTCCGGTTGGGTTAGGCCTCACTTCCGGTTGGGTTAGACGTCACTTCCGGTTGGGTTAGACGTCTAACCCAACCGGAAGTTGGGTTAGACGTTTAACCCAACCGGAAGTTGGGTTTGGGTCACTTCCGGTTAGGTAAGACGTCACTTCCGGTTGGGTTAGACGTCTAACCCAACCGGAAGTTGGGTTTAGCGTCACTTCCGGTTGGGTTAGACGTCACTTCCGGTTGGGTTAGACGTCTAACCCAACCGGAAGTTGGGTTTGGGTCACTTCCGGTTGGGTTAGACGTCACTTCCGGTTGGGTTAGACGTCTAATTCAACCGGAAGTTGGGTTTGGCGTCACTTCCGGTTGGGTTAGACGTCACTTCCGGTTGGGTTAGACGTCTAACCCAACCGGAAGTTGGGTTTGGCGTCACTTCCGGTTGGGTTAGACGTCTAACCCAACCGGAAGTTGGGTTGGACGTCACTTCTGGTTGGGTTAGACGTCTAACCCAACCGGAAGTTGGGTTTGGGTCACTTCCGGTTGGGTTAGACGTCACTTCCGGTTGGGTTAGACGTCTAATTCAACCGGAAGTTGGGTTTGGCGTCACTTCCGGTTGGGTTAGACGTCACTTCCGGTTGGGTTAGACGTCTAACCCAACCGGAAGTTGAGTTTGGGTCACTTCCGGTTGGGTTAGACGTCACTTCCGGTTGGGTTAGACGTCTAACCCAACCGGAAGTTGGGTCAGACGTCACTTCCGGTTGGGTTAGACGTCTAATTCAACCGGAAGTTGGGTTTGGCGTCACTTCCGGTTGGGTTAGACGTCACTTTTGGTTGGGTTAGACGTCTAACCCAACCGGAAGTTGGGTTTGGCGTCACTTTCGGTTGGGTTAGACGTCACTTCCGGTTGGGTTGGACGTCTAATTCAACCGGAAGTTGGGTTAGACGTTTTAACCCAACCGGAAGTTGGGTTTGGCGTCACTTCCGGTTGGGTTAGACGTCACTTCCGGTTGGGTTAGACGTCTAACCCAACCGGAAGTTGAGTTTGGGTCACTTCCGGTTGGGTTAGACGTCACTTCCGGTTGGGTTAGACGTCTAACCCAACCGGAAGTTGAGTTTGGGTCACTTCCGGTTGGGTTAGACGTCTAACCCAACCGGAAGTTGGGTCAGACGTCACTTCCGGTTGGGTTAGACGTCTAATTCAACCGGAAGTTGGGTTTGGCGTCACTTCCGGTTGGGTTAGACGTCACTTCCGGTTGGGTTAGACGTCTAACCCAACCGGAAGTTGGGTTCGGCGTCACTTCCGGTTGGGTTAGACGTCACTTCCGGTTGGGTTAGACGTCTAACCCAACCGGAAGTTGGGTTGGACGTCACTTCTGGTTGGGTTAGACGTCTAACCCAACCGGAAGTTGGGTTTGGGTCACTTCCGGTTGGGTTAGACGTCACTTCCGGTTGGGTTAGACGTCTAATTCAACCGGAAGTTGGGTTAGACGTTTTAACCCAACCGGAAGTTGGGTTTGGCGTCACTTCCGGTTGGGTTAGACGTCACTTCCGGTTGGGTTAGACGTCTAACCCAACCGGAAGTTGAGTTTGGGTCACTTCCGGTTGGGTTAGACGTCTAACCCAACCGGAAGTTGGGTTTGGCGTCACTTCCGGTTGGGTTAGACGTCACTTCCGGTTGGGTAAGACGTCTAACCCAACCGGAAGTTGGGTTGGACGTCACTTCTGGTTGGGTTAGACGTCTAACCCAACCGGAAGTTGGGTTTGGGTCACTTCCGGTTGGGTTAGACGTCACTTCCGGTTGGGTTAGACGTCTAATTCAACCGGAAGTTGGGTTAGACGTTTTAACCCAACCGGAAGTTGGGTTTGGCGTCACTTCCGGTTGGGTTAGACGTCTAACCCAACCGGAAGTTGAGTTTGGGTCACTTCCGGTTGGGTTAGACGTCACTTCCGGTTGGGTTAGACGTCACTTCCGGTTGGGTTAGACGTCTAACCCAACCGGAAGTTGGGTTTGGCGTCACTTCCGGTTGGGTTAGACGTCACTTCCGGTTGGGTTAGACGTCTAACCCAACCGGAAGTTGGGTTTGGCGTCACTTCGGGTTGGGTTAGACGTCACTTCCGGTTGGGTTAGACGTCTAACCCAACCGGAAGTTGGGTTGGACGTCACTTCTGGTTGGGTTAGACGTCTAACCCAACCGAAAGTTGGGTTTGGGTCACTTCCGGTTAGGTAAGACGTCACTTCCGGTTGGGTTAGACGTCCAACCCATCCGGAAGTTGGGTTTGGCGTCACTTCCGGTTGGGTTAGACGTCACTTCCGGTTGGGTTAGACGTCTAACCCAACCGGAAGTTGGGTTTGGCGTCACTTCCGGTTGGGTTGGACGTCACTTCTGGTTGGGTTAGACGTCTAACCCAACCGGAAGTGACATCTAACCCAACCGGAAGTGACATCTAACCCAACCGGAAGTGACGTCTAACCCAACCGAAAGTGACCCAAACCCAACCGGAAGTGACATCTAACCGAACCGGAAGTGACGTCTAACCCAACCGGAAGTGACGTCGAAGCGACCGGAAGTGACGTCTAACCCAACCGGAAGTGACGCCTAACCCAACCGGAAGTGACGTCTAATCCAACCGGAAGTGACATTTAACCCAACCGGAGGTGACATCGAAGCGACCGGAAGTGTCGCGAACTCGCCGGGAGATGGTGCTACCGTCGTGACGGGAAAATACAAATTTTTGCCTAGGAATTTTGCTGCTTCGCGAACTCGCCGGCAGATGGCGCCACCATCGTGGCTGGAAAATCAAAATTTTCGCTTTGAAATTTTGTAGCTTCGCGTACTTACCGGCAAATGACGCCACTGTCATGGTGGGGAAAACTCAAATTTTTGCCTTGAAACTTTGCACCCTCGCCAACTTGCCAACAGATGGCGCCACCGTCGGGTGGAAAATTAAAAACGTTGTCCTGAAATGTTGCAGCTTCGCGAACTTGCCGACTGATGGCACCACCGTCGTGGCGGAAAAATTCGAATTTTTGCCTAGAAATTTTGCTGCTTCGCTAACTCGCCGGCAGATGGATCCACCATCGTGACGGAAAAATTAAAATTTTCGCGTTGAAATTTTGCAGCTTCGCGAACTTACCGACAGATGGACCTGAAGTGACGACAAAGCGATCGGAAGTGACGTCAGAACAACCGGAAGTGACGTCAAATCAACCAGAAGTGACGTCAGAACAACCGGAAGTGAGGTCAGAACAACCGGAAGTGATGTCAGAACAACCGGAAGTGATGTCAGAACAACTGGAAGTGATATTAGAACAACCGGAAGTGATGTTAGAACAACCCGAAGTGACGTCAAATCGACCAGAGACGTCAAAGCGACCGAAAGTGACCTCAAAGTGACCGGAAGTGACGAAATTGCAACCGGAAGTGACGTCAAAGCGACTAGAATTGACGTCAAAGCAACCGGAAGTGACGTCAAAGTGACCAGAAGTGACGGCAGAGCGACCAGATGTGACGTCAGAGCGACCGGAAGTGACGTCAAAGTGACCGGATGTGACGTCAGAGCGATCGGAAGTGACACCGAAGCGACTAGAATTGACGTCAAAACGACCGGAAGTGACGTCAAAGTGATCGGAAGGGACGTCAAAGTGACCAGAAGTGACGGCAGAGCGACCGGAAGTGACGTCAAAGTGACTGGAAGTGTCGGCAAAGCGACCGGAAGTGACCTCATTGCAACCGGAATTGACGTCAGAGCAACCAGAGGTGACGTCAGAACAACCGGACGTGAAGTCAGAACAACCGGAAGTGACGTCAGAACAACCGGACGTGAAGTCAGAACAACCGGAAGTGACGTCTAACCCAACCGGAAGTGACGCCAAACCCAACTTCCGATTGGGTTAGACGTCTAACCCAACCGGAAGTGACGTCTAACCCAACCGGAAGTGACCCAAACTCAACTTCCGGTTGGGTTAGACGTCTAACCCAACCGGAAGTGACGTCTAACCCAACCGGAAGTGACGTCAAACCCAACTTCCGGTTGGGTTAAACGTCTAACCCAACTTCCGGTTGAATTAGACGTCTAACCCAACCGGAAGTGACGCCAAACCCAACTTCCGGTTGAATTAGACGTCTAACCCAACCGGAAGTGACGCTAACCCAACCGGAAGTGACCCAAACCCAACTTCCGGTTGGGTTAGACGTCTAACCCAACCAGAAGTGACGTCTAACCCAACCGGAAGTGACGCCAAACCCAACTTTCGGTTGGGTTAGACGTCTAACCCAACCGGAAGTGACGTCTTACCTAACCGGAAGTGACCCAAACCCAACTTCCGGTTGGGTTAAACGTCTAACCCAACTTCCGGTTGGGTTAGACGTCTAACCCAACCGGAAGTGACGTCTAACCCAACCGGAAGTGAGGCCTAACCCAACCGGAAGTGACGTCTAACCCAACTGGAAGTGACGTAGATGCGACCGGAAGTGACGTAGATGCGACCGGAAGTGACGTCGAAGTGACCGGAAGTGACGTCTAACCCAACCGGAAGTGACGTCTAACCCAACCGGAAGTGACGTCGAAGCGACCGTAAGTGACGTCTAACCCAACCGGGAGTGACGTCTAACGCAACCGGAAGTGACGTCGAAGCGACCAGAAGTGACGTCTAACCCAACCGGAAGTGACGTCTAACCCAACCCGAAGTAACGTCTGACCCAACAGGAAGTGACATCCAACCCAACTGGTAGTGACGTCTAACCCAACCGGAAGTGACATCCAACCCAACCGCAAGTGACGTCTAACCCAACCGGAAGTAACGTCTAACCCAACCGGAAGTAACGTCTGACCTAACCAGAAGTGACGTCTAACCCAACCGGAACTGATTGAATATTGAATGCGCATTGTAATATTTATGTTGTGTACCCGCTTGGGTTAGGTGTTCTTAGGTTTGAGTTTCAATAATTTACTCCGATTTACAAGTACGTTGTTAATTCGAGTATAATACGCTATTTACACCGCGCATTACGCTCGATTTCAGTACATCGATGTCAGTAAAATTGGAATAAAGCTCGTCGTGTGGATGTAGTGATTGTTCGTAAACATAAGTTCGCCGCCGCGCGTCGTCGAGCGGTGCAGAATGAGGGACGGTAGGGGAAGCCACAGAGAGGGACGTCAGGGGAAACTACGTGACCCCACCGTAGCCAGATGTCTGCGAGCATCGAAGCTAGAAGGCGGAGCATATTGATCGTTCGACACTAGAGCCTCCTAGCGTATGTTTGACTCACTAAAAAATTGGAACCAAGCGGGCTATAGGCTTTGTGCTTCTATAGACCTCAATCTTCGTTGGTATTATACAACTTAAATTTATTTTCCTATGAATTTACGATTGAAAAACCGAGTGGTCTCCGGCTAATCTCAGCGAAGAATTAAGCGTGGAAAGCGAAAGACAAATACGATTGTAATAATGTTAATAGTCCAAAGATGTTAGTTAAAAGTTAACTCTCTCTTGCATTGCGATAAAGTTTTCATTCCATACTCGTTTTCCATGTACATGATTTATACCTTTTTTTACGCCATTTCACGTGTCCAAAGTCACTAGTAATTAGTAGCAACGAAGATAGAGGTCTCTTCGTTTCTAGTAACTCTCTACGTACTCTTCGGGCCGGTTGTTCCAGCTCTTAGGTAAAATTACCTGCGAGTTACCGCATATAAAAAGTAACTCCGCTATATTTATGCTTCTTATTTAGTTTCGTTGTCGAGACTCTCACCGGTCACATAATTAAAAACAAAAACATGGCTGATCTCAAGCGACATGAAAATGACGAGGAAATAAATTCGCCAGCAAAAAAGATCAAGATCGATGTTAAGAATAATGAAATCAAAGGGAAACCCATAGATTTGATTGAGAATTGGAGAAACTTTGAGGTTAAGCGTGTTCTCAATAACAACATTGTTCGCAAACAAGTCTGGCTCGAGGGAACATTCAAAGGCCATGAAAGCACGGCTATTGTGCTTTTAGAAAAAAAAACATTTCTGGACGAGCCTGAATCGTTAAAAAAAATTTTCAACAAAGAAACACTGGTGAAAAATGTTTTCGACAACGATGCTTACGGATCATACGAATGCTTTCCTGTCAGAGAGCACAATGGTGAGTTTTTCTATTTTTACCCTGCAAAGAGCCAAAGCGTTGTTTTTTTATTTTAATCGATTTCCGGTTTTACGTATTTCTATGTCTGCATCTTTTCCCCGTATTTTATTTTTCGTAAATTCGCGTTATTTCAGGTCTAAACACAACTGTGATATATCCAGCTACACAGAAGCATCTTGAAAAATTTTCCAAAAAAGAGATAAATCTCGTTACGGAGACTCCGGAATTGTACAAAAAAGTAACGATACCCAAGGTCATAGGACAACAATTGTCATTGCAGGTTGGTACAGACTTGCTTTTTTTTATTATTTTACATCAACATTGGCTGCAATTTAAATGTACGCCATGTTTGGTAAATTTTACTTTTTCAGTGGGTGGAAAATATATTGAATCACAAATCCGAAGCTGATAGAATTATATACGAGAATAATGACGAAAATAATGGATTTGTATTGATACCTGACCTAAAATGGGATGGAAATGTTAATACTCTCAACATACTGGCAATCTCAAGGAAAAAAATTAATTGTATAAGAGATTTGAATGAGAGTCATTTGCCACTGTTGAAAAATATAAGAGACGCAGGAGTTGCGGCTATTGTTAAAAAATACGACGTGCCTGCGTCAAGACTGAGGGTATTCTTTCATTATTTACCCTCATATTATCATCTTCACGTGCACTTTACACAGTTATCGGTAGAAGATGCAGGTAATCACGAATTAAAAAATGCCAAGCTCAACGATTGGAATCATCAAATTCCTAATGACTAATTTTTTTTTCCTCACTTCAAAGGGATTTATACGGAAAAGGCCCATTTACTCTCGACTGTAATAAGCAACATAGAACTGATGCCGGATTATTATCAAAAGGCAACTTTAACGTTTGCCCTTTTCAATCCCGACTTGGTCAAGGATTATGAAAAAGATCCCGAGATTGCCGCGATAATGGAGGAGCCCGAGGAAGAGTGTTGAAGAAAGAAAAAAAAGCAGTAGTAAAATAATATTTTCCTATCACCAGATGATTGCGCGTTGAAAACTATTTTATTGACTGTACGAATGTGAAGAATAAAAATTAAAAAACTCAAAAGAAACGTGAATGTGATGATTTATAATTTCATACGACCCCTCGATAATCCAAACTCATCGAGTTCCGGTGATATTTTTGCTTATGGTAAGATCATGTATTCAATATGGTCGAAGGTACAGGCACTGTCACATTTAGATCTTGTTCAACCATCGTTAAACACTCGGAATGGCGAATATCGGGGTCTTTTTTTTTTGTTTTAGCGATTATATACAATTACACACATTTGTTTCTTTCAAATAAAAAAATCACACTTGCAATTATAATAAGACATGGAATGTAGTGTAAGGAAATATCATTTAGCCGAATGATATTGACAGATTATGTCGTAACAATTTTGTGTTATCAATTGTCATTCATTGACAAAAAATCATCGATACGAACATTTAGTTTGACGCATCTCGGTCAGACAGTAGCCGATATATTGATCGGATTTGGATAGATTGAGTATATTTATGTGCACATTCATGTACTCTAAACGTCTGGAAAAATAATTAGCTGATATTATTATTATTATTATTTTTTGCTTTTCGAATTAAGCACGAGAATTTATGACTGAGCTAGAGCACTTTATTCTCACGGTGAGAGCGAGCAAAATCGCGATGCATTGTTAGAAACTCCGTTTCACGGATATATGAAGTTGCTTCACAATGTTTTTTTTTTTAACATTGGACTTCCTTGTGTCCTTTCATACCCTGTATAATGTGCACAAGTAGCCCCTCTCAAGCCTTGCCCTATTCGGATAAATATATCCACGATAAAGTACATATTTTATAGTTATAATTTCTCTTTTCTTTTTTATAAGTTAAATCACATTATGATTAAAATACAAATTGGCGAGTGTTTGGGTATACACTGGCATGTTGAAACATGCAAAAACGCCTTTATTCGTAAAGCTTTTGCCGTCATTATGTCTTTTCTATGCGTAAAATCATTGTAACGTAGAATGAACCGAATAAATTTAAATTCTCTTGGATCGACTGAACATGCGTATTTAAAATAAACATTTTCGTGGTGCCCCCAAAAATATTGTCAATTTGTATACGTCACATGAGTTCACTGCAGCAAATATTTATTAGAGTAATGAACAAATGTATTGCGCCAAACATTTATTTAAATTCCTTCGACTGCACGTTCAGTCAATTCAATGAATTTTTTTTTCATTCGTATAATTCTTGATCGTCCGATTTATGAATTTTTAATGATCGACAGAGCCTCTCAAAGTGACTAGTACTAAATGTTTGGCCAAATTCTTACGCGGCTGTGCGTTACTTAAACTTCAATTGTAAGTCATTCTGGTTTTTGTTTTCTACTCTTTCCTCCCAATAACTATTTTTTTCCCCCGATTACCTCATACAAACGGCTGGAAAGAATGCCGCGATATTTCATGTTTTCACTCTCGAACCGCCCTTTATGAAACCGTTACGTGTTTTGCCATTTCTTATTTGGCCATTTTTCCCTTTACGATGTTCGAAAAGTACATCATCAGAGTCAGTGTCTGATTCGGAAAGTACCATCTTGTGGGCTGAAACTGCAAAGAAAAAGTACGTTATAAACGCAATTACCCCAACAACAATTGTTGGCAGTAATATGTTTTTTTTTGTTTCCAAATATTTGTGTATATTTTCAGAAAAATTGTGCACAGTTATGGATTTGATAAAATAAAATTTACAGTAGGACACTTGGGGTTTGTTATTAGTTAATCGTATGGACTGTAAAATCCGAGCTTCGTGCGAAACGTACATGCACTGCTATCGTCTTCCGGTTGTGGCTGAAGAAGCGAGTAACGTGGAGGTTTCTTCTTCGATCTCGAGGATCGTCTTCTGCCACATATTCGACTGCAGAGACAAACGATGCCCCAGGCGAGACCAATCCAACAGACAATCAGAGAGAGTAGCGCTATTATTACGTAAAGAATGCTCCAATCTAGAGAGAGAACAAAAAATACATATCAATATATAAACTAGTCTCCAGATGAATATTTTTCCTATGAAATTAGTAAGAGATTGCCGAGAATATTGATAATAATATTTTGATAAGGTAAAAGGCTACAAAAAAGGGAATTAAAAAAGGACCACAGACAATAAAAATGATAATAATTTTAATCATTAGATTGGTAAAATGCACAGACAACTCACCGCAATTAGTCTCCCCATTTCCAAAATATTTTTGTACCAAATTTTCCATCCAAAAAGCCTCGCAAAGACACTGTCTGGGCTCTTCGTCACACACGCCGTGTCCCGAGCAATTATTCTGGCAAACAGCCGTCTCAACTGTTGCGACCGACAATTGCAACAGACCAGAGTCCTGTCGAAGTTTCTCTTTGAGCCTGTTGACCACTTCCGGTCCTTCCATGCTCGTTTTTTTATCCTTTTGCAAAACGTAAAAAACGAGACGTGCGCGGCCTGTGTGTGGCTGAGCTTTCAAATTTCGAACGACAATGGAAACCTCATCATGCAGTAGCATTTGAAGCTTCAAAACCAAAGAATCTTTTTGCAATTCGGTCAGTCTTTGTGCCTCGACGTACAACGTCAATTCGACAAGATGCAATAATTCTGGATCTGCAATATCAGAGAAAAGAAAATTACAAATGGTAGAAAAATGAATTGATAATAGTGGGGGAAAAAGAGAAAAAAAAAAAACAAATTTACCAGGCTTGACATTAACGGAAACAGTATCTTCACTACTGAGGCCCTGATCGTCTGTGACTTTGAGTTTGAAGACATATCGACCTGGCACAATATCAGTGAGCATGAGCACCGGTGATTTATCCGTTCCTTCGACAATCGTGCCGATCGCTAGACTCGAAGGATCTCGTGACCATTCCCACTGCCCTATTCGTAAATCATCGGTAGACTGACTCCCATTTATGAACAAAGCACTTACTGGAGCGACTATAGTTTGATCACCTCCACCATTTGCTTTTGGTGGTGCATTTTTGTCTGTATCATAAAATAATAATAATATACAATATTATTATTTAAAACATGAAAAATATTCGCAATGTCGTATACTTACTCTGAGTAACTTTGACTTTTACGATGCTGGAATCTTTATTTCCCTTGTCATCAATAACAGTCAATTTAAAGTCATAATCTCCCTTGGTTAATTTTGTAACATTTGTGATGGATTGGTTCGCGGTACTGAAGTCAACTTTGCTTGGTCCACTAAGAAAAATAAATAATCATCGAGATATCTAAAGGAGATAAATGAAATTGAAGTTTTTCTAATTGATTAAAACGTACCTCATCTGTTGCCAATGATAGGAGACAATTTTTATGTCATCTTTACTTTTGCTACCGTCGAGAATCGTTCGAGTTTCCGGCAGAGCTATGGTTATATTATCTCCAGCGTTTGCTGGAAAAAAAAAAAAATATCCACAAATATATTTCATACTTTGTTCTGAAATTTTTATTTTCCTTTAATTAATGAAGAAAAATGTTCTCGTACCTTTTGGCGGTTTGTTCGTTGGTGGTTTCACGAATACATGAACTTCAGCCGTTGATGATTGATCGGAATCGTCCGTAACTTTGAGAACAAAAGTGTACATCCCTTCCTCCAAATTTGACAATTGAAGATAGGGCGTTCTCGTATTTTGCATATCGACTGCTTTGTTCTGATCTGATGGACTTTTGGTCCATTCCCAGCTCGCTATGCCTCTGTCATCCGTGCTCAAATTTCCATTGAGTGTTATAGTATTTTGTGGCAGATAAATTATTATGTCCTGCCCGGCATTTGCACTTGGCGGATAATCCGTAACTTTTAATACCGTTATATTGGCAACCGTGGAATTAGTAACATGATCAGAATCTTCGACGGTCAATCTAATAAAAGAAATTTTAATAATAACATAATTGACAAGAAATAGATTTTTCATAGCGAAGCGATCTTTCATTTTTTTCGAAAATGATCATTCAAAAAGCATACTTGAAGGTATAATTTCCAGCAACAAGATTGTCCAGTTGGAGAGTTGGTGTGTCAACGAGATTGGGCTGATAACCGATCGGCCCTTGCTGCAATTCCCATCGATACGATATCACGTGATCGTCGTCCTTACTCGGCGATCCGTCAAGAACAGCGCCAGTGTTTGGTAATTTTACTACTTGAGATGCAGGTGAGATAATAGCTATCGGTGCTTGATTGACTCGTTTGGCTGAAAATAATCGCCCAATGTAGAATTGATCAACGTCGTTGTGAAAAATAACAAAAAACCCATACAGTTCATAATAGTTTTTTTAAACGTCATATCATTTATGAGGAGGCAAGGCTGTTACTTAAAAATTGAGTCAGGGACGAATTAAAAGAATAATTATTGTTTTACGTATTGATGTAAAAAAAATTCAAAGTGATATTCGATATTCGATACGTTTTATTTAAGTGTAAACCATAATACTCATTGCGATATATCATACCTTTGTCTGTAAGATTGTGAATTTTTTTTTTTTAGTTACCAATAACTTGGCTTGAAATGATTCGAGTTAAATTTTCACTAATTGAGTCGTACTTTCGTAACGTTTTTCAACATATTATATTCATGTCTCTTAAAAATAATAATATTACGTCTTTAATATTTTTAATCATCGTAATATTATGTGGTTGAGCAATTTCTTAATACAGGATGTCTATAATTAATTTTACGAGGACAATATTTTATTTAAAATTATATTTAACATTTGAAGATCGTTAACGACCTTTTGAATTTTTTTGAAACTCACGTGGTAATACACTGACGTTGGCGTAAGCTTCACCATAAGCATTAGGACTGTTAACAGCAACGCGAAATTTATAAAGACCCTCGGACAAATTACTGAGTTTGACCGTCATGCGATTTTGATCGGTCATTGTGCCTGTGTGTCCATCGGGCTGACTCAAAAGACTCCAGGCGTAATTGTAATGCTCGCTGCCCTGTTCAGCTGGAACTGTAAACGCCGATAGTATAACTTCGTTCTCGGGTAATCGAACTTCTTTCGATACGGCCGATACGACAAGTTGCTTCAAAGGTGGTTTAACCGAAGTTGTTGGATCTTTCGTTGCTGATTCCTGTTCCATTGTTACGGAGGATCCAGGTGAGTGCGCCAAACCCAACGGTGTACATTCATCTACGTTTTTCGTTGAAATTTTGATTTTTTTAAAAATATAATTTCTATTTTTTTTTAACGGTACATAATTTAATCGGATTGGCTCATTGACCTTTAAAATTGACATATACAATTTTTTATGCCCACCTGCCATATTTCTCTTGTAACCAATTGCACATTGGCAAACGCCAAATCCACTTTTAGCATTGCTGCTGACGCAAATTTCGTTTTGCTTACAAGCGGACGTATCGTCGATGCAATCAACGAGAGCCGAATGAAAAAGTGGCATTTGCAATGATGATCTGAAGAAAATTTAATTGTACAATTATTACCGTTGAAAAATAATTAATGGAGTTTTAGTTTTTGAGGAAATTTTCTCAACAGATCAGCGAGATCAACGATTTCGCGAAGTTTTGGTTTTTTTCATTTATAAAATTGGGAAATTTGTGAGTTATATTTGAAATTTTTTACATTGTCTATGCTTGAGATTTTTTTTCGACTAAAATTCCGGGATTTCTTACCCTGTCTCGTAGCTCAGGCGATCCATCAAATCGCTCCAAATTTCGTTATCCTCGACGGGTTTGACCAGTACCATTCTCGGTGGATCGTCGGCAATGAGATCGGGCCTGTGCAACGGAGCACACATTTCTGAGCTTGTGCAACGTACATGAAAGCAAGTTGTGTTGTATGTCAATGCTACATTGCAAGCAGGGGCACTGCAGCATCCTAAAACGCATTGTTTTATTCCCTGAAGATGCGGCTGTTCCGTAAATATTCCGTAAGTTAAATTGCCACGAGGTGTGTATCTTGTAAAAATCCTTGGATATAATTCAGCACATTGACCCTCCGAGTCCCAGTCGGTGTAAAACGCGAGAGAACTTTCCAAGAAGAGGAATAACACTCCAAGTCTTACGATTTCCAACATGATGTCTCTGTAATAAAAAATCGAGCTTAACGAGATTTTTTTTCAACTATTCTATAGTGCATATTCGTTCAAAGAAAATATATCATTTATCCAATAAAAAATAATGTTTCACTTCTTTATGTATTTTTGCCAGTATCTTACTTTCTTTCTGATTTCAGTATTAATAAACTCACAATTTTGTAAATATTTTCACATTAATTTGCGCTCGTTCGCAGAATCGAGAATATTAATAATCACTCTATCTGCGCAGTTCAAATAAATGCTAATTAATCTTTCAAGATAATAGACCAGACACTCATTATTTACACCATTTGCTAAATAAATGAATAATCAATTAATTGACAATGGCAATTCAGATGACGAATGAGAATGAATAACTTGTCAAATTTTGTCATGTTAATAAAAATATGTAAAATTTCAATTTCAAGGTAATGAGGATCGCTGCCGTTGATCTCAAAGTGAGGGGGTAATCACGATCATGGTAACTTTCCTTCCATGAACAAAAATGGAATGAGATTTCGACTTTCATTGAAAAAATTTTGAAATATTTTCGTGACAAAACTATCGTGCAAAGCTTCGTTTGCTATATATCGATTGACTTTTCAGGGTACACATAAAAATTCTCTTATAAGTGACTCGCATTACCCCATTCTCCCGATTTTTCAATAATTACGATGAAATTTAAGTTAAACTATAAGTTTTTATTAATAATGAAGATTCTTACCTCTGTTAAGTTTAATAACCGATGGTCAAAGTTGAAAAAAGGTCCACGAAATTGAATTAAAATGTACGTACAGGTTATGTGTCTGGTCCAAGGCACACACACAGCATGAGTGACACTCGACGAAAGATTATTATTAGTATTGGTAAACCACAAGCCTCTCCCGATATGACTCTGTTCCATTAGCATAACAGACGTTCATATTCTTACAGTGTCAGAAAAGCCCACGGGCTGGTTCGTTTTTGTAGGGCTTTGCATATATTACAGCATCGTATATTCATTATCAACAAACAGCCGTATAACAGCTATATATGTATATATAACGAAGCTATAGGGGTAATTATCATACTTCCTGCTTGGCAGGAATAGAAGATCGACCACCGGAAAAACACTGAGCGATAACGTTAAAAAAAAATAAAAAATGCTATTTCGCGCCCACTTCAATCACAATTTAATCTCATTCGCACGAGCTCTCTGAAGATGTTGAAACGACTTTCGAGCTGTTACTACGTTATAAGTTTGTCATTTTTGACAGATTTTTGTCGTCCACGCCTGCTGATAACGCACACATATTTAAGACACACACACACACACGACACAAGCTACCAAAATCGCGCGCATGATTCATCAATCGTTCATAGAAGGGGTTGGGGGGAGGGAGACATGCATATAAGTATATATATATATATATATATATATATATATATATATAGAACGCGCGAAATGCGCACGCAACAAATTTCCATTTAAAACATCTGTCTTTACTGCTAAGGAGATTAAAAGTATTGTTTGAAGCAAATTAATATGTTCTTGTACGAAAAGAAGGGAATTTGTTTGCTGCGAAATTACAAATCTTCTTTCGAACGTGCGTCGTTAAAGTTTAATAATAGTGTGCAAATTTATAGTGTAATATTGGAATTGATATTCGGAGAATTGTATTGCATTTATTATACATTGAAGAATTGTGTGTAATGGACAATATTTTGAAATTCATTTATTGTGTATTTGACTGAATAAAAAAATTCAATATTTATAATGTGTAAGTTTTTGATATCACAAACCCTTCCACGATGCAAATACAAATAATCGAGATTACACCTTGCACTATAATTTTTTACGAGAAATATAATTATTTATCGTCTGTTCAGAGAATTACTGCGAATCGTTAACAAAGTTAATGAAATGGAAAAAAAAAATAGAAAATTTATTATATCAGTGAAAAGAGAAAAGTTTAAATTTTCGAATTCAGTTTAGTAAATAGTAATTACAAAAATTGATAAATGATTGTTTGGAAATTGGATTTAGACGTTTGATGCCTTTGATAAAAAAAAAAAAAACTGATGGAATTTCATTACATACCTCGGTAAAATAATGTTCCTTAAAGAACTCAATTCTCCACTATTTCAATGCCACATACTCGCGAGCTTACTTGCGCAGACTCCTTTTTCCACAAAATTCAATTCACCAAAAATTTATCAAGCGATCTATTAATGGGTTGTCGTAGAATCCATTCGTACTTTCGCGCTCTTGGAGACGGACTGGAGTTGTCAAGATGTGTACGTATTAAGGTACCCGTAGAATACTGTGGCGCCTCTATCGGCAGGCTTTCGAAATTATTTCAAACAAATCAACATATCAAATATTACGATTGTGTATAATTAAAAAAAAAAAACACCTGAAAGGAAAACAAAAAAATAATATAAAAAAAAATATTTTTACCGAATTTTCGTAAATTCACCGCAACGAGTGCTGCTGTACGTCAGAAATACTCATGATAGGTGAATCGTATTGCAGCGCCGCTCGCGGTCAATGTGACAAACGCTCGGTTGTCATATCCATTGAAGAAATTTGGTATTAGGGTGGGGGTAGTGCAAGTGCATCGTGGGTGGCCCGGCGTCTTGAAACGTGCGTGTGGTCCGGCAGTCGGCAGTTCGTAGTCCGTAAGCGGGATGCGATGCGACAGCAACGAAGCTTAGAGGATGTGTGACGCTCTTTGTTCTCACGCAGATGCCAAGGAGACGCTCCGATGTCGCTTGTTTTGCTTCTCTTCATGGCTAAATCTTCAGCCTGAACTTCAAAATCTTTAGAATTCTCACCATTCCCAAGGTATTGCAACTCTTTTTTTTTTCGTTTTTTTTCACCCCGAGGTTGCTGCCCCGGTTTTGTTTATCAATGACCACGTGCCGAAAGTGAATACGAGACGCGCAATATATAACGAAGCTCGCGAATTAAAGTAATCTTCGATAAAGTGTTTTTATTTATTTGAAAAAATAAAGGAAAAACGAGTGTATAAAAGTTTTAAAAAAATGTTCGATATTTTTTTTTTTCCTGATATTTCAATTGTATTATTGAACCGTTGTATTTTGTTTGTTTGGCTCATCGATATTCGCATCACACGCACGGTTGATACTAAAAATTGTTGAAGGCCAAGGATGATAGTGCTCCTTGAATTTTAATGGCTAATATCGCGTTGATATAGAATTTTTTTTGACGATTATTCCCTTTCATTTCTCATTCGACAGCATTCGAATATTCGTCCTATTTCAATTTGATAATATTAACATTAAAAAATGTTATTTGTAGTTTGATAGGAATAAAAAAAATTCCTTATTTAAAATTTTATAAAACTTTCAATATTTTATTATTTCTCATTTGATAAAATTTCCGTGATTTTAATTTTTTTAAATTCGATAACCAATATTTTAGTTTCTTTTTTAATTTCAATTATTTTAATACTTTTTAATCTGATAAAATTTTCGATATTTTGATATTTTTTATTCGATAAAATTTGAAAAATTCAGTCTTTGACAAAACATTGAATTTATAATTTTTCGTGCACTCTATATATGATTTGATAATTTTTTTTCTCATAGATGATGCTCGGCTTGTTCTGCCTACTGTTAATGTGTTATCGCGAAGCAAATTCAGAGTTGGGTCACAGTTTTGGTGGTAATGCAAATGGCGAAAATGAGACCTGGAAAGAATTGGAATTGAGCCACAGGCACAGAATGAAAGATCCAAGTTACCTGCTGGACAGGTATCCCGTGGGAGAATTGCCAACGGATTCCGTCGATTGTAGAAGAACAGCAAAATGTATTCACATGCAGCACGCGACTTGCATGGGAACGCGTTTGCCATACGCAACAACAACGATGGATCTCATACCCGGTCACACGACACAGGATATGATACAGGTAATTCGTGACCGGAAATATATTGAGATATAACAATTGTTCCTTTTGTCAATGCAAAATTGTTGATTAAAAATTAGTAGATTTTTCGAAAATCCTCTGAGAGCCTCGAAAACACGTGTCATAAAATATCCCTACCTGGTAAAGGCTGGTCAAGTCAGGTATAGACCTTTTAAGGCCGAGCTAACTTACTATATAGTATGCAGTAAATTTTCGACTTCTTTCCACGAAAATTATCGAGTGAGAATAACAAAAGAGTTGAGCCAAGTTTGGCAACTTACAGTTGTGTTAAAAATTTCTCATTTATTTATTTCATAATGTGATAATGGCCACTAATTTTCACAATTTTACGGTTAAACTTTCGTAGAATAAAATTATTTTTACTGCGGTAAAATTTTCAGAATGAATTTAGCTTGAGCACAAATTTTAACATAAAATTTTCCCAATGAAAATAAGAAATAGCTAATGATTGGTGAAAGAATAGTTGATAGAGAGAATAAAATAATTGAGCTAAATGGTACGAGGCAGAATTTAGTGGTACTATTGAAATAAAAATTCAATTGAGATATGTACTATACTTGTTGTGTTTCAGTTGAAATATCTTCTAAAAATAATTCTATTTGTATTTATCAGGTACTATTTTTTTTTTAGAAAGAATATTTTTTTACTACTATTTTTGTACTATTTTTATTTTAAGAAAGAATAGTTGACAGAGAATAAAATATAAATAAAAATGTTACCATTGAACTGAATGGTACGAGGCAGAATTTAGTGGTAGTATTGACATAAAAATTCAATTGAGATATGTATTGTGTTTCACTTGAAATATCTTCTAAAAATAATTGTATTTGTATTTATCAGGTACTATTTTTATTTTAAGAAAGAATATTTTTTTACTACTATTTTTATTTTAAGAAAGAATAGTTGACAGAGAGAATAAAATATAAAAAAAATTCAATTCAGATATGTACTATACTTATTGTGTTTCACTTGAAATATCTTCTAAAAATAATTGTATTTGTATTTATCAGGTCCTATTATTATTTTAATGTATACGATTCTTTGTTAATTCATTGATTTCATTTGTCCTTTTTCTTATCGAGTATTCGACTGTTCCTTTCGCAGGAAAAATTACGTTTGCTACAAGGCTTGAGGCACATCCCGAAATGTTGGGCAGTAATTCAACCCTTTCTGTGCTCTTTATTCATGCCCAAGTGTACAAACGACACGGTCGAGCTGCCATCGCAAGAAATGTGCAAAATGGTTTCAGGTCCATGTCGTATACTCTTCAATCATACTATTTGGCCAAATTTTATAAGATGCGAAAACACGAAACTCTTTCCTCGTCTGTGCAAACACGATATTAGGGAGTTGAAATTTAATACAACGGGAAAATGTTTGAAACCGTTAATACCGAGTGACAATAATTTGGCTATTTTCGAGGGCGTCGAGGGTTGTGGAGTACAATGCAGCGATCCACTTTTTACTTTCGACGAGCAAAAACAGATTCACTCGTTTATCGCGTGGGCTGCAGGAATATGCGGAGGTTTTAATTTGTTCACAGTGGTAAGAATTCCTACATGCGATTAAAAATAATAATAATAATAATAAAATTAATTATTGATGAATGAATTTTGGAAATTTTACAGGTAACTTTTCTCATAGACTGGCGAAGTGCAAACAAATATCCGGCACTCGTAATTTTTTATATAAATTGTTGTTTTATGGTGTCGTGCATTGGTTGGCTGGCACAATTTACACCAGGAAGCAGAGAACTCATAGTTTGCCGAAAGGATGGTACACCGAGAATGAGCGAACCGAGGTATTCTTACAACAATAAAATTCCACATTAAATGAGAAAGGAAAAATTGCAAAAATTACAAAAATAAAAAAAAATCTGTCCGAAAATATTGTAAATGTGCTAAATAATTTCGTTATATTTTGACGAAATATTCTCTATTATTTGACAATTCTTAATTAATGGATGAAAATATATTTTTTTTGTAACTATGAATGATTTTTGTGACTTTACAGCGGCGAAAGTCTCTCTTGCGTGGTCGTATTTGTTCTGGTGTATTATTCGCTGATGGCCGCAATGGTTTGGTTCGTAATTCTCACTTATGCCTGGCACATGAGTTTTCAAGCTCTTGGCAAGATACAGGACAGAATTGACAAGAAAGGAGCTTACTTTCATTTGATAGCGTGGTGTTTGCCACTCGTATTGACCGTGACGATAATAGCACTTGGAGAAATTGACGGGAACAGTGTAACTGGAATATGTTTCGTCGGTTATACAAATCATCATGTCAGAGCTTGGTTCCTTCTTGGACCTGTTTTAGCAGTTTTACTCGTTGGAGGATATTTCTTATCGAGAGGTAAGTTTTTGTTTCAAATGCAAAAGAGATAAAAAAATATTAAGCAATGATTTGTAAATTTTGTACATATTGAAAATTCTTCTTCAAATTTTTTCAAGGATCCAATGTGAGTAACGATAAACGTGTGATGGGTGCAATTATAAATTGGTATTAATTTGGTAAATGTTACATCTTGAAATCGTCACGCTCTTTTGATTTTCAGGATTGATTACGTTAATTCGTCTCAAGATAAGCAGTCAGGAAATAATATCCGAACGTGCGAGCTCCAAGATACGTGAAACCATAGTGAGAATGGGATTATTCTCAACATTCACATTCGCCGCTGCTATCGTTACTTTCTACTGTCACATTTACGAGTTTCAGAATTCGTGGAAATGGCGACAAAGTTTTAGAAATTATATGATGTAAGAAAAATGGAAATGAATTAATTAATAATCGATATGAGATAAACACGTATCAAAAGAGTAATGACTCTTTTGATACATGAATCATCATGTTTGCTCAAATTTTATATAATGTATAGTGGCCCAAAATGTCTGCCTTTCCGTTAGTTTCTGGATATTGCAGCCATTATAAACTCCTAGTCCAAAAGCCTCGTTGATGATATACTTATTGTGTTTCTCAGATGCTCAATTACGACGAAATATGCGGACGAGTCAGATTGTAAAATGGATTCGCGTCCCAGCATGGCAAAGCTACAATTGCATCTTTTGTCGCCATTTTTCGCTGGTGTTCTCATGTCCTCGTGGGTTTGGACAGGCTCAACGATGGAAACGTGGAAGCGATTTCTCAGAAGGTTAGATATCAATTTTATCGAAAACAATTTTTTTAAGTATATAAAGAATGAAAAATAACTTAAGGAAAAACAAGAATAAAAATCAAATAATTTTTCCTTTTTCGACAGAACTTTCAACTGCGAGGCAGAGGAACCAGTAAAGCTCAAAAAGCATAAAGTCATTGCTCAGGCATTCGCGAAGCGAAAAACATTCAACAATGCGGGACGTTTGTCGATAAGTTTTCGCAACACACACGAGGATCCAGTTGGTTTGAATTTTAATCTCGACTCGGTAGCATCGCAGGATTTCAGTTCAACATGGGCAGCGGCATTGCCAAAATTGGTGACACGTCGAGGAGCCCTCGTTGGTGGCAATACAGGATCAGTCTCATCAAATCGTCGTAATTCGGGAGATTCGGAGATAAGTTTCAGTATGCGAAGAGTATCGGTGGAATCTCGGCGTAACTCGATAGATTCGCAAATATCAGTTCAGTACGCGGAAGTAAAGGCAACGAGAAAAGTGCCAGGATCACGAAGCAGACGCACAAAGCGTAGACGTGATTTTGGAAAATCACGATCGGCCAAAGTTGGTCCGCTCTTTCGACGTGGCAGCACAACTTCCCAAGAGAGTCAATTGGGGGCTCAAATTTTATCGGCACTTACCATAGGTGGAATACCGAACACAGCTCAAGTGCCAAATATGAAGAGACGTTCGGCAATTGCCGGATTGGATGACAGACTTTTGACCGCCAAAGTCACAGAGGACAAAAATGCTGGAATGCTTTTGCCTTTTTTGTTTCCCGGAAACAACAACAGCGGTAGCGAGGAGAATCTCAGCAGTGAGGACAAAATGGCGCGTAACGTTAATAAAAAGGAAATGGACGTCGAGGCCGATCGAGCTGAGAAAGACGACAGTGAGAGCGAGGAGAGTCAAGCGGATGAAAGGACAAAAATGATGGAGATCGAAGCGCCTCGTGAACGTAGCAGAAGTAAAACAAGCAACAAGAGTACGAAAAGTTACAGTCACGAGAGTGGCCGAAGGAGTCGTGAGAGACCAAAGAGCAAATATTCCCTCTCTGGAACTCTCCAAGATGAGACGGTCCTTAAACATTTGCTCGAGAACGTAAACAACGACACTAAGAATGAAAATGACAGTCAACTTTCGAAAGAAATTTACAGAAAAGCCTGCATTGGCGATTTGGCCTCGAGTCTGACTGAGTATTGTCCAGAATTGTGCCGAATAATGCAATCTGACGTGGAAAAAAACGCTCGTGAAATTGCCACGCAAACCTCATTGCCACTCGACATACTCGAGATGGAAGAACTGAAGCAGAGCATCGACGAGATTATCAATAGTCGTAATTGTAGCTCAAAAGCCACGCAAATATCGCCGAAAATGAACAAAGGCAACAATCGCAGGACCGACGATATGTATCGTTAAAAATTTATGTGTATGAGTGAACATATTTTTTTTTCTTCTTCTTTTAAATATATTTTATACAAAGTAAATAATCCGAATCGTTATTACCCGAGCGAAAATTTGTGATTAGAGAGAGAGAGAGAGAAAGATACAAGATCGATTAGGCACGCAATGAGTATTCTACAATGTTAAAAAAGAAACAAAAATTCATCACATTTATTGTGAACACATTTTTTTAAGTAACCAAGTGACTTACACTAAACCTCCCCTCCTCCCCACTCCCGTATAATCGCTAATTTTCATTCTCGTCCCTATTGTGAACTGGCTACAAAAATTTGATATTGCTTCACATCGTTTTATCGGAAATGGATACAATAAAATTGCTTACTTTTCTTTCACGTATTGCTCGGTATTATGTAATTAGATCTCTCTCTCTATATACATATATATAAATATATATATATATATATATGGTTGAGTCCTCTTATTTTTAGTTGCGTACTCGTTGCAAATTTCACGTTTATCTGCATGTGATGTTTTTTTTTTCTCTTTTCTTTCACTCATTGAACTAATTTAGCTCTTATCCGACCACCGTTGATTGCGAAATTACGGAAATTTTCCGGTGTAATGCAAATCGTGTGTTGCACGATTGCAAATCTCTTTCGCGGTCGATGCGGTTATACTCAATTGCATTGCATTGTTGTGAATACGAGAATTCGACGTGAGTTTTAACGACGGATTTTTCTTCATTTTGATTTCGTCCTCTTACTCGCCTTACCGGAAGGCCTCTTTGTGGTTGTACCTGGAAATCACAACGGGACTCTGTATCCATAAACGTCGACGTGTATTTTTGTGGGATATGCGAAAAAGTTACAGAAAACGAAAGACAGGAGAAATTTTCGATGTAGAAGTAGAAAAAAGATATTTAAGATTTTTGGGTAAATTAACTAAATATCTGCCGAGAATTATCTAGGACATCTAAAATTTTTACATCGATATGTAAATTTATCTGTACGATGAAAGAAAAATTCTTAAAATTTTAAATACAAAGTTTTAATGATTTTAGACAATTATAAATAGAGGTAGGATGACTTAAAAAAATTAGTTTTTTTTTGTAGGTATGAAGATATACAAAACTGATAGGAAATTTCGTGCATTATGCAGATATCATAAATTTATTTCAAAGAAGTACAAAACGAAGAATTTATTCATACAGATTTAGACGTTGCCTGATCTAAAGACGTCGTAAATTCATAAATACAGGCAGATTTGGAAATTTTTGTAGGATGAAGGAACTCAAGAGGGATGACAGTGCTCTGAGGAAGCTCGAGAAAACGAAAAAAGAAATAGTCAATAGTCAACAGAATAAATGTACTTTTGTGCCACAATTATATGCGACACTTTACAGATGCAAAAAAAACAAAAAAAAAAAAAAATGATCATGCTAGTCTAATATCGTAATACGTATTAGTAAATAATATAGAATATTGAACAAATTAACGATTACACATCGATAATTACAGTGTATAGGATTATGTACATGTGGAATTTTTCGTCAATGTGTATATAAAAAACAAAAATGGACAGCAAGAACGTGTATAAGAGAGTACGAAAATTGATATGTGATGCATGTGTATGAACGTGCATTTGAGTGTTATACATACTGAAAATGAGCAGTTAATCAGCCAATCAAAAGTAAAAATGTAACCACGTGGAACGGACCCTCGCACGAATTAAATAATTCTCTGACACTGAACGAGGTCAATCAAAGGTAAATTGAACGTGAATGTTAACCAGTTAATGATTTTTTTTTTGCAAGATAACCACGATGGTTGGATGAACGATAAAAACAGATTTACGAAATTCGTTAAAAATTCATTTCGATCAAACAAAATTTATCCTCATTCGTTTTGCTGGCAATTGGGCAAATAATTTTTATCGTAATATAAAATAAATCCATTTCTTTCGCACTGTCGTGTCTTTTACATACACAAAAATATTATGTACATACGTGTAAAGTAGTTTATCAGTACGAATAAAGTATGAAATTAATTAATTGATCCGTCGATTCGATGAAATATCGGACAATTTATAGTATCTTATATACAGTCGATGACAGAACAAACTCCTTCGATCAGTCGAAACTGGTATTGAAAGTCTCTCTGTGTTTCATAAAAAATCCTCGGTCGAAGGCTTTAAGAATTCATCCTCTTGCGTTTTTTTTTTCTCACACGTTATCCACCTCTACGTTTTGAAACCTGGGTCGTTATTCTCGGCTAGGTATCTTTTGCCTACATCCCGTGCAAATATATATATTTTTGCTTTAGTCGTCGGGAGTACATTGAGAGTAAAAGAAAACAAAACAAACAAAAAAAAATCCCGATTTTTGTATTCCACATGTGGCCCAAATCCGAGTACATGACAAATAAACAGACAGAATGAAACAAGGAATAATCCTAGGAGAATTTTTGGAGTCGCGTTGTAAAATTAAGATAGCTAAACATTGAGTGTACGATTGGGCAGCATTTACGAAACATATGTGTATATATATATATATATATATATATATATATATATATATATATGTATATAAAGGAATCATGCATGATGCGATACGAAAGAGACAACGAGCAAAAATGTGATGACGAGAAACGAAAAAATCGTGTATTCACCACCACCGATGAGGGCAGAGCACATTTTCATGTCACCGACCGGTGACGACTGGCGAGGCTACTTGGATTTGGAATGTTTTTTTTGTTGCTTATATTGTTGTTCGTTACCCCAGAGGAGATGATCGAGAGCCTCGCCGGCGAAATAGAGTAAACTGCTGAATCCAAAGAGGGCTAAAAGAAATAATATTCTCAGAGGCAAAGAGAGAACTTCCATCACTGGGTAAACCCAAATTCCGCTTTTCATGTAGATTACGTGAATCCTTGAAAGGAAAAAAAAAACGATACGTCGATCAACAGATTTTGAAATATTAAACCTTGAAATATGTTTCTTAAAATCTTAAAATATTGTGTATATATATAGATACAATGTAGTGTATAAATACAAGTTTTCCAGTATTTAAATATAAAAGTTTAAGTTACGAGTTTTTTCATATGAAATAATCATCATTGTAGCCACTTTTTATAATCGACTGTGCCAAAATATTTTTAAATCTTTCGATTTTTCGTGCTAATTGAGAAGATTTTCTGCAAATTGTTGCAGATTTTTTAAATCCAATAACGATTTCACCGAAAATTTTGTCAATATTTTGGGTATTTGGGTCAGAGTCTATTTTTTACGTAAAACAAAATATAAAAATAGTTTTAACATTAATAAAATAAATAAATAATTAAATGACTAAAAATTAATGGTTGGCTTAAAAAATATGAAAAAAATTACAGATAACCCAATTAATTTTGCAAAGTGGCTTTACTTGAAAAAAAATCTCAAAAATTCTCCACTTAATGGAGAATTTGTGAATGAGTGAATTTGATAAATTCATATTTATAGATAAATTTTGTTATCAATATTTAATGATAAATTATGACAATTTCTCACCAGATTAGATATACGAGCATTAGCACACTCAGTCCTGTGAAACCGTGAGATCTCTTGGGATATTTTCGAGGTGCAATAATCATCTCCAAAATTGTTGACACCATTATCAGAGTGTGCATTAGATGATTGAGCCACCAGGGAAAATAAGGATCGATAGCCTTTGGCAGTACGAGCTCACGATCGACGAACATGAGAGCCCAAAATGTGATTCCCACAAACTGTAAAAATTTATCATTTATACGAGAAAAATATAAAAATTTCGACGAATTTTATACCATCAAACTGAATGTCACTTACCATTGCGAGGGGAAAGGCATAAGTAGCGTGAACATAATCTTTTACTTTCCGTATAAGAGGTATTTTTTTTGGAGAAATTTTGTTGCTTCCCCACAAATCATTGACAGCACAGAGCAAGAAAAATATTGCTTGTATTATCTGAAATAATTTTTTATCTTTCTTGTCAATAAAATATTTTTATTTACCTGAAATGATTAAATTAAAATTTATCCAATTTGAATTTTGTAGTTCAGAGTGAGAATCATTGGAGCTTTGATGAATGGTTTTATTGTCGAGTTTAACCGGCCATTTCGTTGGTCAGCCTCTGTTAACTCGTATTAGGAGAGAATGTCGAGAGATTTATAAATTGAAGCATCGTTTGTCGAGTAGTTTTTGGCGCGTGCCAAGTGGCATAAAGGGGTTTGTAGTGAGATCGAGTGACCATTCATCGCATTAACGCTATATCGTACTTAAAATATAATCAATATTACAAAAATAAATACGAAGAGTGACCAACGAAATTGGCGTTAGTCTTGCGAAATATACAAAGTGCTCGCACGAAGCGTGAATATCTTTGGTAAAATATTGTGTCAGAACAATTTGGCCAATTTACACGGGGCATTGGGAACCGTGTCGTGACTACTCGGTCAAGGTGTACAAAGAGAAGAAGCTATTGCGCAATGAATCGCAAACGCTAAATTTTAACGTTGTATACCAAAACTAAAATGAAGAATTATAAATAAATGATTTTTTTTTTCTTGCGAGCAAACAATATTTTTTTTACCAGTGAAATATTTTTTTTTACGTGTACCAGACGTTTCTTTTAAAAATAAAATGGGAAGTGAATTAAAATGGTGAGGCAGACTCTTATGCGTCGTGAATGGAAATTGGTGTGTTTGAAATTTGGTCTCAACGTGATTCTCTGGCTATATAATACATATACGTGTATATATACGTATATATATACATATACGTGTATATATACGCATATATAAACATATGCGTGTATATATACGTATATATATAGATATAAGTGTATATATACGTATACGTGTATATATAAATGCATATATAGGTATACGATCGTCAACCACAACACGCGATAATTCAACTATCGTGCTTGGTCTTCTCGCACGTACCAGGCCAATGGTTATATTCTCGGTATATCTAGACAAATATATATATGTATGTGTGTGTGTGTGTGTGTGTGTGTGTGTGTGTGTAGGAATTCCGCTGTATGTATGAAATAGTGGCTTTTCACTATTACGTAAAAACACGGTTAGGCCACGATTATATAGTAACGTGAGAGACCCAAGAAAGTTTCTTTGATAACCAGGAAGTTGATCCATAAAATGATCCTGGGAGAAAGAGGAGTTTGTCGGGTCAGCAGGAGAAAATTTGCCTGGGGTCACTTTCATCTTACAACAAAAAAGGTCTCGTTGATTATTCAACGTAGATAAATTGAAAGAAAATGTCAAACGAGAGTTCCCCCCCCCCCCCCAGGTCAAATTTAATTAATAATTCGATCAAAGTTGGATAAATAACGTTTGCAAAAATTAATAAACTATAAATAATAATTTTACGATGATAAATTATAATATCTATAAATTGTCATTTTTGAATTATCATAAATTATAAAATATACGAACCGCATCCCAAAATGTTAAAAATTTGAATTTTCCACCGTAAGCTTTATGCATCTTTGTACCTGCACTGTCTGGCACTACTGTGTAATAAAAATCATAATAAACGGCAAACGAGAATGTGGCAAACGTCGTTGCGTGAATAAACAGAAGAAGACCTTCCCGCATTTTAATCAACGATTTCCGTAAATTTCGTCACCTATGAAATTCGTATCAAGATTTAATTTTATTTTCTTCCTTTTCTACATATATATATATATTTTTTTTTATTTTTTTCATCGTAGAAGGTGGAGGAGACGCTTCATGGGGTTAAATAAAATTTGAAAAATTAGCCGAGTGTATCAAAGTCAACGATCTGATCTGATCTGATACTCCGTAGACTTTCTCCCGATATAATTCGTATAAATGTGTGCACGTCTGTGTTGACCCGACGTTTCCGAGTGACGTGACGACTGTTGATTTTCACGAAAGGAGACAGTGGTAAAAACTTGTCGACGGGAAGCGTCTTGGATTGAAAATTCATATACGAAAAAATAAGAGAGTAAAAAAAAAAATGTCAATTACCGTGAATTTTTGTAACTTTTTTTTTTTCGTCAAATATTCCGAGTGTCAGAGTTGAAATGCAATTTGCAGCAATAGAATAAGAATGGAGAAGGGACTAGTAAAAATTCTCAGATGGAGTGACAAAACGATGAAAAATATTTTCATTTTAATCGCAGAATCTCTTGCGAAATTTTGGCCAGAAGAATATTTGTCATCACGAATGTGTCAACTCTGTCCTTTTCCCTTTAACGAATTCGTCAACTAATAAAACGATTAAAACGTCTTTTAAGGTATTTTCCCGTCGCGTAATGATAATATTAAAATTCTCGTTCTGATTGAGCGTTTATTGTTAATTAGACCAGCCAATGAATTAAAAAATGAGATAATCAGAATTACAATTAATTAAAAAGACACTTAAATTCTTCCTGGGAATAATTTTTCATTTTTTTAAATTGGAAATAATAATTCATGAGAAATTGTAACGAGTTTGACGACAAACGAAAGAGATTTTGTGACGTTGCTTCCGTGATGCCTTCCCGTTGACAATTGGCCGGCTCGTATGGCATCTGTGTGTTTAGTTGCGTCGAAGCATTATTGAGGTTTTAAGGCACGCGGATATATAACCTTCTCACGATATAGTACAAAACGTAGAATTTCAATTTTCGGCCAACAATTATAAAAATTTGATATTTCATATGCGTAAAAAAAATAAAAAAAAAAAAAACCGACGCCCCGCTGAATTTTCATCGTCACTCCATATCACGTGTACAATGAGGATGAGGATAAAAGACACCCTTTCAGCGATAAAATTCACGACGGATATAACCTTCTCACGATACAGTACAAAACGTAGAATTTCAATTTTTGGCCAACAATTATAAAAATTTGATATCCCATATGCGTAGAAAAAAAAAAAAAAAAAAAAACCGACGCCCCGCTGAATTTTCATCGTCACTCCATATCACGTGTACAATGAGGATGAGGATAAAAGACACCCTTTCAGCGATGAAATTCACGACTGTATTCGTAACGTGAAATCGCGATAGGCCAACGTTATTTTTAACTCCCTCGTGAATACGTTGACGAGCGTGGCTAAAGCTGAACGAAATAAAAATTCTCTTTCTCGTGTTACGAATAATTTTTTTTTCTCAATCATTTTATGGTTTTTTTTCTTGTTGTTTTTTGTTTTTTTTTTTTTTGTAAAAGAAGCGTCTCCCACCGTGTTTTTTTTTCTTTCGTTATTATTCAATCACTCTCTGGTAATCACAAAATAAATGAAATATTCTCGTGATAATAAAATTGTCACAACTGTGATAAAATGCCCATAGAGCTTGCGTTCTTTCGTACCGCGACTGTCTCTAGAGCCTGCAACTTAACTACTGGCACCAACACGCGAAGCAACCCCCGCGCCAGTTTGCGCATACGTACTGCAGATGGATAGAGAGAAAGATACAGACACAGAGAGGTGAGAGAGTGCGATTGGTGATGAAAAGAGAAAGAGTGGGAGGACGTTAACGATGATACTCGTTTGTGTGCACACACACGCACGCGCGCACGCACATATATATATATACACACTTATATATATATATATATATATATATATATATATATATATATATACTTATATATATATACACACTTTTATATATATATATATTAGGACTCTGTAAGCACAGCTACGAGAGTATCCGAGTGAAAAATAATTATGTTAAGGCCACTGCTCCGATCAGCTGGTAAAAGTTTCATCACTACGCTGTCAAAACTCCAGTGAGAGTTGAAAAAAAATGCAATCCGTTATTGTCTCGAAGTAAATTCTCTTGGATTTGGGTCAAAGATTATTTTGACAACACACGAAGCAATGCTTGATTTGAAAATTTGATTGCAATATATTTTTATAATTGTTAAAATCGATAATTTTCGATTAAAAAATTAATTAAATTATAAATATTCGTAATGGGATTCCAAAAATTCATGATAATGTAATGATTCTTCTTGCATTATGTGATGGACGACATATTTTATTGCTCGGAATAGTTACAGTATCGAATTACGTGATCGTGAAAGTGTTTTATTTCGTAATTTTCAACTATTATATATATATATATATATATAGGAATGGTCAGAGAAGATGTTTTCGAAAATCATCGACGAACCCAATTGTATAATACTAATGTTGCCATCGGCTACTGTCCGGAATTAATTCTCATGCTGGGCCATTGACGACTTGCATTTTTTTTATATTTTATATATAGAACGTAAAAAAATTGAGGGAAAGATGAATAAAATAGTAGGGGCTGTTCTATCAAGATTTAAATTTTAATCGCGTCATTGATAATCCTCATGTGCAGACTATCCCATTGCCTTCTGGTCCCGATGACCGATATTATCCGATTTCGCTTGACGCTACACACACACACATGCCATTCTACCAGCACATGCCACACAGCACACGTTTCTCAGACTGGTGGATACTTTGAATGTATCGATATCATAATATTCCTCTCTAGAAAGTCTCTCGTTATGTAAAACATCGTGAATATCGCGTTGGTTCGTACCTTTGATTATTATGATTATCAAGGAACAAATAAATCATCCTACAAAGTTGGCAGTTCAATGGGTCAATTATGTACTCAATGGGAAATTCTCTCTTCTGATGAAAATATGAGAAAAAAAAAAACTGGTGATAATTGAAACTTGCTCGCTGTTTCCTTATTATTTTGCCTTATTTACAAATCCAGGGAAGATTTGTAAATTCAGAAATAATTTATCCAATTTTGTTTCGAGATTTTTTTACGAATCAGAAGAAAGGATGGAATGTGCAAGTTTTATTTCGAACATTTTCTCGATTCAGCTTGATTAAATTGAGGTTTGTTTCGCATTGAAAAACTTTCAATCTTTCAATGTTAATGGATTTTTACGTCACAGAATTCCCTCGACTATTAACATTAACAAACATATTTAAAATATGAGAAAATATGAGAAAAAAAAAAACTGGTGATAATTGAAACTTGCTTGCTGTTTCCTTATTATGTTGCCTTATTTACAAATGCTCCCTGATCCAGAAATAAATTATCCAATTTTGTTTCAAGATTTTTTTGCGAATGAGAAGAAAGGATGGAATGTGCAAGTTTTATTTCGAACATTTTCTCGATTCAGCTTGATTAAATTGAGGTTTGTTTCGCATTGAAAAACTTTCAATCTTTCGATGTTAATGGATTTGTACGTCACAGAATTCCCTCGACTATCAACATTACCAAAAATATTTCTAAACAGTGAAAATATCCAAAAATCGTTAATCACTTTGCGGATTCTTATCGCGTCTATTTTTACACATCCTTGAAAATTATCCCATAGGAATAAAAAGTTTTATCATGATAGCGAATCGTCTGCTTAGGTTGGACGTCGAAAAGATTTTTTTAAATAATTATGCACTCTCAGACATTCCATATAAAGTTGATTTTCTGACGATTTCGAATATTTTGGAGGCTCCGATAAATGTCAAAAATAAAAATCATCGAAATAAAGCTTCCTCTATGAGGAAGTAAAAAATCGTATCGATAATACGATCACAAGAGAATATACTTTGTAATTTGCGCTGGTAAAATCCACAACGAGTGTGTGCCAGCATCGAGTGTTTTACAGTATCATGAAAAAATAATGAAAGAGACAGAGGAATATTTACAGAGTATCATGAAAAAATAATGAAAGAGACAGAGGAATATTTTACAGAGTATCATGAAAAAATAATGAAAGAGACAGAGGAATATTTTACAGAGTATCATGAAAAAATAATGAAAGAGACAGAGGAATATTTACAGAGTATCATGAAAAAATAATGAAAAAGACAGAGGAATATTTTACAGAGTATCATGAAAAAATAATGAAAGAGACAGAGGAATATTTTACAGAGTATCATGAAAAAATAATGAAAGAGACAGAGGAATATTTTACAGAGTATCATGAAAAAATAATGAAAGAGACAGAGGAAGATTTACAGGAACGGTGGTGAGGGGCTTGGCAATGAAAAAACAATGACGAGGACAATAACAACGATGCTGATAATTTTTCTACTGCTGTCACTACTTTGCTGTCACTCGGCAAACTTCCTCTTCTCTCCTAACTCACTCGAACATGTAATATTACTCTCCTTGCTTATAGTCGATATAGATAGATTATACGGTGACGCGATCAGCGTCTGTTTCATGGCGTTTATTAGTGTTACATAATTCCATCCCCTCTCTTTCTCTCTCATTCTCTCTTTCTGTTTAAAGAGCTAGTTTTGATGTTGTGTATATGTTATTGCGCAACTGTGATAAAATGAGAATCACGATGATAAGGACTGAATTATATATATATGTAATAGAAAATCATATTATATATTACTAATGTCATATACTGAACTTTACACATGTAATGATTTATAGTTCAATCCACCATCGCAAGAGGGAAAAGGAATTACGAGAGTTTGAAAGCTGATGTGATATACATAAGACGAGATTTGTGTCTGTTTATGTGCACTGAGATGCTTGTACTGGATACTATTTCCAGGCTTTAAATTCTCTTCCTGAATGAAAATCATTATGCGTTTAGAACATTTAACAATGGCAGCAATGTCTCTCAGATCTATATATATATATGCACCTCTATTTATAGTTATATATATATATATATATATATATATATATATATATATATATATTTAGAGTTATATCATGAGGATAAAATAAATTAATTTGTACGATTGCAATTTTGTTATATATAGTTTTAAGTCTTTCTCTTCAACCTGCTCGAAAATATGTTTTATATAATGCAAATAATAAAGCAGAGATGGAAACGTTTCAGAAGAAAAAACAATGCCAAACATTTTTCCATAATGATCGACTGTATAAAAAAACATATATATATGTATGATTATAAAATAGAAATGAATAATTATTGGTCAATAATTATTTATAATTTTTCCCTCGTAAACGCGTTTTTGGATTATTTTTCACTCGCAACGTAACCATTTCCGTAATAAATGTGAAAAAAAAAAAATTCTCACCACGTCCCAGATGGTCAAATACTTCAATTGACCTGGATCAAAATCGCCCGTTGCTCCGGGCCTCTTGAAAGCCGGCAATTTCAACCGTAGAAATGAATAGTAAAGCGTAAATATATAGGCAGCTAGCTGCGAAACGTGCAGCACCAATAATAATTTCGACGACATCTCGATTCTATGAAACATGAATAATAAATTCATATATATATATATATATATATATATATATATATATATATATATACACCTGAAATACGAGGACACTCATCATATATATATATGATGAGTGTCCTCGTATTTCAGGTGTTATAAAATTATTGCTGTAATTATAATAATGGATATTATGATTATTGTTGTTGTTGTTATTATTATTATTGTTTTATACATCATTTGAAGCCTATTGAGTCGCAAGTATTGTGTGAAAAGTTGCAAACATCGATGCTCGAAAATTTCCGTCGATTAAATACTTGTTATCATTATGCATACACGCTAGATAAAACTGCACCATATCGCAATGGGAAAGATAATGATCATTTTGGCATTGGAATCGTTAAAAATTACGAATAAAAATTCATGTATTGATGTTTATGCAGTATCAGCGGTCTCATTATCAATCTTATTTATTTATAATGCGATCTTTTCTACTCCGTTTTAGCCACTCGAAAAATTAAGCCATTGAAAAAAGTTCGAAAAAATGAAGTGATATTATTGCAAGAATTTCGCAATGGGAAAGATAATGATCATTTTGGCATTGGAATCGTTAAAAATTACGAATAAAAATTCATGTATTGATGTTTATGCAGTATCAGCGGTCTCATTATCAATCTTATTTATTTATAATGCGATCTTTTCTACTCCGTTTTAGCCACTCGAAAAATTAAGGTGTTGAAAAAAAATCGAGAAAATTAAGTGATATTATTGTAAGAATTTCGCAATGGGAAAAATAATGATAATTTTGGCATTGCAATCGTTAAAAATTACGAATAAAAATTCATGTATTGATTTTTATGCAGTATCAGCGGTCCCAGTGGCCACTCGAAAAATTAAGGTATTGAAAAAAATTGGAAAAAATGAAGTGATATTATTGTAAGAATTTTGCAATGGGAAAAATAATGATAATTTTGGCATTGCAATCGTTAAAAATTATGACTAAAAATTCATGTATTGATTTTTATGCAGTATCAGCGGTCTCATTATCAATCTTATTTATTTATAATGTGATCTTTTCTACTCCGCTTTAGCCACTCGAAAAATTAAGGTGTTGAAAAAAAATCGAGAAAATTAAGTGATATTATTGTAAGAATTTCGCAATGGGAAAAATAATGATAATTTTGGCATTGCAATCGTTAAAAATTACGAATAAAAATTCATGTATTGATTTTTATGCAGTATCAGCGGTCTCAGTGGCTTTAGCCACTCGAAAAATTAAGGTATTGAAAAAAGTTCGAAAAACTTAACTGATATTATTGTAAGAATTTTGCTTAATTAGATGTAACGAAACGGGATTAAAATGCAGCCGACCGAAATTAACAGAACACACGTATTTTTCGTGTGTTCTTTAAAGAGAATATCGAGAATGATGCAAATGCATTTGTTTAATTTTTTTTTAAATAAAATTTTGCTGTTCTGTATATTCTACAAAAGGATAATACTTTGGTGCTCGCAATCAATTTGAAAAACGATATTTTAGCTCAATAATTATTTAAATGAATTGGCAAATATTTGTTAGTTTGTAGAAAATAAAACGTTGGACATTTAAATTTTTTCATCTGTTTAGTAATTTTATTACAAATGTATATCATTATCTAAACTTAAATAATATTCTTTTGGTGCTCTTTGTGACTCTTATGTTGATGTAATTATAATGACTATCTAAAACTCCGATATTACGTCGTGAAATCGAGGTCAGATTAATCGCAAAATTGGTACATCGCATTGATGCGCCCCCGGCACATTGTGCGCTATACTCATCGAGACATCAATTATATGTGTTGTGTCTCGTCGTGTTATTTAAAATGAGTATACTCGACGAATTCATTCGTCGATTAAAAATTCTTTGGAGGGGTCTCACCCAGGTCACGAGACTTGGAATTGAAAAATCGATGTCTGTCAAACATTCACGCGCTTCCTGTACAATCATAAAAATGGTAATATTTCTTCTGTTAACCGGAAAATCGTGATGGTCAGCCTCGATAAAGAGTCGAGAGAGTAAATTATTTTTATGCCTCTAACATTGATTTACTTTTTTCTTTTTATCTTTTAATCATCATTGCCATTTTTTTTTTAATTTTCACAATAAACGAATTAAAATTTCCTTGTCATTAAATAAATAAATAAATGTCTCAACATTTTTTTTTTTATTTACCGTAATACGAAAAAAAAAGTCATCCAAAAAGATTTTGACCACTTTTGCCAAATTTGTGTGAGCTAAGAAAATTACGTCGAAGAGATGACGTAACTTATATATTGACTTTCAATTTCATATGAGAATTGGGAAATAAATCACCGTAACACATGGACCATGATGCCTCTGAAGCCAAAATTAACGTGGGTGGAAGAAGAACAGAAAATCAAAGGTAGAAAAATAGATCAGTGTCTCCCAATTTAGCATAAATAATTTTTTCAAGGACTCCAAGAAAATAAATAAATAATTGATAGCCAATTATTATTATTAAAATGATTTGCCAAGTGCGAATAATAATTGGCATGAACTGAACAAAATTATCATCGCAAGATTTAACAAATTGTTACTTACAAAAATTTAAATAAAAAAAAAGTAATTATAAATTAATGATGATAGATCCAATTTTTTTTTCCCATTCTCGAATGAAAATGCCGGAAAAAAATTTGCCGAGTCCATATTTTACTCCGATGCTCGTAAAACTTTACTGAATTATGCATTATTTTTTTTTGTTATTAATGCGAAATGGAAAAAAATAAATAAAAATGACTCGGGCGACCCCGTCCCACGGTCACGAACCAGAACTCTTGGGGACGTCCCTGAAGTTAGAAACCGGTTTGCCGGACGTTTCGTACACGCAACTATGATTGAGAGGATTTTTTTTTTTTTCATAAGTTTGAGCTCAGCTGATGCGTGATGGGTGTCTAGCGTGTCGCGAGTATCAATCGACGTACCAACTCTCGCTTTTCTCGTGTGTAATAAATTACGTTCAGCGATTGGCAATATGGTGCGTATGACCATTCGATTAGTTTTTTTTTAATTCGTTACTTTACGCTCGAGAATTTAACATAATAATTAACTGAGCGTTATATATAGTTCATAGAGGAATTCATGAAAGTTTAATATTCGTCTGCTATAATCCACCCTGTAGGATTGTACGAGTCGCATCATCGATTTGATGTAGGCTGATGAGAGTACAGACCGTGTCAAAACCTCGTCTATCGTCTGGCCGGACGAAAAATTATTATCATCGTTGCAGGAAATTTCGAATTGAAAAAATTCAATTTCTTTCAATTTTTTTTATAAATTCATTTTTAGTTAAAAAAATGTATTTGTTTAAATTAGGAAAATTTAATTCAATAATAAAAAAAAACTAAAACAATTTGAAAAAACTTCAAATACAGTTCGCTCTGCCAATGTGATAAGCAATATCATTTATATACAAAATATAATGTATGTGACAACTGTGTTGATAAGAAAATTGCTGAGGTAAGGCAAGACTTGAGAACTGCGCGAGACACGTTTGCATAATCAAAGTATTGTATAAGCAATTTTATGGCTCGTCATCACGATTTAAACGTGTTTTCCTTGTCTATCTAGTGATGGATAAAAAAAAAAAATAATGGAGTTAAAATATGAGGTGCGTAATAAGGAATAACGTAAAGTAGCAAAATCGAAGGTCAAAGGTACAAATGTCAAACAATGAAAATAATAACAAAAACAATATCAAGAGCAATAATAATAATAATAAATACATACTCTGGATAGTTTTTCCTTGATCCTGTCCACCAAAAGTATCCTTTGGAATAATTCTATTAAAAAATAAATAAAAAAAGTGTCTTTCCGTTTGGAATTTGCTCGTTGGGTCGAGTTGCCCTTGCCGTTGTACACAAGAGCAGCAGCCAGCACATTCGAGCTCTTTCAGCAAAATGTGTTGGAATAGAGGACGATCGGTGGACACGGCACGAAAAATGGTCAGTGGCAGAGCAAGTGCGAGAGAGAAATAGAAAGAAACAGAGAGAGAGAGATAGAGAGAGAGAGGCAGCGAGAGCACAAACGATGAGTACGATACGATGCCGACCGAAGGACTGAGTACCGCGAGTAGCCTAGAAGGATGGCACGTTGGATTTATCGGCGTTGTTTGCAGCGCCTCCAAGTCAAATCGGCGTTTACGTTGCACGTGTTATCTCTGATATACGTATGTGTATTATTTATATCTATACGCATGTATCAATTTATTTATCTGTATATATGGCGTATTATAACATATACGAATTTTCGAGCCATTCTATATATGTAGAAAAAAAAGTAAATACATCAATCGAGTTATCATTTGCACTCCCAACAAATAACGACAACTATACTAGATGTAGGAGTGGGGGAAAATATATATATGTGTGAATATATGTAGAAAAAAAAAGTAAATTCATCAATCGAATTATCATTTGCACTCCCACCACTAACGAAAATTACAGACACACTACCGGTGAGCTTCGCTCCGTTTTTTTTTGTCTCTCCTTCTCACCGCACCTGCACAGCAACTATACTAGGCGTAGGAGTGGGGGAAAATGGATGCGTATTATAACATATACGAATTTTCGAGCCATTCTATATATGTAGAAAAAAAAAGTAAATACATCATTCGAATTATCATTTGCACTCCCACCACTAACGACAATTACAGACACACTACCGGTGAGCTTCACTCCGTTTTTTTTTGTCTCTCCTTCTCACCGCACCCGAAGAGCAACTATACTAGGCGTAGGGGTGGGGGAAAATGGATGCGTGGAGGGGTTGATCAGAAGCGTTTTCTTCACCCACGAAGGTCGATCGACTTTTCTATACATATATATATGCGTGTGTGTATTATATGTATTCGCTCCAAGTCCAAAAGCGCGAGACTTTGCAACTATTTTTTTAGTTTTTTTTATCACGAGAATCTCGAGTCAAATCGGGGCCATCGATATTTATCGATAGTTTATCTATTGAGACTGTTCAGGGATTTTCTATCTTATATCTTATAATTCTTTTTTTTTCGTGTATTCACTTAATTTAGATTTATATTTTAATTGGCCAATAAAAATGAGAATAAATATGCGAGAGAGGATTTTGATTTTTTGATAATTGGATTTATATTTTATTTAATAAAAATAAATAATATCGTGTCTGTGTGGCTTTAAAAAGGACGGAGAGAATTTTATTATTAGTTATGTCTGGGCAAATGTCTGCAAGGGTTATCGTTCTCCCATCCCGGACACAGATATCGAAGTAATCTCTGGACTCAGAGATATATCTTGGCTCTCGAGAATATATCGAGTGTTTCATTATACTACCATGAAGACTCTAAATGTGGTTCTCTGGTAGAAAAAAAAAATATATATATATAAACGAATGTGAAAAAAGATACCACAAGAGAACGTGTAACCCCTTCCCCCCCTTCCATAGCATACGTACTCGTCGAAGTACGAAAATGTGTTATTTCTACAATTACATGATAAGATTCAATCGGGGATCTCGTATAGATTTTTCGGAACTAGATAAGAAAAAAATAATAATCATGCTCATTGTTAGTCATATATGATTTTCTTTTGATCAAAGTTCATGGGTAATGAGCTAATTGTGTGAATGAAACATAAATAATGAGAGAGAGAGAGAGAGAGTGAGCGAGCGAGAGGGGGGGGGGGGAACATTTGCACACGTGCTCATCAATAAACGATCGTCGAGAGGGAGAATCTTGGCATCGATCGATGTATCGATGATGGATCTTTTTCATCTCGAATTCAAGGCTGCTACCTTACACTATTTCTAATAAATAAATTTACCATAGGCATGTATTCAGGTGAGAATATTCATGCCAATTTAATTATATAATTAAAAATATAATAGACAGTTAAAATTTATAATATAATTGGTGGAAATTAAATGTAAATATACTTTTTAAATGGAACGATGACCATTTTGGGAAAATAGATTTTTAGGTTCATTTTTTGCTTCTTCGTTTTTATTAAATAATTTTAACGAGATCCGTTAAATCCATACCGTTATCATAGTAGAAGTATATATATATATTCGTGACGAGATATATATATATCTCGTCACGAATTTATACCCGCGCGATTACGAGCTCATGCCAACGAGAAATCTTCGAGCGTTAATAACGACAGTGTAGTAATAATTTAACGAACTCGAAGATAACTTAAAAAAAAAAGAAATGCTCAAATCAAGAATTTCAGACTTTTTCAGAGAGTCTCGAAGTTGAGTATTTCTTGATATCGAAATTATATTTATAACGTTGCGAAAGAATTTAAAAAATTCATTATTTAATTAAAAGGAGGAAATCGTTGCAATTGTAAGTGTGTAATTTGCAAAAATAAGGGCAACATAAATCCAGGTTTTATTACTTAAGTGGTCAAGTTTATGAGAAGATTCATCACGACCGGAAAATTCAAATTTTAAATGATATTTTTGTGTCCTCTCGAAAATGTTAGAATTCAACGCTTCGAAAAAAAAGAAAAAAAAATCTACAGAGACGATCGTAGCAAAGTTTAAAAATTTACCTGCCTATAACTTTCCAACCAAAAATTTGATTCGTTCCATAAAAAAATTCGGCAAGTTCGATAAATATTTCAATTTTTTAAATTGAAAATTTAAAGTTGGCAAAATTATCAATAAAATTAAGATCGATTTAAAAAAATCAGAGAGTTAACCCACAGGTAAAAAATTATTTGTTTCTGGCAAATTTGTTGGAGAATTTTTGTTTACCTAATTATAGTAAATTGGTATTTGGTATTACAATTATTATTATTCGAAATAAATATTTTTACTATTTTTAATTTTTCAATTTATTTCGGTTAATTATTTGCAGATATTGCGTATCGTTGCAAGTATTTTATCGACCAGCCTCGAAGGAGAGGCCGATAATGAGTTAAATTAAGGTAATATCCAGGAGGGTATTGTTGAGCCATTCTATCCTCGAATACCCAGAAGACATTGCACCTGTACAAACTAAAAAAATTCGTTAAATTCTCGTGCAGAGACTTCTGGGTATTCGGGATTCGAGGGTAGTTTGTCCTCACCGCCCTAATATTACCTCAAAATCCAGTGTCTGTCTCGGAACGCCAATGTTCAGTCAGCGGCGATTCGACGAATTATTCTTTCAAGAAATCACCGTCTCACCAGGCTGTGCTAATATGCAGCTCGCTGCGATACCAGCGCGGTTTATTTTCAGAAACAGATTGAGGCGACCTCTCGAAAGCTCAATTGGTAAAAATACACTCGTTGGGCGCTACTAGTCAAATGAGTGTTGAAGTAGATCACTTTTTTGAACAATCCATATGGAATGATCCATCTCTCGTCTGTTTATAAAAATCATTATCCACTAGCATGCCAGATAAATGGAAAAATCATATTCCATGGTGATTGTTTCGAAGAATTTTAATAACAAGCGATGAGTGTTGAAGTAGAACACTTTTTTCAACAATCCATATGGAATGATCCATCTCTCGTCTGTTTATAAAAATCATTATCCACTAGCATGCCAGATAAATGGAAAAATCATATTCCATGTTGATTGTTTCAAAGAATTTTAATAACAAGCGATGAGTGTTGAAGTAGAACACTTTTTTGAACAATCCATATGGAATGAAAAATTGTTTACACAAAAAATATCAATGATAATTGTTCAATAAACCAATAATCAATCCCAATTACTTTTATAACTATTTTTTTCTCGTCAACATTATTCTTCTCGTGTAAAATACCACACAAAATCATTGATTTCGGTACACCTAATTATAGAGATAACAAAAAGTTGAAGCCATTTGTATAATCAACGAAAATTGATAGAATGGTTTTTCTTTATTTTTTCCAAAGCTCCATATCGAGCGATGTATGTCATATGAAATATTTCATATCTTATTAATAATTATCCCTAATTATTTTATGGTAAAACTGATTTTTGATTAGTGTGTACATTGCAATTGTGCTCATCTCTCGTCTGTTTATAAAAATCATATTCCATGTTGATTGTTTCAAAGAATTTTAATAACCAGCATTGTTTCGCTTCACGCTCTTCGACACTTTGCTTTTTCTTTTCTTTCCATTTCGTTTTTATCCCTTACGTTTACTAAGGACAGTGCAGTAACTCGAATGGAACTCAAATATGGCCGATCTTGTTGCTGTGTGATCGGTAATGAGAAAGAGTGACAGAGAGAGCGAGAGAGAGAGAGATATCGAGACACGCGTGCGCGCACACCGTTCGAACGGTTGCCACAAACTGTACCGTATATAATTCCTTCTCGTCCCCGTTTTTCCTCGCGTTGAGGTGTTCTCTACAATGCACAGTGAGCTCGGCCGTCCGAGACTGCGGACGATAAAAATTTATACGAGGAGATCCGATTTTGTTAGTTGCTCTTTTCGCGATTTAATTCTCACATAATATACGTATATACATAAAATATTTTATATGCACATACGTGTGAGTCTGTGTAAAAACGTATGTGAATAAATTGCAAGTGCAACTGTTGCATCGCATGTATACATACACGTAACGTGGGCTTCCCCCCCTGCGTCATTTTCAATTGTACTACATCGAATTGAAGGATTAATCTACACAGTGACGTGCGCTTGCGACGTTAATCGCAAATAGACGCAAAACTATATATATCTATATAGATTTTTTTTTTGTATTTACGAAGAAGCCAAAGGGAGACTCGCAACGGCGAAGGATATATCTTATTTCGTATCATAGTGTCGTGAGTGTAGATAAAGGAAAAAAAAAAACGTCGTTCGTGAACTAGGTAAGAATTTTTTTTTTTATACACTTTTTTTTATACGATTTTTTGCGACTAAGGATCTGCTTGATCCTTAATGCATTGTACTGTGTACAGTGTAGCTATTAATTTTTCACCACGACCAGACAAAAGTTCATGTAAAAATTCTATAAGCTCAAAAACGACGGAAAAGATTATTGAATTACTTTTTTTTTTTATCAAAGGTGCCTTGAGATTTTTGGAAATGCAGATAATATGCTGAATTTGTGAAGGAATATCGCGTGAATTCAATTTTTCCCAAAAAAAAAAACTCAATGTATTTCATCTGGAAGAAAAAATTGCTTTTTACCGTTCGATGCGAAATTATCAGGCAATCAAATTATCAGAAATTATCATTGTGAAATACGTTTGACGTTTGTAAATGTAATTTCATACTGATTTCCGATTAAAATGGAAAATCATCCTCAGTTTATTTAACGTATGAAAATTTAAGGCCAGATGTTCCTGAGAATTTTTTTCAGATAAATGTTTTGTTTAAAAGTTCGATTCGTCATCTTTTATCAAAAATATTTTACTTTTGAGTCTTCTGATCCAAGCGTTATATACGTGCAATTTGCACAGTGACGAATAATTTTACGACCATTCGCATGGATATTATTTTCAACGGCACAAAATAAGATTCCATTTCATGTGAATTAATTTGTAATTTTTTTTTTTTTTTTTATAAATGTTGAACCCTAAACTTTAAAAAAATGTTTGCCTCATAAAATTGTTCTTGTTGTACGCGTGCGTTTTGTACCAACGACAATTTACCGTGCAGCTTTCTCAAAGTCGAGAGGAAACCGTTCAAGGTCGAGCAGCACAAAAGTTTCGTCCTTCGTTCTTCAAAAACTATATATCTGGCTCGATACCCGCTTTTATTGTGTATATCTATTCGCTTTACTCGTGTGTTCAACTGCATGCACTTGGATATTGTTTATCTTCAACTCATCCGGCGCACATAGAGCCTAATCTATCGATTTGTTTCGCCTCGTGTCTTGCAAAAAACTATTTTTCCCACTATGCTCACATTCTGAAATTTTTTATAGGAATATTTTATTTTTATCATTGAATTTGGATCAGCAAAATTTGTTTCAATTGAACGAAAATTACGAAAAATTTTATTATAATTATTATCCTTATAATTATTTTTTAATTATTATCGCTGCGAGATTTCCGTTCTTGCGGCCATTTTTCACATTATCACGAAATTATTAATCAAACTTTTACGCATTTTTCGTACAAATCATTGGATGGAAATGGATACTTTTGTCACATGTGCGTCGTCATCACTATTGTAACAAGCATCTTAATGTTTTTACACTTTATATATATATATATATATCCACATGTCGATATCAAAAGCCTCGAATGTGCAAAAATATCGCACTATGCAATAAGAGTCATGAGATAAGACATATATTTATACACTCAAGCTTCATCATAATCTGAGAATGATCCTGCGAAATTTTTCTAATGCACGTACAATTACGATTCTGCAATCCAAATCGCTCGTGCAATGAATTTATGTAAAAAAAAAAAAAATATCTCATAATCTGATACAAGATTCGATTTATTTTACGTGAGATCGTTCACTGCTGTGGGGATATCGACAATTTATGCACTACGGGGCGAAAGTAAAAGTGGAACGTGAGATAGTGCAATTCTGTTCAGACATATGCATATATATATATATATATATATTTAATACGTGCAAGCTGGGCCGAGTTATTTATATATTTTATAATACAATATATAAAATATAAATATTATTTTATAATTTATAAAATATTACTACCATTTAATGATTTACTAAACATAATTCATTTAATGATTTCTTGCATCCCAATCACGCAATGGAAATAAAACAAGCTCAGAAGTAACATGAACGAGAACATTGTTGCATAGTTTTATGCACGCTAAGTTTTCTCTCGTGACTTTTAATTTTATGCTGATGCACACCACGCCGACTCGAGAAATCGAGAAAATTACATAAATAACTTCCTTATCGTCCTTCCGGAGCAACGAAATATGTTGCAAATTGCTCGTATATTCTTCAACAAGACTGACTGTGCATCAGTACATCGACGAGAGCCTACAGAGACCAATGCGTTGTTTTTTTTTGTTCTGCCACCGAGAGTTTTTTTTTCTTTTTTTTTTTTCGACAATATCGAGTTCCCGCGATTATTTAAGATGACTAAATCGATTGACATTCAACGCACGAGCATAAACAGCGGTGAGTCACGAATAACGATTTACTGTTCGAGGTGACAATAACCCTTGTGTTGGACAGTCCGCTTTATTTTTTTCAAATTTCATAGATTGGCTTTTTTTTTTTGTTTTTGTTATTTCGAGGATTTAAAAATATTTTGAGAAAATGATTACTACATGTAGAATTGCAATTTTTTTAATTAATATTAGTGTCTGATTTGGAAATAAGGCTGAATAGTGAAAAATCCTTCTCCATTTTTTTCTCCTTTAATGGCTAGCCCTACCTATCAAGGGCATGCGCCATAATAATTAAAGAATAAGATGAAAAAAAAAAAAACATAACGACTTTTTTGTCGGATGTACGAATTTAAATAAATATTAGAGAATAGTCGATGAGTCAATATTTGTAAAAAATATTGTACATTATCTCGGCGACAGTAAATAAAGTAGAAAAATTCTTCAAAATATCAGCCATTACGTAAATTCGAAATAAATGTTTTTTTTTTTTGTTTTTGCTTTTAACCGTGGTCCGCCTCTACTCTGAATTGATACTTTGAGACTAATACGCGAACCAATATTCAATGAGAGACCGCGAGTCGTTTGCAAGGCCAAGTTGACATTCAATATTTTTCTTTCGATAAAGAATAAATTTGATAAATCTGTCAAGTCTCGAGAAAAATTGATAAGGCACTCACGTGTAATGACTAATGACACGAAAAGCAAAAAAAAAAAAATGGCACATTTGTTATTATAATTATTGTTGATCTGAGCAAGTTTGCAAATTTGGCGACGTAATAAAAAATCGACAATTTCAATTATTTATTCTTTGATTAAAATTTAATTTTTATTTACGATTAATTTTTGTATTTTGAGCCGCAAAATATTATTATGATCGAATGTACAAAGTATACATCTCGTTACAAACACAGCTCGGATGTTTGTGGAACGGCGAATATATCGTTACTTCCGGTGTTCACTCCGTCATGGAACTGGCTGTCCAGAGCGTGTCCGGCATTTAATTCACGAACCTCGGGAGTATATAAAGACGATATTAAGTATTCACAAGTGTGACAGAGATAGCTGCAATTTTTGAAACTATTTCTCAAGAGATGAGTCAAGATTTCGAGAAAAAATTAATTCAATCAAAATGGACGAATTTGGCCTGAATTTACATTTCTCCGAAATTTCAACGCAGCTCTAAAAAAAAATTGTTTCAAAAGTTTTGTTACTGACCACTGTAATTCACATGGCAAGTCAGCTGGATATTTCGCTTCGAAGATTTTTCCTCTTTAAACATTCACGTTTTAAGAAAATAAAGAGAAAAGTTAACATCTCGACATTTGTCCGAAATATTCAAACAAATTTGGCATTTCAATATTATTATCGACTCGTTATCGCATCATTTTAAGGATGTCCGCGGTCAACTGACAACTAAGAATATGTTTATAAATTACTTCATTAATAAATTATTATTTCGTTATAAAATTAGAAAGGTATTTTTGACGAATCGTTTTTTTTTTTTTCATCACTCGTAATGATTTTTCTGTTACGATTTGTGGACAAAAAGTGTGTCAAATACCATAATTGATCCACGTGGTAAATGCTCTGATACTTAATTCACGATTATACAACTTTGATAATCATCTGGAACATTTTAATGGCATGATTAATTTACTTCCATCTTGGATTGAATTTATTATTATAAAGAAAATTAAAAAGTTTCAATATGGTTGGAGATTTTTCCAAGCCTACGTTGAAAATCAGGCAATTTTATTAATTTACATTTTTTTTTCAATTTTTTAATTCGAATTTTTAATGGCAAAGAGTTCAAAATCTTCCCAAATATCAAGTAAACATGTATAGAAAAAATGTCTGGATGGATTTTTGTGTGTGTGTGTGTGTGAGCAGTATTTAAATAATTCAAACTTCGATATCTCGCGAATGTCTTGAGCTACACGGCTAGGCGTTGAGATTAAATAAGGCCAAAAAGGACCCTTCGAATTTCAATGAGAATTAAATTTACAAAAAAAAAAAAATGTTTTTTAACATAATTTTACGTAAATTTGATAATTAAAATGTTTAAATTGTCCACCTCTTTTGAGCAATAAAATTCGTCATAAGACAAAGCTTATCATATGAGAAAGTCAAATTTAAGAGAGATAGTAAGCTATATAGTGGGAGATTTGTAAATGTGCAAATAGCAACGTACGCAGATTTCAATAATAATGTGGAGGATTTTTTTTTATCGTGGATTTGCCACGATTGAACCTTCTCAGTGCCCAAACGAGTTTCGCACAGGGTTAAAAAATTCGTCCGATCGATTTTCCAAGGGCATTATCGTTCCGAGTCAGCGTCGTTTGTCCACGATATTTTTCATGTCGGGAATAACAAAATATGTGACTCCATTGTGACCGAAAAATTATGTAATCGAGGTGAATGGAGGAGGGAGAGAAAAAAAATGATCGATCGTGAAAACAGTTCGAAATATTAGTCGAGTCTCGGTTTTGTAATCGAGAGACGGGCAACAGAAAACCACTTTCGAGGTGATGCGATATATATATATATATATATATATATATATATATATATATATATATACGCACACACAGACGCATAATACCCGCAAGAGTCTGACTCACCCATCGTAACCGGCTTCGTGCCGATTTCCGTCCTGCTCTTTTTTTTTTCAGTATCGCCTTGCAAGGCTTTCTTCCTTCACTCCCACCTCATCTGCTTCATTTCCCACTCCACCCTCGACGCCTTCGATACTAAAAGCTGTGTATAATGCAATCGTTAAATTTAATTTTTTACCCAACAAATGCAATCGCGTAAGCAATTTTTTATTTTATTTTTTTAAATATCCATATTATTAATTCGTATTCCCAATATAAATTTGTGTAACGAAATTGTGAAACTCGTAGCTCGACTCGGCCTCGCTCTGTCTCTCAAGAATTTTCAATGTATATAAAATAAAATTTTGTTTAAAAGGTTTTTGATAATTGCGAAAATTGTTGTCAACAAAAAATGATAAACAGCTTTGCAATTGTTTTTTTTTGAATTGATAATTTTTCCGCTTACCCGTTATGTCGTGAGACAGCTGGAAAAATGTATTTTTAATGCAGATGCTAAAATCTTTGAGTTGGTATATTAATAAATATTTTTATTTTACCGATTAAAACGGGAATAAAAATTATATTTATATAAATAAAATAAATTAAAAAAAAATTTTACGATGAAGGTAAAGAAAATCCTGTTTCTGGAATTTCTGGATTAACCGGAATCGTAACGAAAAACCAGAATGAAGATTGCGTTGACGAGCTCGCATTAAAATCTCCACCGAGGCAACAATCATATCAAGCTATATATATATATATATATATATATATATATATATATATATATATATATATATATATATATATCACAATAAAAAAAATTGTCTTGCTGCGCTCTAACGGTATTACATCTCAGTCTTTTTTTAGTTTCTTTCGCATCCACGCTCGGATCTTCGAATCGGTTTTCTCATGCTATGCCACAAGAGAAAGATTCTCCGTTTTCTCGAAGCGTGACGCTCTCTTTCTTCGCTCTCTCGTGACTCATTCCTTGAGTATCTTTGCGCGTCTCGGCGGTCATGTTTGCCACGCGATCACAGTCGCAAGTAGTTCCAAGAGACCCGATCGCCCTCAGGAGACAATACTCTCTCTCTCTCTCTCTCTCTGTCCGACTAACAAATTCAAACACATTACGTGTTAAGTTCATTGCATGGTAACCACGAATTTCGACTAATGTCCCGAGTAATTTTTGTTATATTTATGTAAATCCCATTAGAAATAAAATAGGAAACTCGAATGAGACTTTTAATTATTAATAATGATTACAATAAACCATATTAATTATAATTTTAATAAACTATCAATATAATTTTATATATATTAATAATTTTAATCACGTTGTCCGTGAGTCGTTATATATATATATATATTATACCACCTCATAAACATCCCGAACGATTTTAATATTTGAGTTAGATAACACGGGGGTCTTGTACTTTTTTTTTTTTTTTTATTATCTATCACGCGTGTGAATTTATAGCTCGTGTGCTCGCTTTAATCCTCAGACTAATTCGTGAAATACTGAAAATACTGTCAAATGCACGAAATAAAGAGCCACAAATTTACAACTTTTAATCGTCTTTTGTTAAAAATTTTTTTTCGACTGATGTTTATTTTTTTTATTTTTTTTTTGTTTATGACCGACAGGACAGCACAGTCTTGCTGGAGACTCGGAAGATTGAGAGCTGTCTGCGAGACGAAAATCTGTCGAGATGTCTGAGTATTGCGAATATCTGTGGGATCCGAGCCGGGGACGTTTGACAAATACAGCGCTGGCGCGAAGCATTTATGAAGATGAGGCCAAGTTCGATGTTAGAGACAAAAAATTGGCAATAAAAACTGTCAGAGCTATTTTACGTGAAATGCCAGGTGTTGGTGAGTTGGATGATTTTCGTTATTCCATTTACGGAGAAAAATATTTTACGAATTGATTAATTATTGGTAATTTATAATCGATTGATCAATTAATCGAATAATCAATTAATTAATTGTTTCGATGACTTTTCACTTGATTAAACAAAAAATAATATATAGCTATACATATATCAATCGTAATAATACTGTCATTGATTTATTGCCGTTAATTATCAACAACAAAATTGTCATAAATTACTAAAAAATTAATTCAAATTATTTTTTCTATTTTTCGAAATTTCCGATAAATTAATTGGCTAGTAAAGATAGAATTTTTCTTTTTCGTTCATCAATATTGATATTACAGATTTGAAGCATTGCACGGACGAGTACATAACTCGTTTTTTGCTGGCACGAAAATATCGAACGGAACAGGCAGCTGCCCTAATCGCTGCTTATCAGTCACAGATTGCTCATCGACAGGACATTTTTGGTAATTTGACAGCTCGTGATCCGCCACTTCAGCGAGCACTTCGGGCTGGTATTCCGGGCGTTTTACCGGCAAGGGACAGGTATTTTTTTTTTTTATATTAAAATTTTTCTTAATTACGATTTTTTACGTTTAAAAATTCCTTAAAAAACGTTTATCAATTTATTGTTTACAACAAATTGGACGGATCGTTGGAAAAATCGTTAAAAAATAGAAAATTATTTTTTACTTCAATTCATTTTGAGACTTTTGTATGCGCTTATTGAATTAAAAAAAAAACGAAATCCTTCATGCCTCCCACTTACATTTTATTTTTATTTTATCAGAAAGGACAATTTATTTTTTATATTAAAATTTTTCTTAATTACGATTTTTTACGTTTAAAAATTCCTTAAAAAACGTTTATCAATTTATTGTTTACAACAAATTGGACGGATCGTTGGAAAAATCGTTAAAAAATAGAAAATTATTTTTTACTTCAATTCATTTTGAGACTTTTGTATGCGCTTATTGAATTAAAAAAAAAACGAAATCCTTCATGCCTCCCACTTACATTTTATTTTTATTTTATCAGAAAGGACAATTTATTTTTTATATTAAAATTTTTCTTAATTACGATTTTTTACGTTTAAAAATTCCTTAAAAAACGTTTATCAATTTATTGTTTACAACAAATTGAACAGATCGTTGGAAAAATCGTTAAAAAGTAGAAAATTATTTTTTACTTCAATTCATTTAGAGACTTTTGTATGCGCTTATTGAATTAAAAAAAAAAAACGAAATACTTCATGCCTCCCACTTACATTTTATTTTTATTTTATCAGAAAGGACAATTTATTTTTTATATTAAAATTTTTCTTAATTACGATTTTTTACGTTTAAAAATTCCTTAAAAAACGTTTATCAATTTATTGTTTACAACAAATTGGACGGATCGTTGGAAAAATCGTTAAAAAATAGAAAATTATTTTTTACTTCAATTCATTTTGAGACTTTTGTATGCGCTTATTGAATTAAAAAAAAAACGAAATCCTTCATGCCTCCCACTTACATTTTATTTTTATTTTATCAGAAAGGACAATTTATTTTTTATATTAAAAATTTTCGTAATTACGATTTTTTACGTTTAAAAATTCCTTAAAAAACATTTATCAATTTATTGTTTACAACAAATTGGACAGATCGTTGGAAAAATCGTTAAAAAATAGAAAATTATTTTTTATTTCAATTCATTTAGAGACTTTTGTATGCGCTTATTGAATTTAAAAAAAACGAAATACTTCATGCCTCCCACTTACATTTTATTTTTATTTTATCAGAAAGGGCAGGTGCGTCCTCGTAATTTTGGCCTCTCAATGGGATCCTACAGCTGTGCCAGCATTGTCGGTGCAACGAGCAATTTTTCTCGTTCTCGAGACGCTGATTCAAGATCCACGAAATCAGGTATATATATATATTTTTTTTTACTTCAATACTCAAACAGGATCTCGCCATTTTGCCAAGCTCGTGCAGGTGATTTTCATGATTAGTCACACCATCTCATTCGCATTGTACAAACAATTATTTCTCATGCTGGCTGCATCGACTTATGCACTTATGTGCAATCAGTCGACAAAGTCATTGGACTCGTCGATGCAGCCAGCATGAGAAATAATTAAATACGACAGAGGTGACCCCATTTTCAATTTTAAGCCTTTAACTCGGGAATTTTTTTTTTTTTTTTTTTTTTTTTTTCGTCACAGCAATGTGGCTTTGTCGCTGTGGTAGACTGGAGTGGATTTTCTCTACGTCAGGGCGGTGCGCTTGGTGCAGCTGCTCTTCGAAATCTGATAGCGGCTCTGCGAGGACGATTTCCGGCTAGATTCAAAGCCGTTCACTTCCTCTCAGCTCCGCTCTATGTCCAAGCAACCCTCGCTCTTGTTAAACCATTTTTAGACGAGAAAACTCGTCACAAGGTGAGTCTTTAATTCTTCATAATTATAACGAGAATATTATTCTTTTTCATACAGAGTTGAATTGAATGAGGCTATTAAAAAATTAGTATATATATATATATATATGTATGTATATATAAACTCAACATTAATTCAATGTTTTAAAAAGCCATATGATTATTATTATTTTATTTTTTAGATTTATTTGCACGGCAATAATTTGAGTACTCTACATGAGCATTTGCCTACCGATATATTGCCAGCCGAATTGGGGGGTACTGGACCAGCGTTCAATCCGGGTCTTTGGGCCGAGCCGGTTATACATTCGGCGATGAAGGAGGCCGAACTAGCCGCTATAAAGAGGGACAAAGAAATCGCTGAGAGAGCCATGATCGCTCATAATGCGAGCGACGATACGAACAATAAAGAAAATGATAAGAATAATGTGAATGAATCGTCAAGTGAGTCAATGTCAAAAAGAACACCGGGAAATGGAGAAGCCACAATAGAAAATGAAAAAATTCATAATTTTGGAATAATGACGCTAAGGGAAGAATCTCAGAGTCATTTGGAATTGAATAAAAATGAAGTAATGCCAAAAGATTCTCGAGATTTGGAGAGACCAGATGGCAAAGAATCCGTATCGGATATTTCCTCGAATAACGTTGAGAGTCCTTTGATTGGCACAACAATGGACGAAAGTACTCAAAAGAGCGATTTGGACGAATTAAATTTCAAAAAAAATAGGGAAAATTCGTGTGGGGGAAAAAAATTGATGGAGAAAAATATGAAAATTAACGATTATCGACGAAATGACGTTAATCGTGAAAAAAATGAGAATAATGATCATCGAGAGGCTGATGACAGAACGAGATTTCGGGTGTATCGAGACGCCGAGGATGGGAATGATGATAAATTGACCGGAAATAATGGAAAAACGAGCGTTAATGACAAAATTGAGGATTGTCTTGAGTCCGAGACAAATTCCAACGAATTTGAGATGATTTCGAGTCAACCGGAGAGCGACGAGAGTCGTGAAAATTCCCTAGATACGCTCAGAGTCGAGAAAATAAATTCATCGAAGAGTGGAAAAAATGGATCGTTGCCCGAAGAGGTCAATCTCATAACGTAATTTTTCTCTTTCATTCAAATGAAAATTTTAATTCAAAAGAGAAATGCAATTTTTTTTCTTCTTTTAATTGAATTTTTCTTTTAATTGAATTATTCTTTTGCACCGATAATTGGTGATCTCTTCGGCGTATACTGAAAGCTGTGATGACCACGTTACTATTTTAATGATCCTGACAGAACTGCTAAAGCTTCCACAGTGAAAGCGAATTTTAGATTAAGTTTTTTTTTTCGTTTTTCTCCCTAAGTTTTAGGTATAATATTTAATTTTACGAATACGAGGGGATGATGCATCGCCAAATTGTACGAATCTCTGTAGACAGGGGATTATTGGAGAATTCTGTTTCGCGATCTAAATGATTTTATTTTATTTTTTATTTTTTCCCTTAAGTAAAGAATATGCAATTTTCAACCTCATTATAAACGGAAGTGTGTCTTTCGTAATTACGTTCATCCGGTGAAATTTCTCGCGAACAGACGTGTAAAAGATCTGCCCCTTATACAGGCTCGAGCAATTAATCGATACATTCTCTGTTAAATAATATATATATATACATATATATACATTTTTTTTAAAGATAGCCTAGAAAGAGAATTATTTAATCGACATTCTCGAATATAATTTATAAACGTCATACAGCGAGAATTTCTCGTGAAAATATCCCAGAGAAAATTTATCGATCGAAATCATGTATTTTTTCTAAGAATTCATATTTATCGCACAATAAACCAATTGAATATTTTAAAACGTTCGATTAAATTTATCACACGTTTTCCTCCTTCCCCTAATCAGGCACTGAACCCCTTAAACATTAATACCGATACAATATCTTTCGTCTCAGTGACCTTTATACAATGACGATAGGTAAAGAATTATTATTAAAAAAAATACGATGCTCTTTCTCAAGAACAATGACATGGGTGAATGCTAACATTTTGTACATTTAGCAAAATCTAAAAATATCTGAACTAATATTTAGAAAATAGAATTTCTTTGTTTTATAACCAGTAAATATTTTGTAAAATTTCAAGCCATTTGGGCAGTTTCATTAATGTTTAGAAAAAAATTATTCAATCGTTTTTTTTTCCTCCGAGAATTATCTTTGAGTCACTTAATTGGGAGTCCAGTTGACCCCAACATTTTTCACTGAAACAACTGACTTTTTCTTAGATCTTGTCGCTTTGAATATTTTTTACAAGGCAAGGAATTTTGTCTCAAATAAACAATTAGAAGCAATTTTTAAGGTGTTAAAAGTTCCTCCTTGAAATTATTTTCATGTCGAAACTTTGAACAGAATTAGCGTGACAACTTTTGAAAGTTGGCTGGGGCCTGAGTGAGCCAGTGCAAGTTATGTGGAACTTTCGATAGGTGACTAGGGTTAACCCAAACCCAAACAGCATGGAGAAGATACTGTCTCGATTGAATTTTAAAATATTCCATAGGGACATTTTTTCATAAATTTTTTATCAACGAGCCGAAGACTCGTTTATTTATGATGAAATAAATTAAAAAAAATTGTATATATTACATTCTCTGTTTGAAAATCACACCTACGTTTTCATGTTAGCTGAATCGAATTTATTCAACTTGAATAAAGTTTATTCGATACGGAAAAAATTAATTAAATTTTATTTCACTAATTCATCGTTATCAAATGAATTTAATTATTCTCAAGCCATATACGAGGCATTCATCTCTTCATTCTGATCATCAGAAATTTGAATAAAAATCTTAAAAATTACGTTTAAGGTTCCTCCGAGAACAGGCAAGCATCAGAATCATTTTTTTCCGAGCAAAAAAAAAATCCAGGGAAGTTTGTCGTGATCAGAATTTTTTTTTGTCTGACACAGGATCGTTAAGAATTTTCACAGTTTTTTCAAAAAGGACTTTTTGTTTCGAACAAAATTTTTTTTTGAATTATTTTCATGTCGAAACTTTGAACAGAATTAAAATATTCCATAGGGACATTTTTTCATAAATTTTTTATCAACGAGCCGAAGACTCGTTTATTTATGATGAAATAAATTTAAAAAAAAAAAAACAAATTCTTAATTTCTCATTTTTCTTTTTTCTGCTTTAGATACATAAAATTGTATATATTAAATTCTCTGTTTGAAAATCGCACCTACGTTTTCATGTTAGCTGAAAGTACTTTTATTTTTATCTTTCTCGCCTTATCTCGCGTTCCCGTATCAAAATACTTTACCAAAACCTACGAGGTATATTATTATAATAATAACAACGCGCGCACAAACACACACATTCACACATACAAAGGCACGTACTCGAGGACGCATGCACGTCGACGAGCAGCTTGCATAATTGGAAATACTTGCTTACTTATTATCGTTAAAAATGTTCAATATAAACTCGTAAAAAAAAAAAAAAAAATTCTCACACTGTTCCCAACATTGAAAAAAAATATAGGAAGACCAAAGTTATTTCCAACAGCATGGCGCATAGAAATACTTGGAGGATGTATGTGCATAAAGCCACATAATTAAATTGCAATTTTTGGGACGAAAATTTTCGTAGAAAATCCAAAATTATCTGTACTAAAAAGTGTAAATTCTTCTTTGAATCTCAAAACCAAACCACTCTGTTTGGTTATCGAAAAAGGTAGAGATTCATAAATGCTATGACTCGAAATTGCACTCGGAGCAGCTTTAAAAATAAATAAAAAGAAAGCTGAGAAAGTTGGAAATCTCCGAGTAGAAGAAGAAATTTGATAATTTTCTTTCAGTACGAAATAGCAGGTACGACCCAACCACCAAATTGATTTTCCAATTCAACGGCAACTGCCAGGGTCAGATGATCCTGATAGAGGCCAGCTACAGCTTGGAGCCCAATGGGAAGACCCTGTTTGTTGAGTCCAAGTGGACACGCAGTCGCGGGCAGACCCAAAACATTTATTATTGCGGTGTAAGAAAAATTGAAGGGTTTTATGAGAGGCTCGTGATGAAGTGGCGCTGCTGTAGGATGAGTTGGATACAAAAATACTCCATCCTGTCCCAGCATATCCTAAAAAAAAAAAAGAAAAACAAGTGACAAACGAAAAGTATTAATTTCACAATAAAAACAATTTATGGTGTGAGATAAAAAAAAAAATCGCACTCACTTTAAACTCCTGATAGAGATCGCGACTTTCTTGGACAAGCCTCGTACGTTTCTCGCTCTCGTGTTTAATACCGAGCATCTCAAAGGCGGCTGTTATCAGGGCGATCAGAGTGTGGGAACTCGTACAAGTTAACCATTTGGCAAATTCCCACCAAATATTAATGCGTCCATTACGATTCGTTAGCTCATAGGCAAAGTCCTTGCCAGCTGGTGAAGTCATGTTGGCCAGCCAGAGTGCGAGACTCTTTTTCATTTTTTTAATCTCAACTTTTTTTGCTTTTATCTTGTGCGCCGTTTCGAGATATTTTACGACTCGTTTCATCGCATCATTTATCTCACGATCGACCGGTGAGACGAAATACTGGCCACCGTCGTTCTCCATGTAGTAAAACTGCGATAAATCGAGAGTTAGAGGTAAAAAAAAAAACCAAAAATCATGCATAAAGTTTCGATAAAAACAAAAACAATTTTCCTACCTATTTTGTTAATTTTTACGGAGAATTTTTTCACTTTGTCACATAAACTGAGTTTTATTTATTATTTTCCGGCAAGTTTTTACCCAATCAAGTATTCAGGCATGACAAAAAATGAAAAAAAGAAATAATAATGTAACAAAAAAAATTCAATCCTTACTTTGAGCTTTGCAATATCAACTTTGGCATCGAGATTGAGCATCGATGCATTCTCACCGGCCATTACTTTGAGAAGTGGTGCGAGATCAGTGGCGTATCTGCACATCGGGCCAATTCCTAGCAAACGATCCTGATCCTCGCTATTGGCGTCCGGATACTGGCCGTCGTTCGATACGACACCTAAGATCGACATGTTTTTTTTTTTAGACTTTTATTTTTGTTTTTTTTTTCTCCTATTTCATCAGTGAAAAATTTGAGAAATATAAAAATTTCATCATTGAATAATTCTTAGACTTATTTAATAATAAAACACACGGAATCCGAGAGTTGCCTCGGAGGAAGTGGATAATACTGAAACGAGATTCCGAGTCTCCGGTCTAAGAACCTTTCGATGGTTTGTGTCCGAATATTCCATTGAAGAAGCACGGCATACGAATCGATCCACCGATGTCCGAGCCAATGCCAAACTGTGATGCTGCAGCTCCCTGGATACAACCTTCACCTCCCGAGGAACCTCCGACTATGTGTCTGCAAAATGAGAAATAAGAAGATATATGTAAAAAAAATTGGTCCATTTAATTGATGATTTAAAAAATTTCAAGTATTTCTATGAAATCTTTTAAAAAATCCTTCCTACAGATTTTCCTGATAAAGATTTTCATCGTTTCTATGATGGAAAATTGGATATTCGAATTAAAAAATCATCCTGATTCAAATTAAAAATATTAATACGATGGCTTTTCCGGAATAATTGATCCAAATTATTCTCAATTGGGAAAAAAAATAAATATATAAATATCAATAAATAAATATAAATATATAATATAAATATATTTTTACCTCGTATTGTAGGGATTCCTTGTTGTTCCGTAGAGACGATTTCCGGTCTCCCACCACATGGCCAATTCGGAAATATTTGTTGTTGCCAGAGGGATGGCACCTGCAGCCCTCATGAGCCTTATAACTTCGGCATCACGATCGGCAACATAATTTTTTCTCACTACGAGACCTGCTGTCTGTTTCATACCTGCGATTGCGATGCAATCCTAAATAAAAAAAGGAATAAAAATTCAGGTCACGATGATACTCTCATGTAAAATTCAATTAAAAAGCCATTAAGAGAGAATAATAAAAAAGGGATTAAAAATAAATTTCCAGTCGATCCATAATTGATTTAAAAAAAATATATATTGAAAAATGTAAACTCGTATAAGAATCTATCAAACTCTCTGATTTTACCTTGGTCGTGAAAGGTACACCAAAGAAAGGTTTTTGTTCAGCAAGAACTTGGGACGAGGGTGCATTAGGCGATGCCAATAATTCGTCACACTTGCGAGCCTCGTTTAGGGCTTCCTTGAATCGATCTTCAGAAACGCAATTCAATATTGGTTGAACTGCCTCAATTCTGTCAATATAGGCTTGCACTACGGACGTTGAAGTTAGCTGGAGAAAAAAAAAAATTCTTCGTTAGGTAAATGATTGGAATTTTTTTTATTTTTTTATTTAATGATAAAAATTCATCGTTGGGCTAAAAATATAAATCGATTTAAATAGCGAGCGTGCAGCGAGATTAGACGAACAAACGAAAGCTTATCAGCAAAGTTGATTTCATCAATTATTCTCAGACATTGTTTCAATATTGACTTATCATAAAATTTCTTACTGATTGCTTTGAGTTAGTACTAACATTTGATGTAATTAATTAGATCAAATATATATATATATATATATGTATGTATAACTTACCCTTTTTTCGCGAATCATAATGGCGATAGCTTTGCACGATCTTAAAGTGTGAATCATATCGGTTATAGGTGGCTGAGATTCAGCAGGCCCACTGAGATACGCGACGAGAAGAAATAGTCCTCTGGCGACAAACTCAACAAGCCGATGCACCAGGCCAATTATCTTACCTCCGACTCTCATTTTTTTTCTTTTTCGAATTTCCTTCTTCCGCATTTATTTTCACTGGCAGTTATCGGAAAGTAAAAAAATAGTTGATCGAATTTATTCAACTTGAATAAAGTTTATTCGATACGGAAAAAATTAATTAAATTTTATTTCACTAATTCATCGTTATCAAATGAATTTAATTATTCTCAAGCCACATACGAGGCATTCATCTCTTAATTCTTATCATCAGAAATTTGAATAAAAATCTTAAAAATTACGCTTGAGGCTCCTCCGAGAACAGGCAAGCATCAGAATCATTTTTTTCCGAGCAAAAAAAAAATCCAGGGCAGTTTGTCGTGATCAGATTTTTTTTTTGTCTGACACAGGATTGTTAAGAATTTTCACAATTTTTTCAAAAAGAACTTTTTGTTTCGAACAAATTTTTTTTTGAAAAATTATTAAAAAAAACTTTCAGTGATTTTTCATCAAGACTTGATGCTCTTCAGAGTCGGAACAATATGAAGAAAAAAACGATCGATCAAATTTGTGAAGGGTCAAACTTGGGTCACATCGGCCCGGAATGCCCCATATAAGAATTCCTGGGGCGTCAATGAAGTTATCGAAATTTCACGTTCAATTTCTTCAAAGCACAAGCGTGTTAAAAAATGCGTTAACAGCAGCACATGTGGTGAGTGCGATGTGGAAAAAAAAAAAAATTGATCGCGTGTATACGAGCTTATTTACGATCTTAGTGATTATCCATTTTTTTTTGTTCATGCTCAGTGTCAGCACGAACGTTCCATTTGTCTGGCTATGCCTCGTTTTCTTTCATAGCAAATCATCAGCAATCCTTTTTCTGTATTAATTTTGCCGAGAACAGTGGATCGGATTTAAATGCACCTCATTTTTTTACCTCATTATGGTAAAAACTGTTTTTTTTTTGCTCGAAATGTCGATAAAAACTAAATATTAATCAAAAGACTAGGATCCTCTTTATATATATATATATGAAAAGGCGTGGCAGTGGGTCCTCGAGACTTTTTTTAAAAATAGTTTGAACTTTGACCCGGATTACCCCGAGCGAGAAGCGTCTACGCATTATATTGTCATATGGCTTCTCGTGTTAAACCGTTTTTTTTTTTGCTGGAAATGTCGATAAAAACTAAATATTAATCAAAAGACTAGGATCCTCTTTATATATATATATATGAAAAGGCGTGGCAGTGGGTCCTCGAGACTTTTTTTAAAAATAGTTTGAACTTTGACCCGGATTACCCCGAACGAGAAGCGTCTACGCATATATTGTCATATGGCTTCTCGTGTTAAACCGTTTTTTTTTGCTCGAAATGTCGATAAAAACTAAATATTAATCAAAAGACTAGGATCCTCTTTATATATATATATATATATGAAAAGGCGTGGCAGTGGGTCCTCGAGACTTTTTTTTTAAATAGTTTGATCTTTGACCCGGATTACCCCGAACGGTAGGCATCTACGCATATATTGTCATATGGCTTCTCGTGTTAAAGTCGCCGGGGGCTCGTTAACGGAGGATCTGAAATATGCATCATGCTACAAAGAGGTACTTTCAAATTCAGGAATGATAGGTCATGAGAGTTAATTGCTGGTAATTGAGGATTCAAAGCCTGCCTCTGCGGTCAAATTTTATTTACGAATATAAACGAATATATATATATATATGTATGTTTAGCTATATGGGACATTCCAGACGAAATAAACAGGCTCGCAATTGTGTGATTATAATATTTTTTGATAACGTTTTTTTTTTACATTGTGGAATAACTGTGGGTTGTGGAATTGTTATGACCGAATTTTTAAATGAACACTTGTTAGTCGTTATCGGGATTGTTTTGAAATATTTACTCAATTGTTCGTTAAAAAATTAAACGTTTACAAAATTGTTTCGAAGATGAAATTTTGAAATTTTGAGTATTTCACATCCAAGGACTAATTTTTATTTTCAAAGACGAGTGAGGAGCTAAATCGTGCAAGGACTATTAAATTAGAAAAATTATTTTTTATACTTTTACGATAGAGATGAATGAAAATCGGTATCGAAATCAAAATCACGACCGAATTGGTATGGAATGCCCAATTAATTATATACAAGCTTTTCCATTTCAATTATTTTCCGAATTAACTATTAAAAAAAAGTTTCCAGAGAATGTGGAAATTGGAATTTTCGTACCTGAAGAATTCTAACTTTCGTGAATTTTTTTTTTTTTTTTTAACTCTATATACTATTTTTTTTTTCTAAATTGATTGATTCTCATAGCTCGAGGTGAGATGAGAGAAGCGTGATACGAAAAATACAGCAGTAAATTTTTTTTTCAAAAAAAAGGAGGCAAATTTATTCGGTGAGATCATTGAAACGAAAAAAAAAAGATTCCATTCACGGTTGGAATGAACCTTTGGATCGTGATAAGGGAGTCCGGCTACGCGACCGAGAAGCGATACGGTGCTGCGATGTATCAAGGTCAAATTTCTGTGTGTGACGTAAAAGACAAAAAATTAATAAAAAATACGAAGGATTATAAAGAACGCGAGAATTCGAAAGGAAAAACGAGATGTTCATCCTTGTGTTTCTCGGGAGGCTTTTAAACCACTTGTAGTGCAACACACGGAGATATATATATATATATATATATAGATATATAGATAGATAAAATGCTCGCACGAGAACGACGATAATGTCGTTGTCGTGTTCTTTAAGGGGAAGAGGCACGGAATTGGTGGCTCTCTCGCCACGCCTGCAAAAAGGATCGCCCCAAGTTTCACGATCTGATATATGCATATTGTATTTTGCTTAAATATAAACGAGTTTTCTATATCGATGGATATCCACATATAAATTTTATTGTGTGCGCGTTTATATATATATAGCAAACCGGCAAATAATTTTCCTCAAACATGCTTTTTTTTAAATATATTTACGACCTTACGAGCCTTGAGAACGTAGATGTGAGGAATTATATATCGCGAACTCAACAAAATATACAACAATTTTCCAGAAATATACACACTATTATATCTTTATTTTCGTTCTTATTACCCAAACTTTCCGTCACGTCTCTCTTTCTCGTTTACGTTGACGAATACACGATTGAAAAATCCACATTCGTGTGTCCCAGATAAATTTTTATCACCGGCTTCAACTTTTCATCTCTTTTTCCTGTTTTTGTTCGCGAGCAATAAAACAAAAACAATCAAGTTTAAAAAAAAAAACGATTTAAAAAATAAATAATTGTGGAAAAAAAAAAGAATGCTACACGATTTATGATTGGAGGAACATTGAGAGAGAAAGGAGAGTAAAAAAAAAAGAGCTCGTCTCCAATGTCGACACAACACGACCGCACAGAGATAGACTAACTAACTGACTGACTGGCTCACTGGCTGTTCGCTCACCGCGCTTTCAAAGTTTCTCTCTCGAAGCTGCCAGCCAGCGACAAGCAGCGCACGGTCGATCTGACTATGTATTCGATATATATGCATAATAAGCATAACAGAGAATATTCAACAGGATATATATGTGCATATGATATATTAGATATTTGCACATATATAATATACGAATGCATATCACGTGTGACATGCGTATTATGCATACATATATTTGTCTACGTATATGAAATCTTCAACGAGATTCGATATATGAGGATATTTCATGTGTTGGTAAAGTTGGTTTCTGTTGCGCGTGTGCCACAGTAGCAAGCAAGCAATATTCAACAGATATATATGTGCATACGATATATTAGATATTTACACATATATAATATACGAATGCATATCACATGTGACATGCGTATTATCAACGAAGATTGTAGACCTCAATCTTCGTTGGTATTATGCATGGACACATGCATGCATATATGTGTCTACGTATATTAAATTTTCAACGAGATTCGATATATGAGGATATTTCATGTGTTGGTAAAGTTGGTTTCTGTTGTGCTTGTGCCACAATAGCAAGCAAGCAATATTCAACAGGATATATATGTGCATACGATATATTACATATTTACACATATATAATATGCGAATGAATATCACGTGTACATGCGTATTGTCCATACATACATTTGTCTACGTATATGAAATGTTCAACGAGATTCGATATATGAGGATATTTCATGTGTTGGTAAAGTTGGTTTCTGTTGCGCGTGTGCCAAAACTAGAGAAGCATACAATCAAAATTCCCATAACTTGACTAATTGGAACTCAATCCGTTACCATTTTTACTCTTTTAAACGGGTCCGAAAAGGTGCCTGAGCTCTTGTTAAGTGTTAGCCATCGATTTTACGACAATAAAGTGAGAAAAATTGCTTTACGTGAGGGAAAAATGTAGAAATTCAGATCGCGAACGTGATGAGTTAAATTTTAGGAAGTCTGACTGTATCCAAGGGCTACTGGTCATCATTTGCCGTAGTTTGGAGGGAAGTCAAAACACGTCACGATTTGGCCGCGTTAGCACGAGAGAGAGTTCAACACAAGAGAGTTTGTGGGGAACATCACTTTACGGCCACTTGGTCCTCTGATTACACGACAAAGTGCGAGTAATTGCTGTGATTATTTGTCCCATTACCGTTCATCTTATCACCGACAGAGATATATTTATATGTACGTATATATGGAGTTTGGTTTATATATATATATGTGTTATTTTGTGCATGGAAACTCTGGGTCGTGACCGATCGACCGGTGAGTACTTGACAATTGTATATGGAGAAGAAAAAAAATAATGTATCTTCGTGAATTTGTGTAAATCAAAAGGGAAGACAATCGATCATGATTCGTAGACGTAAGAAAAGATTTTTTTTTTTTAAGGTTATGAACGTAGGGACAGAGACATGGAGTATCCTGGAGCAACGAATTCACAGCCTCGAGTTGCCTCGAGTTAGATTGACAATTTGATTTTTCGATACGACAATTTGTGAAAAAAGATCTTTTGGGTTATAAAAAAAAAGTCCATTTGTGTATTGGATAAGTGAACATTTTTTTCTTTTCATTCTAATGATAACATCGCACGCGATATAACTTCGTGGAACTCGAGCTTTTTGTTTGACCGATCGATGAGCACTAAGAGACTTCCGGTATCGTGAAAGCATCAGAAAATATTGCATGACGTGTGGACGGGAATATGAATAAACGCGAGGTAATCAATATTGTTATCGGAGATAAATAATATATTGGTTGTTTATTTTTTGCTTAGAAATTGCTCGTCAGTCTATATTGGTTACGATGACTCGCGTGAGTGTCATTAGTGAGTTCGGATGAACGAGATTTTGTAGATAACTATTCGAGGCACAGTTCGCGCGAGTGATATGATTGTTGTACGTGCTGCCCCCTTCCGGGGACTCTGAAGAATCTTTTCAATCGTTGGACATGCAGAGGTCTATCCACTTTAAATTCCATACGATTTTGTTTTAAGGTGATGTGCTCTATTGGTAAAACAGTTTCTGCGTAAGCCATTGTGAGAGCGAAACTGCTTTTACTCCGGTACCAAAATTGTCCCAAACAGTCGATCTTTTGGACAAACTAAGAGAACCACGAACAGCAGAATCGTTAAATGCACTTCGTCGTTCTCTTCGTTTGTTCGAAAGATCAACCGTTTAGGACAATTTTGGTATGCAGTTTTTGTTACCGACAAAGGAGTAGCACATCGTCTTAATAAATTATAATGGCATTGTTTTTAATAATTTACATCAGAAGCTGATTAGACTGATTCAAAAAAATGAGTAGAATTATGGCAAGTATCTTCGAAATTATTTTTCAATTTTCCAAGTGGCCAATTGATCGACGTAAAATATTGTTCGCACTTACACAAAATTCAGGTAAAAATTATTCCATTTGCAAATCAAACTATGCGATCATTGAAAATATTTTTATAAATCTTCTATTTTTATTTAAATTTGTATCAGCTTCAAGAGATGGGGCCATATAAAATATACCTTAAATATCAAATCTAAGATGCTTTTAGTGGATAGAAACATTTTTTTTTGCCCGTTAAATCACAATTTCTATAACAAAGGGGGGTAATTTGATTAATAAAATTGACAAAATGTAACGAGTGAAGAGAAATACGTTTTTTTTTTTAGAATTACTAAACGGGCTTTATCCGATTATTGATCTTTCTTTACACATGTATCCTGAAATTTCAGGAGGCAAATAAAAAAAAGTACTCAATGACGTTGGTGAAACTTTTGGAGAATGGAGCCAACAGATAATACCGATACTGGTCAACTGTCGCGTTTGAAAGTGAACGATCCGCCATTGAGAGAAAAGGACGGGAAGGAATTGCCAGAAAAATTGAAAAAAGTTGAGATAAAACCACCACCATCACCAACGAGCTTCCTGGCGAAAAACACCGTACTCGTGCCATCCCAAGTTGCTCGTCTCAAGCAGATCGGACCAGTGCGAACTGGCCTTGAAATGGGAGTACCAAATGGACCCACCCTTTCCAGCGGTTCAGCAACTGGTAAGTACTTTTGCGATGTTGCCAAGTCGCTAAATCGACGATGAAACGTCGATCGAACTCTTGAAAAATAATTTCAACCTCCATTGAAAATAGTATCGGCCATATAAATTGTAACAACGTTATGGCTGATGGAGAAATGATAAATTTTTCTATGAATATAATAATACTAAAATCATCTTTTAACAACTTTTGCCACAACAGCCAAAAAATTGAAAAATTACGTCTAAACATTTGAGAATGTTTTTCACACTTTCACACTTTCAAGAACATCTCTAAAATAATGTTATTGCTTCGAAAAAAGCTTCGTGTATGAGATTTAAAAAAAAAGTCTCTTTGTGAAACGTTGAATGACAAAATACGTGACACGAGAGGCCAAGAGTGTCAATGAGTCGACGAACTTGTTGAATCGTTTGATCGTTTCACCAAGGGCAACAAGTGGGCACGGGTATACTTTGAACGTTTTTTCCTCTCAACGGTTTACTTTACTTCATTTTTTTTTTTTTTTTTACGTCCTCGTACGTATTAAATTGACCTCGTCGGCACCAGCCCCAAGAGGAAAATAGCAGAGCTAACGAGGAGTCAGCTAGAGTCTTCGAACGTCCAATGTACATAAACCGCAAAGCGGTCCACTAGAACATCTCGGGGATACTAGAAAATTTATTCCTTCTATGAAATAATTTCTAACGAACGTCAATAAAACCCCACAATTACCATTCAACTACAAACCCAAATAGCAGAATAGGAAAATAGCAGAGCTAACGAGGAGTCAGCTAGAGTCTTCGAACGTCCAATGTACATAAACCGCAAAGCGGTCCACTAGAACATCTCGGGGATACTAGAAAATTTATTCCTTCTATGAAATAATTTCTAACGAACGTCAATAAAACCCCACAATTACCATTCAAATACAAACCCATTAAAAATTGATTTGAGAGCTAAATATTTATAACGAAAAAATGAAAGTGATATGTTATCGAATAATGAGGAATATCATTTTCTAGCGACTATTATTATTATTTTTATCATAATTATTCATATTATTTAATTGGAAATTATCTCAATAATTTCTAACGAGCGTCAATACATTTTAATGGGACTTAAAAGTTTCACATAATCACTTAATCACAGAGCCCATGCGCGGTTACCATTCATGTAGTTAAATAATTACTAGGATAAAATTTAAGGGGGATGTTTTCGAATAATGTAGCATGATTATTATTTTATAATGATACTAAACATTTTTTTTAGAATGATCATTCTTTTACGATTGAAAATGACTATTTTTCAGTCTGATAATTTAATTATTATTTCGTTCAGAATTACTCAGTAAAAAATTTCATTTGAATGTGGTTCCCTATGGTTAAAAGCTACACGTGACTTCCTGCCACTCGAATTGCTGCACTGAAATTCTAGTTACGATTTATTGATAGGGGTTGCTGTGCGCTACGAAACAGGAGTGGATCCCACACAAAGTGGGAAACACGATAATTGAGTACTGGAAGGTCGCTAGTCTCGCCGGAAATACTTGGCCGGGTTTATGGCCCAAGCTGGTTGAAACACACAATGACGAAATTCCGCATCCTCGCTAACTTGCTTCCTCTCGATAATTTGCTACAAACAATCGCAAACTTTGCGTCAATTTATCGTTGCGAAGAGCATATTGGCAACAAATGGCTGTCGATGCGACAGAAAATATTTCAACATATATATTTTTATGTCGTGTGTGACGCTTTAAAAAAACTTTAATTTTCTTATAAATTTCGCTACTTAAATAATTTTCACTTGTTTGCCTCACAAGTAGACTCAAAAGACCAAGACGAGGGAATGTGATCGACTTAAAATTTCCAAATGAGCAAATGTTTTCAAGAATACTGAAGTGTGCAATGAATTCAATGCCGATCAGTATAGAAAGAAACTACGTCAGATTAAAGTTTAAAAAAATGAGTAAAGCTGAACTTAAAAAAATGTTGCATTCAAATTTTTAATTCTCTTTGGTGGATACATATATCAATATTATTGTAGATAAAGTTCTATGAATGTTCTTCAACTTTTTCAAGATTAATCGGTCAGCCATTTTAATGGAAACAAAATAATAAAAAATGACAGTTATAACGGAGTTCAAATAATTTTTTAACAATGTTATTGTGAATAATTATTAAAAAAAGTACTGCCACAGTATAAAAGTGTTCTTCAAGTTAATCAGCCGATATAAAATTATTTACATTCATTACAAAACGATCATCGATCTCAATTATTCTTAACTATTCGAGACGAAAAAAATTACAATTTTATTCTGTCACGACAATTACTCATCTATTGAGATAAAAAATGATTTACAACCTTTTTGTTTTCATTCAGTTTTATCGATTGGTTTTTCCTACCTAAATTCCCTCGTCCATCATGTTTCGACAACAAGAATTTGTCCCTTTTGACCCAAAGCTTTTGGACCCTTGTGCCTCTCCATCCAGCGACCTTTCAAGAACGAGTTTCACCCAATTGCTCACTCGTGCGGTTAGCAAAAAAAAAAAAGCTGTGCTTCTGCGTGTTGGAAAACCGAGTCGTGTCACCGAAAAGCTCGGTGGTGCACTCGCCTCTGGCAAAACGATTCTCTACACACTCCACCTATATTGATCTATCTGTCCTCCTCTTGCTTGCTGCTCTTCCTCCTCCTCCTTCTCTCCTCTTGCTCGTGTACCGTAGTAGTGGCTGCTTGCCCTGCCTAGAGTCTCGCAGACTATTATCCGCCCAGTTACTTGCGATCCTTCGGTGCGCCATCATCCTCTTCCTCTCTCTCTCTTCCTCTCTCATCAAAATTCTTCCTATTTATTCATCAACAAGTTTTTCTCTGTCACCACAACGAAGAAATATGCTCACCCTTGCCACGAATGGCCACCCTAGCCACAAAAAATCTCATGTTTCAAAAACTTTCGAAATTTTCACACGATAAATTTTTCATCATGAAATTTGCGCGATGATTATGAGAATTTGAAATGAGGTATTCGGCTCGTTGAGCGCTCAAGGTCAAGGACAAATTGAATCGCCACGTTGCTCGTATTTTTTTTTTTTTTGACCTTTTGTCAATCCATCGTCTCTCCTTCAACGTTCTTCCATTGTTATTCTCGTATTTTCTCTTCTCGCTCTCTCATTGCATGCCTCGAGCGGTTCGTCACACATTGGTAAACCGGAACGACACCAAGGCGAGGCGATGGAGATGCCGGAGTGCCATCAGCAAGAGTGATTATTGTCGCGGAAGAATAGGCCAGATGGAGACAGAGAGAGAAAGCGTGTGTGTGTGTGTGTGTGAGAGAAAGAGAGAATCGGCGTGCGCGCGGTCGAGATGGCGAGACGTGCAAATGTACTGACGTCATGCGAAATACGAGGACAAATGTAAACCAACACGAGGGGGCGACAGAGACGAATTCAGTTCAAGCGAGGGTATATTGGAAGCTCTTTTGTATCGAACAAACGTCACATGGACCGCGACATCGATGATTAAAAAAAGCCCGCGCAATACTTGTGATACACATTGAGAATTATTTTTATTTTTATTTTTTTACGAGATAATATGAGTGGAATTTTTGTTTTTTTTTTTCATAATAATGGAAAAATAACACAAATAATGGCAAATTCAATTCCAACGAATGGCGAATTCAACACCAAAGAGATGTGTTTGTTTTTAGTGTTACAGTGAAGCGAGATTGCTTTTACTGGAGGATGAAAAAATTATTGAGGGTTATTTTTAATATTACGTAAAATATTGAAAATTATTGACAAGTTCAAAGGTGAAAAAATACGTGAAATATTTTTTTTTTTTTTTTTTTTGCTATACAAGAGAGAATCGTAGCATTATTTTTACACGAGGAATGAATGATCTTAAGAATGGGGAATTTGTGATTGTGATATTTGTTTAAAATTGTAAGATGCCTCGGTGCTGCGGGGCATCTCCGATTTCCGTGATGGATGGGGAGGTCTCTTCTTCACCTCAGAGTCTCGGCCTGCATATCCAGGACGGTTAGTAATTGACGCACATTCAATTGCCAATTAGGGGATGTTACAAATATACAAAGAGATTTTTGGAAGCGTTGAGGAGCTCGAGGCATGTTTTACAGAGATACATTTATGCATACGAGTCTGGCTAGAGAATTGTAGGAAGAGAAAGAGTGTGTGTGTGTGTTTGAGAGAGAGAGAGAGAGAGAGAGAGAGAGTACATTTTTGCTTATCGGATGGGGGATTCCCGTGGGTGCATTAGACGGGTAATTTATCGATGAATTTACGCCATCTATGTTAGTCTTTTAAATTGAGGGTATTAGAATTAATTGAAAGTTAAATATTTTAATAAAAAAAAATTAATTAAATAAAAATGAAAAAAATATAATAATTGGATATTTAAAAAAAATGTTCAAGGGATGTTTCAAGGATTATAGAGCTAATTTTATCAAATACTACCAGACGAAATTAATTGTTTTATTTTATTTGAAATTATGATGATATTTTTTGTCATTGAAATTATAATAAAAAATATATTGTATTTTTATGCGTAGAGAAAGAAAGAGGGAGAGAGAGAGAGAGAGAGATAATTGATCGTTTATTGACAAAGAAATATTTATTTTTCTTCATTACCCGCAGGAAATCCGAGAAACAAGACAGCTCTGGCACCCGGACACAGTTTGATGGATTGGATCCGTTTGGGCTCGTCGGGAATCGATCTCACTGGTGTTGGGGGTGTAACGCGCAATGTGACACTCAAGGAACTCGCCAAACATAACAAAAGGAACGACGCGTGGATAGCCATCAGAGGTTCGTCGAAACATAATGATTAAGCGATAAAATTAATTTAATTTTTCCGCGCGAGGTTAATACCAAAAACCCTTCAATTTAGCATTTACTTCCATTCTCTATGGAATTCGTTAAAGAATTTATATCGAATCATTTTTAAAATAATTCCATTCTAAATAATAATTTAATTTAATAATTTATTATTAATTTCCTTATTAATGCAGAGAAAGGCAATTTTGTTAGAGAATTTTTTCTTTACGTTTACGTAAGAAATAATTTTAATACTTTTATTGATTTTTAATAATTTTTATAAATTTCAGGAATTGTTTTTAACGTAACGAGGTACATGGATTTTCATCCAGGTGGCGTCACCGAGCTCATGAGGGGCGTTGGAAAAGATGCGACAAAATTATTCGATGACGTGAGTTTCTCCATTTTACGTAAATAGTAGGACGAGTCGAGAGAGAAATTAATAATGCACTTGTTCGTCTGGCACAAATTTCGCGGATCGATCGTAATTCCGTTGCTCTCTGTGTGTATCCACAGATAAATTTATTCTAGGTCCACGCTTGGGTCAACTATCAGAGTATATTGCAAAAATGTGTCGTTGGCCGATTGACCAGAGGCGGAGGAAACGATTCTTACGATTTAACGGGAAAATCATTGCCAGGCAGTACAAACTTATCGTTGAGTACACCAACGGCCGTTGGTACCGTCGAAGCGAGTAAGTGCAATCGATTGATGGACAAATAAATAATTATTCTAAATATCACGTAATTAATCAACTAATTATTATTATTTCGAATAATCAATAAAAAGAATTCGTAATTACTGTGAAAAAAAAGTATTGCCGAATTTTGCGAATGATTTTGAGCGAATATTCTTTTATGATGAATATTTATATTTTTTTTAAACAATTATTTTGTCTTGTTGTTTATTTTTAATTTTCATGTGCGAGGGAAAAAATCTTATGAAGAAAGAAATTAATCGATAATTTTATAGACCTTGAGAGAGAGTGATGAAAAAAATAAAAAAGTTAAGAAAACGGGAAAGAAATTTAATTTTACGTCATTATATCGTAGAGCGACAGGCAAATGGCGAGGAGATCAAGCCCAGTTCACCAACGTTAAAGATGCAAGTAGATTGGAAACAGACGACAAACTCGATATCCTTTATCTATAAACCGTCGTCTGATCAAATATCGGTTGCTTATCGATTGACCAGATTAAACCGTTCCGAGTTCGTTATCAAGATACACTGGGGTAATACGATTATCAGGCACGATTACGAACTCATCGCGGACGTTAATTGGCCACCAAATTCACGAACTAATTTCGCAAATTCCGAGGTAAGAAAATTTTACTAATTGTGGTAAAATAATAAATATAAATTATTTATTTACTCAATGATTTATTTGGGTACTCAAGGTGGGCGAATTTTAAACTATAATTACACCAAATTAAATCTATCATCTTTTGCAATAGTTTTTTTTACCTCTCTTTGACCTTTCCAAAACGACGACCTGTGTCCACGTTCTCTGTTGCTGCTCAAATAAATTCTACAGTGAATTTCTTCACGAATTATTCCATTATTCACTAATTATTATTATTGTGAAATAACAATATTCAATAGTTAATAATAGTTAATAGATAATTGTGAAAAGGTTTTTTCAAAATCGTTTTATCGTTAGGAACAACTGCTGCGAATTTCAGCTGGCAAGGAATTGAGATATTTACCTCCAACATATTCGTATATTCTTTCAATTTCATTTCTTTTCACCTAGAGGTTCCCTCAACTATAAAATTATTGCAATTTTTGGTAAATCCCTCATAAACCTCCGACCATCGCCCTTGACTAAATTGCATAACCTTGAAATACCCTTGAAAAACTCTATCTATCGATGCAACCTTGGGGATTCCTCTTCCATTTGTTGGGAAGAGTCTTTCTTTCCTCATAATTGTTTTCAGCATAATTTTCTGTTGACATCTCATCACATAATTCTGTTCCTATGTACAACATCAACAAATTCTCTCATACAAACATTTTTGCCTCACGTAACTACAATAGTGTAAAATACAAGTGCAGTATTTTTTTTTTCTCATCACATAAAAATCTTATTAAGGTTTTGTGATCATAACGGATTCTTTTAACGGATTTTTTTTAATGATTTTACATTTTGTGACTTTAACTTGGATTGCAGATTGATTTCTCGTTTACAAAATCAACTGGAAAATTGTGGGACTCTTACGGAAGTCGTTCTGTGGTCAGAGATTCGAGGAGCAGTGAGAGAATTTACAAAGAGTACAAAGTAATCAGTAATACGGCATTATGCGAAGATGTGCATATGTTGGTTGTCAGATCGGAGGATTATATGGAAATTGTGCCTGTTGGAAGACACTTGGAGGCGAGAATGAAAGTAATGGGTGAGCAAGAACGAATTGATTTGAGAATTTACAATAAAACTGGTAACGACATTTTTTTTCTATATTTTATATCTTCTCTAATTTTTCATTTCTTCATTTTATTTTATATCTTCTCTAATTTTATTTAAAAAAAATAAAAAACTTCAATTTATGACCGTTGTGTGTCTTTGATGAAAAATTTTATTCCTCTTGATTTTCAAGAATATAATTGACATGGGGAAATTCTTTCAACCATTCATTAATTTACCCTATAGGAAGATTTGATTATCCATTTCGAATTTATAAATACTAGCAGTGCCATGTGCGGGTCTTTTTATATTAATTTTTCGTTTGACCTTATTTCGGCTTGGATCGGATATCGAATTTACCAAAATTAATAGGATTAATTTTTTTAATGGGAGATTGTGGCAAGAAATATTTTATCAGTAGCCGTATATTTTTATTCTTGTTTTGTTTGTGGATAAAATGTAAATGTAAATGATTTGTTTATTCATTATTTTTTAGGAATGGAAGTATCAAGATTTTACACACCTGTGCCATCGTTTCTTCGTGCTGAGCACGTGGCATCGGGCTACAAACCCGATTGTTTATGCCTTATGGTAAAGCGATATCACGATGGGGCTTTAAGTCCGTCCATAACGGCTGTGGAATCAGGGCAAATCCTGACTTTGAGTAATGGCTTGGGTACCTTTGTAGTTGAATCCTTTGACGACTGTTCTACTATTCATATGCTAGCTGCAGGCACTGGATTAACTCCGATGCTCGGCATTATTCAACGGGCTCTCGGCAGACGCAATGTGTAAGATGAGATATAACACATACGATCTTAATGATTTACATTATCGCAGATTAAATCTGTCGATTCCTCCTATTCGATTATTTATCTCATTTCGCAATTTTTAATTTTTTCATTTTTAATCGACTTTACAGGCAGACGATAAATCTCGTGAATTTCAACAGAAACGAGAATAATATTTTCTACGGTTCGCAGCTCAAAAGGGTGGTCGAAGATAAAAAGTAAGAATTTATAATAGTTGAGCAAGAATTTTAAATCTTAAACGAATTATGAATTTAGCTCGCAATACAAGAATTATCTATCATTATTTTCTAATGAAATAATTATTAATAACTGTTAAAAAATAAATAAATCGTTCTAAAAATTTATGAAAAAAACAATCAAATTATTTTTACTGATTCGAAAAAAATTATTATTTTTTTAAAATAATTAATCATAACTTGTTTTGTAAAAAAAAATTCGATGGTTATTTTTTTTTGTACTTTTGATAGATTTTTATTACGGACTAATTGGTGTATTTTTATTTTTAAGACTCAGAGTGACTCACGTACTCTCGCAACCCGGAGAATCATGGAAAGGTCGACGTGGGCTTGTCTCGGAGAACTTATTAAAAGAGCTCGTGGGAATATCGTCAAAAAATTCGTGCGTTTTTATCTGCGGTCCAAAAGCCTTCATGGCTGTCGCTAAAGAGTAAGTTTTTATTTAAAAATTGCCTCGAATTTTATTTTATGACAATTGGCGAATAATGACACACGATTTTTCTTCTACGCAGAGCACTGATGAAACTCGAGTGGAAAGCCACACAGATGCACGAGTTTGACGGATAGAACGACGAATCTTGAGGGGAAAAAAAAAAAAACGTTCATGAAAGTACGAACTTCGATAACTTAAAAGGATTAAAAAAATGGAAACAAAATAAAATAGAAGAAAAACATACAGGTCTTTTTATCGAGAGAGAAATCAGTCATTTTCTTTCTCAAAGTCACACGATATTCGTGATCGCCCCGATGAACCTCCGAAATTATTTTCAAAGATTTTTCAATATTTCATTATAATTTGCTTTGAACCACGTAGCGCCTAAAAAAATCCGAAAAAATAATTCGCGAATTTACGGAAAGGGAGAGAGAGAGAGAGAGAAGAATTTATGTTCTTCATTCTCTCCTTCCATCCGGCAACACACCACAGTACAAGTGATTTTCCGATACTGAGAATCGGATTATCAGCAACACCATTGACTTTGGACAATTTATGGGAACAGATAAATCCACAACAACAAAGAAAAATCATATATGAAAGTTGGCTAGTAGAGGTAGCAAATTTTTTGAACAATTTTCAATCGCGTATTTATTCCGGAATCGATCAATCATAATGTTAATTTGACGAGAGTTACGTGTGCGTGTGTGTGTGTGTGTGAGAGAGACGAGGGGAACGTGATTGTGTGAGAATGAGTGCGGCTCGGGAAATCGCTGAATCTTATATGTTTACAGCCTCTTGTACATAACAGTCCAAAATGAATCGTATGTATTTACATGTACGATACAAAAAATAGAGAAGATAATATGTATAGTTGATTGTGAATTTAAAAAAAAATGAAAATAATAAAAAATTAAAGAAATTTTAGAACCAACAATGCTGAGATTATTAAATATTTTTATAAATCCTTTCTGCTCGATCTCTATTGATCAATATAATATTTCATTAATTAGACAATTTCTAGAATCAATATTGTGACATAAAAAATTTCGACGGATTAAATAATTACAAAAAAAATAAATTTAATATTTAAAAAATTGTCTAACTACTTAAATATTTTTTCGCTCTTTGCTAGTTCCTTTTTTTTTCAACCACGTACATTTTAGCTCAAGAAATTATGACATTGCTGAACATTTCAAAGAATCCACTTCGTTTCATTTCTATTAATTAATTAGTGGGAAAAATAATAATAATAATAAATTAAATATATTCTAGATTTAACAATCTCGAGATTACTTAACATTTTGAAAAAATTTCTTCTCATCTCAATCGTTGTAAATTCTGTTTGAATAAATTTTCTCGTGTAATCGCGCCTTTCTCGGCAGATGGAAGAACGTTACTAAGCAACACAAGTAGCAGCTCAGGAAAATAATACAATCGTGAAATGCATTTGCATAATTTTATGGCAGACATCAGGAGGCTGTTATGCAAATCTTTCGAGTCGCTTCGTCAGGCCAACTTTCGAAAGTGACACTTTCATTGGTGACTATATATATATATATATATATATATATATATATATATATATATATATATATATATATATATATACACACTTTGTCGAACGAGACGTCACAACGAAAAAGAGAAGATTTCGAGCGGGAGTAAACTTTTTCATTTATTTTAATGCTTCATCACATCGTCTACTCTTGAAAATGCGGACGTGTCCACTTTCATCTATATTCTCATTCTTTTTTTTTTCTTGATTTTATTCCGCCCCTTCTACTGTGTTGAATGAGATAAGAGCTCTCCCCTGTATACAGTAAATTACGAGGGGACTAACTAATCTTCAAATTTCACCGTGATTTCCAAGTTTCTGATAATCTCAAGAGCTAAAACAGGCGATGCAAAAAAACTTTGTATAGGAAAAAAAAAAAAAACTTGTCGGTGTAACTTTTAACTAATATTTTGAGAGTTAAATTCTACTTTGTTCGTTAAAATTTTTCACGACGAAATCATTTCGTTAAAATATTTTAGACAATTATTAAAACGTACCAGTCGAAGGTACTTGTAAAAAAAACTTGTCAGTATAACTTTTAACTAATATTTTGAGAGTTAAATTCTACTTTGTTCGTTAAAATTTTTCACGACCAAATCATTTCGTTGAAATATTTTAGACAATTATTAAAACGTACCAGTCGAAGGTACTTGTAAAAAAAACTTGTCAGTATAACTTTTAACTAATATTTTGAGAGTTAAATTCTACTTTGTTCGTTAAAATTTTTCACGACGAAATCATTTCGTTGAAATATTTTAGACAATTATTAAAACGTACCAGTCGAAGGTACTTGTAAAAAAAACTTGTCAGTATAACTTTTAACTAATATTTTGAGAGCTAAATTCTACTTTGTTCGTTAAAATTTTTCACGACGAAATCATTTCGTTAAAATATTTTAGACAATTATTAAAACGTACCAGTCGAAGGTACTTGTAAAAAAAACTTGTCAGTATAACTTTTAACTAATATTTTGAGAGTTAAATTCTACTTTGTTCGTTAAAATTTTTCACAACGAAATCATTTCGTTGAAATACTTTAGACAATTATTAAAACGTACCAGTCGAAGGATTGTTAATTGGTTGGATCATTTGGCGCGAGGAATCTTTGACGGTGGATTTTTTCGTGTGTGAGCGATGTCAATATTTATCACGTGGGCACGTTTCATGGCAGACGGGAATGACCCCGTGGGGCTTTCAAACGCTGTCTATATTCTCAGGGGGAGGGAACTTCGATACTGGTAAACTTTGCACCGGACGAACGTTAATTTTCCAGCAAAGAGGAAAGATGGCGACGTTATAATAGCTATAGCGTAGTAGCGTTAAGAGCGATATGCGATAATGTAAACGCCGAGTTCTCAAGAGAGTCTTATTGATCGTCTCGAACCAACGAAACTTTGTTCGTTTTTCCGCAATATGACATAATGGTCCAGCAAATAAAATGCGAGGGGGGGAAGGGGAATCCTCAAGTAGAGACAGATTTCTTTTGGCTTCGCCGGATTCGGACACCGTGTATATATATATATGTGTGTATATATATTATATATATATGTATATATATATATATATATATATATATATATACACATATATATAAAAGTAAATAAATGTATACAGTATAATTAATGGGCGACGTCTAACGGTTCTTGCCAAAGCCGTGAACCAGATTTCACACTAAACATCGCTGACTTGTCCTTGTCCCCGTAATAGTAGTTACAGAGCGCGTACATTTAATTTACTTTAATAAGAAACATTTTTTTTTCTCTCCCTTTCTCGAGATATGTCATCGAGAAGTGATGAACGAAGTTGATACACGCACACATTGAGAAAAACCGGATTCATTGGGTTTGAAGTTGTTTAATGAAAAATGTTTTTTTTTTTTCATTCGAATAAACGATTGGAAAAAAAAAACATTATTCGAGATTTGTTACGACAAGAAGATGGTTATGAATTATAGTAGAAAAATTACGTTTTTTTTTTTTCGGCATTTGTCATTATCTTTTGTGATGGTATTTTTTAATTCAACTGAGTACATTGTGATGATTTCGTATTCATGTAAAATAAGTATCTTTTTCTCCGTGCGAGATAACAAGAAAATGAAAGAAGTTTTTTCGATTTTTTCGTAAAGTTGAGTCGATTATTACTCGATATATGCGAATAAAAAAAATAATATATATATATATATATAATCGGCAAAGTGTGTATAAACAGAGAACGGAGCGTTCTCATTTCCTTCGAGCGAAATGGTCAATAGCGTCGCCGGCTGGTCTGACCACACGTACGCCATATCTACTGTGAGCGCGGCCTCTCCTTCCGTTCTCTTTCTCCTCGTCGTCCTATACTTTTGCCTCTTTCCTCTCGTTTTTATCCCTCCCACCGAACTGCTTATACATTTCCACTTGTGGCGCAATCTGGTCTCAGTTCACCGTTCCCGGGTAAAGAGAAAGAGGGAGGGAGATACGGAGAGCGCAGAGTGCTCGGTAGTTTGCACAAATCGCGAACTAAACTTGACGAAATGGGGGAACGAAATGAAAAAAAAAGCTGCAATGTAAATTCTAAATGTGGCGCAGTGCTAATTTTTTTGGGTGAAAAAAAATAAACGGAAATACATTTTGCCTCAAGTGACTATATATATATATATATATATATATATAGTCCAAACCGAACCCCCAAACGTTCTACTGAATGCATGAGAATCCTACGGTTTGGTAACCGATGAATGTATCCCATGTATCATCATTACGTCGCATTCTTTCTCTCCACTTTCCGGGACAATAGTACGAGATTTTTCCGAGCTGTATAGCGGAAATCGAGACTAGAGAGGAATCGAAAAAGAAGCAAAAATTTTCAACGCATCTTTTGTAAGACATTTTTCCTTAGCTTTGTTTTTTTTTTTACATTTCTTTATTTTCTTTTCGTTTTTTTTTTCTTCACCGGCTATCACGTGGATTATAATATCACGCATGTATGCATGATTGTACACAGCTACTATCAACATTTACGAGTATTCCAGCAATATCTCGACACTCGACAGCCTGTACGATTCCCACATACGAATATATCGCGTGGAAAAAAATCATAAGGGCGAACAGGCTTTGTTTAAACATAGAACATACGACCTTATGGTTTTAGACACGCGATATTCATGTATTTATGTTTATGTGCATAATTATTCGTACATAGGTTAATTCCAGGAGAGTTGAGACACCAGGAGAGATGGGACAGTTGTATTACTTTTAAATAAATCGATATATATATATATATATATATTTATAAAAAATTAAGACAATAAACTTATTATTGTCATCTTGGTATCAGGATGTAAAATTCGATACGCCAATTTCCATGCACATGCCTGTGTAGTATTTGATAAACATTCGGAAAATCGACCTTTCACGAGAGAGCTCGTGTTTAATTTATTGCAATTTTTATGTACTTTGAATAGTTCAAAGTTCGAGTTGCATTGATTGTTGTAATTGCATTACTGAAAAAATTTATAACGCAATATACGTCTGGGTATTTTTTTTATAAAGCTATCACTAGTTGAATTCATTTGAATTTCTATCAAGTGTATCATCTTTCCTAAATTTTTTTTTTTTTATATCCTTGAGAATTTGAAAGTATAATTCTGTGTCGTTTTCGGTGACAAATAGAAGAGGTAAAGGAGTGCTCTTTGAAAGACTCAGAAGTCGCTCAAGCATATTGAATCCCGAAAAAATTGCAGTCTATTCACAAAGTGTCTCAACTACTCTGAACTTGTTCTGGATGATTATGTATACTTGTGTACATATATATATATATATATAGACAGGGTGAAACGTATGAGAGGACACGAGAAAATATACGAGTCGAAAAAATAGTATTACACGAGAGTGGTTTTTCGGTGTCTCGTTCTTTATAGGATATATCCGCTTATGCTCGTTCGTCCGTTCCGTAAAAACCAAAAATCCACTACCCACTTTTATTCACCATTCAACCCCCCCGGACTTTCCTAACGTCCTGTTCTATAAATAAAAAAATGACTCTTCGATCTATCTATAAAAAAATAAGCGTATGACTCTGTGACGTCGACAGAATTACTGCACTGTAAGAAGGGAACTCAGAAAAATTATAAAGCTAACTCGCATAACTCCCAATTTATTGCTAATCGACGACTAAAATGTTCTTACAGTAAAAGTTCTTTTCATCCAATTATTGTTCTAATATTTAATTAAATAATTTTTATTTATGAGTGAATCTATATCTAGTCTCTATCCAAGGATTAAAATATAAGTATAGTTAAAATTTTATTTAAACAAAATTTGTATATCGAATTCAAATGAAGAATTAATATTTGCATTACATTTTTTTTTAATTATTCCAGTCATTACTAAGTCCATTGCAATTGAGTGTGCGTGTTAGTAATATTCGTGATATAAATATGAGTATTGAGTATCGATTACTTTTATTTCCCACGCTCTCAAATTCTTCTCGGTAATGAATTCTTGCAAATTCAAAGAGTCCAAGTGGATAGCTGCAAAATTATGTGGGCACGCCACCGAGTTATAAAACGCGAGGAGTCGTGGCTGACGGACGTGCGAGTATAACCACGGGTTTAAGGGTAGTAATCAATTTATCCGAACTCGCGTTGGTTTGACAGTCCAATTGCTACTGTGTGCGTATATATCGAGGATGAAAACTGCGTGACCAGCCTGATCGCCTCGAGGCTCGTCACGTACACGTTCTATTTCTCTCTCTCTCTCTCTCTCTCTCTCTCTCTCTCTCTCTCTCTCTCTCGCTCTCTCTCTCACACACACATACACTCTGACTTTTTTTTCGTTCGTGCTACAAACGCCGCTCGGCAATGATATAAATAAATAATTGAATTAAAAAGAGAAACAAAAAATGAGTTACGATTCTCCGCACCGGCTGCATGAGATTTGCGGTTTGCAGAGAGCGTTTAAATGCGTGGAATGAAAGTTTATTCCCGAAGGAAAAGTATAGACAGACAGACACGACCATACACCCATATCCAAAGATATATATATATATGCTATCCAGGCAGTGAAATTTCTCTGAAAGCTTTCGAACGAGAAAAAAAAGCGAAAAGTTGCGAATCTCCGTCAAGTTGGAATAATTTTTTTTTTTTTTTTTGTACGCAAAGGGCGCGTCGAAATAAAATTTATGCGTGTGTGATTTTCGCATAAGTGTTGCCAAAGGGAGGGAAAGAAAATCCAACCTAGAGTGTTGCATGAGGGTCTTGCATGTGTACTGGAGTCTCATAGAGGAGCAAACACACACATGCACACAAGTCGCATGCTTTATATATATATATATATATATATATATAAAGCATGCGACTTGCGTACATGTGTGTGTGTTCGGTTGTATAGATATTTTATATGTGTATACATATGTCATATGTTGTCCTGAGCCATAGCAAAAACAGGGGTCCAAAGTGGGTAATATAGGCTTGGTGTGGTGTACGAGGAGAGAAAAGATAGAGAGAGGGGAGAGGATTCCGGTGCGAGGGTTGAGGTGGGGGAAGAACGAGCTCGGGACGCGTATATGCATACCTATATATATAAATATATATATATATAAATATATATATATATATATATATATATATATATATATATATATACATATACGTGTGTAGAGAGAAGATGCAGAAGAGACGCAGGGGCTGAGCGGTGTGCGGTGGTGCGGCGCTCGCTCTCTCTGTGATGTACCAAGGGGAGAAAACCAAGGAAGGATAGAGGGATGCTGTGCGGCAATAGCGGTTTCAGTCGTGCGACGGCTCTCGCCCCGGCCAGTCGATCGAGCTAATATCGCAATAACCACCACAACGAGACTTACAAAAAAAAAAAAAAAAACTTGAATAGAAAAAAATCATTTTTTTTCCTGCCCGTAAAAATTTAGTAAAAAAAAAATTATCGGCAAAGTTCGCGACAATTGCACGATAGCAGAGAAGATTTTCGACAAGAATTATTTTTTAAAGACATCATTGAATATTAAAGTAAGGAATAAAAATTAATTTATTGTTTAGAAGTTTTTTTTTTTTTTTTTTTTTTGAAGTCAGTGGATTTAGGATCAGCCCAGGAAGTGAGATGTACAGTCAATGAAAAGACTATTATCAGTTTGACCTCTGTGCACGAAACATATGGATATTTTTCACGCGATATTTATTTTTTATCCGGTTGAAATGAAATCGTTCGGTTTCTTTTTTGCATTTTAACTTCGCTCGTGTGGGGAATACGATAATCTCATCACTAATACGATTTCGAGCGGGTAAATTCGATTTTGCGCGGTTGACCTCTCCGCGTTTCCGTCGTGTTTTTTGTCACACCAGCTTTGTCGATTTCTTTTTTTTTTAATTAATACATATTACGGACACAGCCACACACATATATATATATATATATATGTGTGTGTGTGTGTGTGTGTGTGTCGATAATCAATGACACACTAATTAGTGGAAAGCTCGCACAAAATCCTGCTGGTTAAATATACGAGCGTTCGTTCAACACCTGCTGTTAATTTTATACGTTTCGATTACTAATATTAGTATTATTGTTATTGTTATTATAATACTATATAGATATACAGATATATGGGTGGATTTTACGGATAATGTAATTCAATATTCAGCCCAACGCTGTAATTATCGATGCGATTTTCCTCGGTTTGATACTCTTTGCATATAGAGATGAAAATTAGAGAAGCTCAAATTGGCTATCGAAAAAGCAATTTTGGAAAAACATAGAGATAAAAAAATATGTAGTTAGATGAAATGAGATTTTGTTCCAATTCACGCTACCGGTCTATTATCGAGGGTGAAAATTATTCTTTTGTTCTATTTTTTTTTCTCATTTTCAATATTCGTAGAATATTTCAATATTCTACGAAATAAGCTCGAAAATACGAAATAAGCTTTTCGTGAACGTAAAAAAATTCACGCGAAATGTTCGGTGCTTTTGTAACTATGAATGATCGTGTCAAAGCACGAAGCTCGTCATACTCCCGACGAGTGAAGAAAATACGATTTGAAAATTGGAAAAATCCGCGAGCAGGATCACGAAGAAAAACGTAATTTTTTTTTATTTTTTGCGTTATGATTTACGCGAAAAGCTCTCGCGAAGTTGGCCAAATTTTTTTTTCGCAACGATATATTGGACGGCCTTTAATTCTACTTTACGGGGGCAACTTTTGTGCACAAATTTACTTTTTACTTTTTATTTACTTTTTATTTATAAATTTAATGGTTATTGTTAATATATTTAACGATCTCTGACTCTCGACAGAAAATATATCATTTCTCTTTAATTATCATATGGATCAGTTTCTTTTTACGAGTTAATGGAAACTGATTCGAAGTGATTCGGAATTTATCAGGCCAATACTTGGCCAGTTAAAAACTTGGCCCAATAGATTCTCTTCAAATTCAACAACTTTTAATTAATTATATATATATATAAATCTCATTGAACTAATCTACTCCTGTTTTATTATTAATACGAAAGAATTTATAGATTTGATTAAAAAGTTCTCGAGTATATCTGAATTATTTTTTTAATGGTAAATGATTTTTTTTTTTTTTTCTTACGAAATGTTTGGATAAAATAAGTAATGAAAACCCTGATTGTGCAGCTCTAGTCTCTCGTGTTTGGCTTTGGTGCGGGCGCGAAGCAACAAGAGTGCAGAAACACGACCGGTATATATATATATATCGAACGTCACACAAAACATTCGAACAATACTAATTAAAGCAGAAATAAATAAATTTATATACTATCTAGAAATATATAATAGTTAAAAAAAAATCAAATAAATTCGTAAATTGTGCAAATACGGAATTTCACCCACGATATATTTTCGTCGATACGTTGATGTGTGACTTCCCAGCTGTCCGAGAGGAACAATTCAGAATGAGGTAAATTTGTATTTGAAAAATCGTAAATCTCATACAATCCAGGAAAATTTATTTATTTAATTTAAATAAAGTTTATATCAATAATAATTTAATTTTATGCAAATTAAATGTTTTCGACGCAGATACTATATAAATTACGCGAAAAAAGAAAAAAAAAAACGTTCCTTTGAACTTTCGAACTTTTTCAAATTTTTCTACCATCCATTCGCGTTTATCTTTTATTCCTATTCGTTAGCCTGACGTTAGGATTTACCTCTGGTAAAAACCGAACGATGAAACAGACGCACATACATAAATAGACGACACACACAGACAGAGAGACACTAACCGCGATGGTCCTCTATATGGTTTTCGCGATCAATAAATTCCAGCAGTATCGATGAGTACCGTCACACGTTGAGAACGGAACGGTTTTGTTTGCTTAAAATTGGCAGCACATTTTTGAAGCAGCCACGAGAGATGCGATCGTAATACGAAATTCATCATTTTCATGCATAAAATTATTTACACATATACGGGGCGTTTCACGCCAAATCAACTTTACTTCGTTAACTATGAAATATTTTCCTCCAATTTTTATATATAAATAAAAAGTCATCGATCGATTTCCAGATTATTACCAGAACTGAGTTCATGAACTTGATTAATTTTTTATCAAGAAAAATGGAAAAATTCTTTGAAAATTTCTATGGGGAATTCCTTGTCAAAATGTCTGTTTTTTTTTTTTGTTTTTTTAAACTCTTTTACGTTTAACAACTTGCAATGGAAAATGTGAAGTTGAAGTTTGAAGTTTGCATCGTTGGAATGCAACGAAATTCGAACAAAAATTTCAACCCCTGTCAAGGGTGAGTTCCGGGGGTTGGGGCAGTTTGACAATTGTTCATATTATCTTGTTCATGGGATGAAATAATGTTAGAAAAGAAAATTCTATGCGTTGTTGATAATTTTTTTTTATTTTCATTAAATTTCGTTGCATTCCGACGATGCAAACTTCAATATCATAAATCTATCTGATGATATTAGAGAACATAAAACATGAAGCGTCAAGATATGGGAAGAAACGTTTTTTCTTTATTTCAGCCTCTAAAACGGTCAAAAAATTTAGTTCTTCTCGCTTTATCATGATCGTCTACGTTGAGTTATTCTTACAATACGAAGTGTTTGACTTATCAAAGTCTTTTTTATGGTGTCATCAAAGATATATCATGAAAATATTCAAAATATTTTTAACAAAAAAATTTATATCCTAAATATAAAATATGAGAGATATATCGGGGCCTAAAAAATATCCAAGTGACCAATAGAGGCCACTGATGACCCCAAAAAAAAATGTATCAAAGATATATCGTGAATTCAATATACTTTGAAAAAAAAAAAAAATTATATCCCAAATGTAGAATTTGAGAGATATATCAGAAGAAAATATCTAGAAAATATCAAGTCCGGATAATATTATCTGAAATATATTTTGAGTGTACAAAGTGATAAAAATTTCTATATTTCGATAACTTTTCCATCGGGGGCAGAGATATTGATCTCATTCATTAGGAAAATAAACACAAAAATGATCAGTCATCAGAGGAATGGGGTAGAATGAAGCAGAATATGACCCATATCGCACATAACTCTAAATTTACCGATAATCTATTCATTAAAAAAACTGGCAAGTTTTTTTTTTCGGATTATATCGTCGCTTCCCGCGTATGGACTCTGTCAGTCGTCGTTTTCCCCGACAACATGCAAACATATAACCATTATGCAGTGACACGAATGGTCGAACAGAGTCGAAACTAACGCAGCATACAACGTACAAATATATATATGTCACTTTTGTGCGTGAATATCGCATAGAATGTGCGATATTCATCCTGTAAAGTGGGCCAATGGCTCTCTCCCTCTCCCCCCCTCTATCTCTCTCTCTCTCTCTTTCTCTCGTTAGCGAGTTCACTAATTCAGAAAGCTGTGAATGCAGTGAGTAAAAAAAAAATCGGATATGCGTGATCAAAGCAGAGGCAAATATGCTTCGAGTGAAAAAAGGGGTGAGTAGTCACGTACAGAGGAACATGCATGGTCGAATTTCCGAGGAAATTTTTTCGAACGTCGGGGCGAGAGACCAAAAAAAAAAAAAAAAACATTTCGTTGATGCGAAAGAAAGACCCACAGAGCGAGAAAGAGAGAAAGAGAGAGAGAAAAGAGAAAGAGTTCCAGCGTTCTCTGATGTTCATGCTGCTCGCTGACACGAATGTCTGTCGTTACACGTGGAATACTGGACGTAGAACAAATTGAATTACCGGAGTGTGTTTTCTCTCTCTCTCTCTCTCTCTCTCTCTCTTTCTCTCTCTCTTTCTCTCTCTCTCTCTCTCTCTCTCTCTCTCTCTCTCTCTCTCTCTCTCTCTCTCACACACACACACACACACTCCTGTTTTCTCCGCGCTCGTAATGCTCACTGGGATACTGCCCGGGTTAGGGAAGGACGAGGACGGTTTGCGCTACAACCATGCAGTTCTCGTTGTTCCCGTCGACCATTCACGCGGGGATAAAGTGACAAATTCACGGAACGACGAAACTTGCTCAAAAGATATATGCATATCGACTCGATAGTCTGCGGCCTCGCCAGATTGTTATCGAATTATTATCGATTATGGGCCAATACGCACAATATGACCAAACGTCGTTTTTGTGCATTAACTTTTTATAGTAAATCGCTTGGAAAGGAAAAAGAGGGAAGGGAAACCGTCCGGGGGGACGAGCTATCGATTATCGGTAATTTAAAAAATATAATAATAATAATAATAATTGATATTGACACTTTTCTCGCATTTTTTAAATCTCCGATTTATTTTTTATAATATAATATCAATTATTATTATTATTTTTTATAAAAAAATACGGAATAGTCCGTGTTTTTTTATAAAAAATAAATCGGAGACTTAAAAAATGCGAGAAAAGTTTCAATATCAATTATTATTATTATTTTTTATAAAAAAATACGGAATAGTCCGTGTTTTTTTATAAAAAATAAATCGGAGATTTAAAAAATGCGAGAAAAGTTTCAATATCAATTATTATTATTATTTTTTATAAAAAAACACGGAATAGTCCGTGTTTTTTTATAAAAAATTAATCGGAGATTTAAAAAATGCGAGAAAAGTTTCAATATCAATTATTATTATTATTATTATTATATTTTACGAACATAGGTCCGTCGTATGAAAATAGAATGAAAAATTTCATATCTGACAATTGAGCGATCAGGTCCAATTCGAAGTTTCCTTTTTTTTGGGGTCGAGTGATAAATTGCACGCGCCAAAATCGATAGATTATCAATCAAATTTCATAATCGATTTATGAATGATAAAAAAATTCAACGAGTGCTGAGGAGAAATAAATATGGAGTGTGTCAAATCTGCAAATGTGTCGCCAAATATTGTGGAAAAACAAATCACCTATGACGTTCCATCAATATGAAAATATTCTCATACATACGTGCATGCGTATATATATATAACAACGTAGATGATCATATAGACATTTCTATGTCCATACCTGGAGTATTTTATATATATATATATATATATTATATGTCCATATGATGATCTACGTTGTTATATATATACGCATATGATGATCTACGTTGTTATATATATACGCATGCACGTATGTATGAGAATATTTTATATATATTGTATATATTTATATATATATATATATAAATATATATATAACAACGTAGATGATCATATAGACATTTTTATGTCCATACCTGGAGTACATGGGGTATTCCATTCTTTTCATCGTATGTTCATTACACTTTTAGAACAAAAGAAAAGACTTGACACGAATTTCAGGAGAACCAAAACATTCTGGGGTTTCAATAATTTTTTTAATAAAAATCATTTATCAGCGGATCGTTTTTTTTTTGCAGTAAATCCTGTCGATACAAAATAATGAAAATTTGAATTCTCTTAAGAATTCTCTTAAAAGCCATGTCTATTTTTTCGCATGGTCATAAAAATTTGTTTCTTAACAAAGAATTGATAATGAAAATTTAAACGCAATCGATGAGTCTTAATTCAAACTGTTTCAGACAACGCCACACTTTTTGTTTCAACAAAATTGGAAAATTCCTGTGGTCTATTTTATTGAATCGATTTTATGACGTCATCAGGTCTGGTAATAATTAATGTAATTTTTGTATCATGCGATTGTGAATTTTTTCCGTGATAATAATTCAATCAAAGGAATTACCAATAGGAAAATAATGGTAATTATATTATAATATAATTGCCATCATTTTCCTAGCTCGTCAGCCAAGAGCCAAGCTCGAAAGCCAAGAGCTCGTCTATAGACGAGCTCTTGGCTTTCCACGCGTTCAATCAGTCTAAAAAAATTTTACCCCTTTTCACCCCCTTAAATTTCGAAAAATTCTTTCTTAATGGACGCATACGTCATAGAAGGAATTTACTCCCCAAATTTGAGGTTTCCGAGACCAGCGGTTTTGGCTCGGCGATGATGAGTCAGTCAGTCAGGACATGATATTTTATGTATATATATAGAGATTAAATTTTATTCATATCTCAAATAAATAGTTTCAAAAATATAAAGTAACATTAATTATTACTGAACGTCGTACAAAAAGGGAAAAAAAAATGAAAATTATGAGACCTGCGAATTTGACTTTGAGTGCCTCATATGTATAATGCATTATGCACGAGGATACAGTTGACGCCAAAATATTGTACACACACATATATATATATATATGGATCAACGGATTTTAACATTAAATCCTAGACCATCGCGAATAGCAGAGCAGAGTTTGCGACTCAGCCAACATATATCCGTCAATTGAGCCAATTTAAGTTAATTAACCGAATGGTTATATATCACGACATATAGGGGCTATATATATTTTTATTAATATTATCGTGGGATTGATTGGGCAATATTGCGTCTCTCGTACTGCCAGAGGCGTTCCACTGTATATATTATCCGAGGTGTGCAGTTTACATTTTTCTTCATTCGGAACTCATGAATTTAATACGACTCTCGATGCACATCGTGCAGGAATTGCGCGAATAGAATTTTATTTTTATTTTTTTTTCCCCCCTTTCAATAACAATCTATTCTCGTCTGGGTTCTTACTGTCACTGATAGTAACATCATCGATACACATTGTGACAGCGCACGTTCTGACGATCTATAATACGTGTCTGTATATATATATATATATATATATATACTATACTGCATATGGGCTCTATACATGTACATATATGTATATGGCGGTATATGTAGTGACGATCACGAAACTCAAATGCGGCGACTCTGGCTCCCGAGCAATATATATATATATATATATATATATATGTGTGTGTGTGTGTGTGTGTGTGTGTGTGTGTGTGTATGTAATGTCTCAGGAGCAAGAGGCTGTCCCTTATATCGCGTGCCCGACTGCGTTTGACATGAAACGAGATGTGCGGAGCAATAATAAAACAAAAGAGAGAGAGAGAGGGAAACGATATAAAACGCGTATGCGCCTTGTGAATTGACGTAGAGCTCTTTTATTTTTATTCTACATAAAACGAACCTATACAATATCATATTAATAGATCATTGATCATTTTACCCTTGAACTTGATTGAAATGGGAATTTATTGTTATGATTTTATTTATATTTTTTAGTCCGATTCTTTTTTTTTTACCATATCATGGCCCTTGATGGAATATTCTCCATCCACAACTTGAGCTCTCCTTGTTTTCTCATATTTTTTCATTCGGAATTATATGAATATTAACGTGCATATTCTAATATGTATTGGAGTTTTTCATTTCACAGCCGTAACGTATGGGCATTTTTTTTCGATAAAGAAAATATTATTCGCGTGTATAGATAATTAATTTAACACTGGCGCGTGAGTAGATAAATCATAGATTGGGAGGATTCGTAATATTTTTCTCACGTCGTTAAAAAAATTTGCAATCTTTTTTACACGTGCGCCTCAAAGCAAATACCCATATATACATATATATGTATATAAACACACACATACACATATATATATATATATATATGGGTAGTTAGAAACAATAACGTCGGAAAAATAACCGGTGGAAAAAAAACTTAATTATAATGCCCTTTAGATCTGCATGCTATGCAGGACTGTAACCCACGTAGCGTGTAATGTACACAAACCTGTAACCGACACAACTCTGCAACGCCTGCATATATATACCGTGCGGGTCGGCGAATGGCCTGGCAGGGCAGAGGACGCGTAGCCCCCCAGAGGACGCTGGAACAACATTTTAAATGTTACGCAGTCCGTTGAATGCATCTCATAATTCAATTGAGGAATAGTACAAGACACGAAATTTTAACTATGAATTCTTCATCTACCGGCCATTAAAAACAAAAGTTCAAAAGCAGTAAAATAAACGCCACGCACTGTTGCACTTTATCTCATCAATATTGAACGAAAAGTAACGTCATGGTGAGGGGTTGTAGTAGGGATTTTAAAAACAGTTTTACTTGTGCATCAGCTGATTTTTTCTTGCCGATTCCACATCTCTGAAAATAATCGCAATATCGACTTCTACCGCTCATTGAAATTTGTTTCTAATGGACGATGGAACTCTCCTTAAGTGGTAATTCGAATCGAATTTTGATAAAAAAATAAGATTGAAAAAAAAAATCAACCCCTAATATCATTACGCTCTACTGGCCATCGTACTCAATTTTTATATACAGGCAAATGATTGAATAATTTTTTTTTCAAAAGCTTATAGAGCCTAAGGGTTGAAACTTGCCAAATATTTCCTTCTTATTAGGTAGTTGAAATAAAATATTAAAATAGCAGACGAATAAAAATTGTGATTGGCCAAGGGGGCCTCGGTGGTTAACGGTGCAATGAGCCATGTGTATGTTCTTATTGCTATTCTTGTGAACATGATGCATGTACCTGTATGAAAAAAGCCATCTTGTGGAGTAGAGAAACGAGGAGGCAGTGATATAGACACAGTGTGGCAAGTAAAAGTAACGAATCGTCGGAATATACAGAGTATAAAGTTTTTTTTTAAAGCTCAGCTGAGACGCTTCCTCGATAGAAAAATAATTCGGTTTGAGGAACTTCAAGACGAGCCATTTTCGTAAAAAAAAAAAAACTAATTAAAAAAAAAACGGTGAAAACCACCTCCAGAGCAAAATTATCATTGTATCGGAAGATTTTAACTTTTTTACGTCGGAAAGCGTAATTTTCTATTTATTTTTGAGTGCCCAGCGGAACCGAAGAAAAAGTAATCCGTATCTTATTTTTATATACAGGCAAATGATTGAATAATTTTTTTTTCAAAAGCTTATAGAGCCTAAGGGTTGAAACTTGCCAAATATTTCCTTCTTACTAGGTGGTTGAAATAAAATATGAAAATAGCAGACGAATAAAAATTGTGGTTGGCCAGGGGGCCTCGGAGGTTAACGGTGCAATGAGCCATGTGTATGTTCTTATTGCTATTCTTGTGAACATGATGCATGTACCTATATGAAAAAAGGCATCTTGTGGAGTAGAGAAACGAGGAGGCAGTGATATAGACACAGTGTGGCAAGTAAAAGTAACGAATCGTCGGAATATACAGAGTATAAAGTTTTTTTTTTAAAGCTCAGCTGAGACGCTTCCTCGATAGAAAAATAATTCGGTTTGAGGAACTTCAAGACGAGCCATTTTCGTAAAAAAAAAAAACTAATTAAAAAAAAAACGGTGAAAACCACCTCCAGAGCAAAATTATCATTGTATCGGAAGATTTTAACTTTTTTACTTCGGAAAGCGTAATTTTCTATTTATTTTTGAGTGCCCAGCGGAACCGAAGAAAAAGTAATCCGTATCTTATTTTTATATACAGGCAAATGATTGAATAATTTTTTTTTCAAAAGCTTATAGAGCCTAAGGGTTGAAACTTGCCAAATATTTCCTTCTTATTAGGTAGTTGAAATAAAATATTAAAATAGCAGACGAATAAAAATTGTGATTGGCCAAGGGGGCCTCGGTGGTTAACGGTGCAATGAGCCATGTGTATGTTCTCATTGCTATTCTTGTGAACATGATGCATGTACCTATATGAAAAAAGCCATCTTGTGGAGTAGAGAAACGAGGAGGCAGTGATATAGACACAGTGTGGCAAGTAAAAGTAACGAATCGTCGGAATATACAGAGTATAAAGTTTTTTTTTTAAAGCTCAGCTGAGACGCTCCCTCGTCTATTGATAAGGGACTGTATGAGAGCGAATGCAGTACGAGAATCTCTGAGAGGAGTGTGTTATAAGGTCCAAGTCCCCGAGGATGAAAGACTTGGTGTATATATGTATATATATGCCCAGGAAGAAGACTTGGTGTATATATGTATATATATGCACAGGAAGAAGACTTGGTGTATATATGTATATATATGCACAGGAAGAAGACTTGGTGTATATATGTATATATATGCACAGGAAGAAGCGCCCTTTCACAGCTTTCGGCTTTGGCTTTGGCTTTGGCTCTCCACGAAACCAAGAATAGTCGACTATTTTTTCTTTTTTTTTTACCTCTTCGAAAAACTTCCCGAGCCACAATAGGCAGCAAGAACCACACGTGGTATACGAGCCTCTTTGAGAATTGCACATGATTCATATGAAAATTGGACTGACGAGAGTAGTAGCTGGGAGTCGCGATAAAATAATCTCGTGAATGAAGAAATCAAATGGAAAAAATTCTCGTGGAAACTCTGAAGAAAGTTTCATTCGTGGGAAAAGAATTTTGAGAATTTACTTGTAGAATAATTATTTACAATATTTATTTGTATATTGTAATAATTTCACAACGTTCAATTAAGGAGTCTGAAATCGATTCGAATTATAATTATCATATAAAAAGACTTAAATGAAATTTGCGAGAGCGCAGAATAAGAATATTGAATAGAAAAAAAAAATTCATGTGAAAAAATTACTCTCGTCAATAAAATGTATAGTAAATTTGCAATTCTAAAATTGACCTTTAAATATTTCTTTGACGAACGAACTCTGCTGTGAAATAATAATCGTTGATCGTCAATTATTTCAATTAATGCCTGAATTTTTATCGAGACTCCCAGGGTGTTCCAGTGCGTAATAAACACTCACTGGCTACAAAATTAAAATTTTTATCCATTTTGTGGTTTGATTTACGATGGAGAAACAAAAGTAATTTTCATCGACTGAAACTTCGGTAAATATATTTTTCATGGGTCGAATTTTTAAATTAATACCACTTAATGGATGCTCGAGTGTGGTCCTTTTTCACATAATACACTCACTATGGTGACGAAATGAGAAATTTCGCCCACTCTGTATCGCATTTGCCGTGGTAACTGAGAAAGCTCCACGACTGCTTATATTCTGCTGCGCGGCTCCAATGGCAACGCCGCGACGGTATAACCGGTAGATAAATCTCAAATGCCACCAGACAGAAATCCGGTGGATAGCAGCGTGGTAAGAGACGGAGGGGGTGGGGGGAGAGAACGAGAAACCGGTGGACGGGAAGTTCACGAGTCTGGTGAATAAATTCGCGTCCTGGTGATTCATCTCTCGTCGCGTGGCGTTCCGCATAGAGCCAGAGCAAGCCACCCCAATCCACAGAAGACTGCTGCTCTTGCCGGTCGCGAAAACGCACGCGAAAGGAAGCGCGAGAGTTTGCGGTCTGTTTCTTGTCTGATGGTGGCGCACTTGCTATGACTGCGATGTTCTATGGCCAGTGGAATGCGAGAAGCGTTTTCCACAAAGTAGGAAAAAAGGTCAAGTGACTCGAGGACCGAGTGAGCCGGAGGTTGAATTGAGCTGACTGTAGTAATTTTTTTCCAAGCTTGATTTTTTTTACATCGTGTTAATCCGTTTTTATGTCTTTTTAATCTTTAGCCCTTTATTCAAATTGTTTTATATTACATTGAAAGATAATCATTTTCATTCCAAGATGCGAGGGAAATCGTGAGAACTCAAGTAGAAATAATTTAATTGTGCAAAGTAATTTTGGGCAAAGTAAAATTATGTACTCTCTTCAACGTATAGTTCATCTTTTAAACTTCATTTAAATTACGTTTATAGATAATACCATTTATTTCAAGATAAAAGGAAATTGCTAAAAACTGATGTAATTAAGAAAAGTCCGTTGAAGAAATAATTAATTTTTTTAATTACTTTACTTTTCAAAATTTATTTTCCAATCGTTTAAAAGTAAAATCTCGGGAAATCGTGAGAACTGAAGTAGAAATAATATAATTGTGAATGATTGATTAATTTTCTCGATTATTCTACTTCTTAAGATGTTTTAACCGGAAGCTGAATTGTGCAAAGTAAAATTATGTACTTTCTTCAACGTATAGTCCATCTTTTAAACTTCATTTAAATTGCGTTTATAGATAATCCCATTTATTTCAAGATAAAAGGAAATTGCTAAAAACTGATGTAATTAAGAAAGGCCCCTTGAAGAAATAATTAATTTTTGTAATTACTTTACTTTTCAAAATTTATTTTCCAATCGTTTAAAAGTAAAATCTCGTACTTTGTAAACTCATGAAACAATAAGGCTGGAGATAGAGCTTTATACTAATTATTATATAAATTGATAAGAAAGATATAATGTCAAAGTAACAATATGATATGGCGACAAAACTACATTTTCTTACTTGCTCGTGCCCCTCCTGATATTATAACTAATTCGAACATTTAAACTCGAAATTAGACACAATGTCAAAGTAAAAATATGATATGGCGACAAAACTACATTTTCTTACTTGCTCGTGTCCCTCCTGAGATTATAACTAATTCGAACATTTAAACTCGAAATTAGACATAATGTCAAAGTAAAAATATGATATGGCGACAAAACTACATTTTCTTACTTGCTCGTGCCCCTCCTGAGATTATAACTAATTCGAACATTTAAACTCGAAATTAGACATAATGTCAAAGTAAAAATATGATATGGCGACAAAACTACATTTTCTTACTTGCTCGTGCCCCTCCTGAGATTATAACTAATTCGAACATTTAAACTCGAAATTAGACATAATGTCAAAGTAAAAATATGATATGGCGACAAAACTACATTTTCTTACTTGCTCGTGCCCCTCCTGATATTATTACTAATTCGAACATTTAAACTCGAAATTAGACACAATGTCAAAGTAAAAATATGATATGGCGACAAAACTACATTTTCTTACTTGCTCGTGTCCCTCCTGAGATTATAACTAATTCGAACATTTAAACTCGAAATTAGACACAATGTCAAAGTAAAAATATGATATGGCGACAAAACTACATTTTCTTACTTGCTCGTGTCCCTCCTGAGATTATAACTAATTCGAACATTTAAACTCGAAATTAGACATAATGTCAAAGTAAAAATATGATATGGCGACAAAACTACATTTTCTTACTTGCTCGTGCCCCTCCTGATATTATTACTAATTCGAACATTTAAACTCGAAATTAGACACAATGTCAAAGTAAAAATATGATATGGCGACAAAACTACATTTTCTTACTTGCTCGTGCCCCTCCTGAGATTATAACTAATTCGAACATTTAAACTCGAAATTAGACATAATGTCAAAGTAAAAATATGATATGGCGACAAAACTACATTTTCTTACTTGCTCGTGCCCCTCCTGATATTATTACTAATTCGAACATTTAAACTCGAAATTAGACACAATGTCAAAGTAAAAATATGATATGGCGACAAAACTACATTTTCTTACTTGCTCGTGCCCCTCCTGATATTATTACTAATTCGAACATTTAAACTCGAAATTAGACACAATGTCAAAGTAAAAATATGATATGGCGACAAAACTACATTTTCTTACTTGCTCGTGCCCCTCCTGAGATTATAACTAATTCGAACATTTAAACTCGAAATTAGACATAATGTCAAAGTACAAATATGATATGGCGACAAAACTACATTTTCTTACTTGCTCGTGCCCCTCCTGATATTATTACTAATTCGAACATTTAAACTCGAAATTAGACACAATGTCAAAGTAAAAATATGATATGGCGACAAAACTACATTTTCTTACTTGCTCGTGTCCCTCCTGAGATTAGAACTAATTCGAACATTTAAACTCGAAATTTCATCTGTAGAACTTGCCTTTCGTTAATTGAACGATCGTTTGCGGCTATTTCTCGTTTGTCGTTGTTTGAAATTGCCAGTAAATTTTCCTCATTGGCCTCGATTCGTTCGACCAGGATAAGGACACTCTATCGTCTATCGTCCAGAACTCACCCTGCAATCTTATCGGGGTCAGGAAGCTCTTACGAACTCGTTTGGAATGAGACGGTACTCGATATATCCGCCTTTTCTCTCGAATAGTATGTACTTTGACGGCAACTATATCACAGTTTAGTATCTATTCGGCGTGTGGAGAATCTGCACGAGATGAGCCCGTAGGAACGTCGAGGAGTTTCATGTAATGCACGTCGAAACAGACAAAACTGAGGAGAAACTCTCTCGGTAGTCAGAAGGTTGGAATGTACGAATCACAGTTTCGATTTGCTCTCCCTATGCTTGATTTTACTCACCCTATATATGTACTTCACCGACGCTTATCAAAGGTTCTGGCTTGTTTTGAACTTATGCTATCTGTTTCCTGTTACATCGTATGAACTCCGTTTAGAGTCAGGTGGATTAATACCAAAAACCAATTTTTCCTCTTCACAAACAAGATCATTACTCAAGAAAAATAACCTAAAAATAACCTAAAATCGAAACAGACAAAACTGAGGAGAAACTCACTCGGTAGTCAGAAGGTTGGAATGTACGAATCACAGTTTCGATTTGCTCTCCCTATGCTTGATTTTACTCATCCTATATATGTACTTCACCGACGCTTATCAAAGGTTCTGGCTTGTTTTGAACTTATCCTATCTGTTTCCGGTTACATCGTCGTATGAACTCCGTTTAGAGTCAGGTGGATTAATACCAAAAACCAATTTTTCCTCTTCACAAACAAGATCATTACTTAAGAAAAATAACCTAAAATCGGTGAAATTACATCGATAATTTATTTAGTTATTGATTAATGAATTTATGTACTTAAAGTAATATTCATTTGAGAGGAAGAGCGACCATTTCGTATACAGAATTCTATATATATATTTTTTTAACCAATAAACGTGATATAATACTTCTATTGCCAACAATAGCTGCATAGAGAGTCTCATTGATGACGAATAGAAGATATCTAATTAATTTTGAGATCTAATTACGTATGAAAAAAATAACAAAAATTCAAACGACTCCCAGTAAATAAATACTTGCACTCGAAGTATATCTATATATATATATAGTGACTATAACACGGATTTTCATTCATTAGGACTGAGTCCTCAAGCATTCACTTACTCATGGGTTTATCCTATTTCTAATTATAAAAAATTCTCTCATTTCATTCATTTTTACTGTCCAGTTAACTCGACATGATTTTTAAAAAATTTTACTGTGCAGTTGACTCGACACGATTTTTAAAAATCAATCACATTTACGAGAGGCTAACATATTGGGCAAACTTTATTGATTTTGTTCCAGCATATATGCGTTTGTGCAATGTAAACTTACTCAATTTTCAATTCAATTAATCTGTAATACGCAGAATGAATTTGTGTTTCAGTTGAATGAATCTTTGTGTAATGAACGCGGATTAAAGTAAATCGTTTGGTTTTTTTTTTCTTTCTTTTTTTTTGTCGGTGTAGGGACGTTCGGGTTTGGGTAAGAGGATTCTCGTGGTCGATCGCAGGGATGTAACATGGGTTAGTAGTTAAGAGCCCATCACCACGACATTATATATATATATATATGCTCCTAATACAGTGACGGTCTTTCTGTGTGCTCTGTTGTGGTGCAGACCTCCTCGATATAGCCACCCCCGACTCCGTTATCTTCCTCCTAGTATCTATATCCATCCGTTGCTTTCAAGCTCATCTCTCGACCAGAGATTTTGGTATACACACATATATATATATATAGTGTACCGTTGGCACGCGAGCTAACCGAGATTCGAGTAAATGAGATGTCGAACGCGGTTAACAGTTGAGCGCTCGCGAAGATGGACCGATAATCGAATCGGATCTCTGTCTCTCTCTCTCTCCGTCCCTCCATTTAGGATGGTACACAGCGAAAATTTCGCACAGACACACACCGAACCCAGATAAAGTGTCATCCTCAAATACTGGCTAATTACAATTAACTAAAATTCGAATATTGTGGACGAGAGAAAATGTCCTCGATTATTTGTGGATTGCAGACGGGGGAATATGATAAGAAGATTAAAGTTTGAAAGGTTGTTTCGGCCCTTTTCAATTTTTAACTAGCGGACCGTGCTGGTGGTGACCTTGACGTTATTGTAGGAATTATGACTTTGCCCAAGGGCAATATGGATGTGTTTTCAGAAATAGACTATTCTTGGTCGTAGTATCAATAGCAGTTGCCACTAAATACGTCTACTACGGTTATCTTTACATAAGAGATACACCTTCAGTTAACCCTTCGAGGTCACCAGGGGGTCAAAGTTATTGCCTCCTTGCTGATTTTTTTTTTCGCCATTTTGAAAATTTGATAAAAAATGTTTTCCATGACATTCTCATTCAGAAAGGTTCAAACTAATATCCTGAATTTTTATGAGTCGTTCGGAACGATACTGGCAACGCGCCAATTGTTTAAACATTGCTGGGGTCATTTCGATCCCCTATGACCTGCGCGGTATTTTTAGAATGTGTGACCTCGAAGGGTTAAGGAAAATTGTTGCCACGGTGGCTCCACTTCGAGGCAAGCAACTAGAGTACAGTGAATTATGTTTTATCGATACTCGTTATAATAGTTGAAGATTGAAACGTGTAAATCTTTTCCTCGTAAATTTTCCCCATTCGCAAAGTTCACTCGATGAAAAAGGAATTTTTTTTTTTTCAATTTATAATTTTTTTCATAGAGGAACTTTCGTGTGAGAAAAAATTACGAGAATTTACAATTATCATTTTGCATCAATTTTTCCTCAATTTGTTCAATTAGTCTCAGGTGTTATTGAGTTTGATAATTTTTAAAAGTTTTTTAACAATTCTGCGAGCTAAATGAGTTATGTATAGGAATGGAAACGATAATATATATATATATATATGTGAGCGATAGAAGTTTCCGTTGGGATCGAGCGAAACCTTGAAATATTTTTCTCACATACATATAAATAATGTTATCGTAACAAAGTATGAGCTCGTGAGAATAAAACGATAATCGAGAAAAACAAATGAGAAAATTTTAAAAATAAATAATAAAATATAATGAATAAAAAATGATGCGAATCGATCGCTATATATCGAGCGACGAATTATCGTCTGTCTCGCCCAACGGGAATACTCCAGCGCAAGATCCTCCAAGTTGGTTTCTGCAGAGATTGTATTTCCTCGAGAGTTTGGAATTGGAAAAGTTTGAAAAAAAAATAAAAAAATAAAAAAAAATTGTAAACGACGATTGATCGAGAACCGAAGAACCTCGGGGGAGAAATAGTTGCTCGGATAGTTGAGCGACACGCGGGGAAACGTGAGTGGAAAATCTGTGTGAGTTGAACATCCCGACGATTAATGATCCATCGTAATAAAATATAATCATATTCCCAAATGCAATAACGAAATTGTCAATTCGGTTAGTCTTTGCTGCGCAATGAATAATGACGGAAAAATATTGTATGACTGCAAAAAATATTTTAACCCTAAGAATGCAGTACAGAAAATTAATTCAGAATTCAAATTCGTTGGATGATATAAAGTCAATTAGAGCAAAAGGTTCGTGAAAGCCCGCAGGGGTTATAAGTTGAATTAACACAAATTAAGAAAAAAAAATGAAATAAAAGTTGAAGAGGTTGAAAAGTAATTAAAGTTAGAATAGCATAAGAAATTATATTTCAGTGAAATAGAACACACGCGATATTCGCGATAGCAGAGGGAGATACAAGTATTAGAGTTGCTTTTTTTAAATTAAACTACAGGTACGTTCAATAGCTCGATAAGAGTTTTTGTGAGAAAACTAATTTCTACCAAAGAATTTGCACATAAAAGTTTATATTTACTTTTATGTTCATCAAATATATACGTATATAGAGTTTGGGTTGAAACTCCTCACTATATTTATCCTGCCGTTATAATATGAGATTCTCTCATTTGAAGTTATTTTGCACCCCCTGTATACAGCGCACAGTTATTGAGATCGTAATGAAAACAAGTTGCGAAAATATATATATACATATATATTGACACCGCACGTAACCAATGCAGAGTTACCAGCTGAGTATGTAGAGCGAATTTTCGTTATTCCTCTTTGCATTTTTACACACAATAAATTTTTATTAATTGTCATTTAGTGTGATTGTATCTGTGACGCGCATACGCCCATTTCCTCCAACCTTGATTGGAGTTTCAACTTTCGTCACCCTACCTCAAATGAATATTAAAAAAAAAAAAAAACCACGTCCGAGGAACCGAACGATAGCCATACACCCGGGAATTCTGGGTAATGGCTTGCACACAGATGCGGCGAGAAGCAAACGCGAGACACTTGGCCTTTTCCGTTTGCCCTCTATGCGACTGTCGCTTCTTGAAAACATGCAAAAGTCTCGCTGGCCTCTGCGCGCTCTGCGAGGACTCGGCAGCGAGCGAGGTAAAAAAAAAAATACGTTTTTTGTTTATGAAAATACATGCGAGGCTCACCGGTGTCGTCTTCAAGTCTCTCGTTCTTTTTATCCACCATCAGGCAGTTTCTCTCGATGTTTTTTTCATCTCATCCGTTGGAATCAGCGATGTAGACAGCAGAAATTCGCGTAATCCATAATATGCAGCAAAAGGCACTAATCAACACTGCACTTATTTTCACAAACAATTTTTTAACCGCGAATTTAGGATGGAATTATTTCGTGGCAGTTAGAGTGTAAATTATACGCGCCATAGCGCCTGCGCAGGTACCAGTAGCCGCACACTCGACGTTGATTTATATCTACGTAAAAATATAATATACATATATTATATTTTTTGTCAATGTATAATTGTCGGATGTGTGACCACTGGTCCATTCTCATGTTAACCTCACAAACAGCCACGCTCCGATTAATCGAACGAAACTGTAAATCGAACGGAAATAACGAATAATCTAACCCCAAAAAATCGAGATTTGCACACGCACACGTTGTCGACGTTTTCGAGACAATGTTGCTGTGAGACCGAGTCAAAACAATGTAAATATTTACTATTAGAAATAATCTCAAAAAGGGAAAAGAGAACGATCAGGTGCAATGGCGCGTTACAAAGAGACTGAACATGCGCGGGAGAAGAGACGCATGGCGCACTTTTTCACAACGCTCGAAATGCCGTGATATATATATATATATAGAGAAGACGGAGGAAATAAACTCGCACAGGATTTTGTTCATGTATGCGCGACTCGCGATGAAAAAAGCCTCAAATTAAGCAAAACACCAATAAAGTCCGAAAAGTCGAGAAAAAAAAAGAAAGCTTTTTCGTTTACGAAGAACGTCATGCCGGCGAGCGTTCCACAATATGTATACTAAACCGGCAGAGAGAGAAAAGAGGGCGCTCGATGCGCCCTTGCGGCGGATCGAGAAACTAAATTTCACAAATTACGAGAGATTTATATATATGACACTAACGAAAAATACCGTTATTTTTTTCACTCGCGAATTGTCCCATTAATGATATAAATAAAGGCACAAGAAATAAGATGGACGCTCGAAAATTCGTTGTACAACGAATGCCCTCATAATGACGCTTTTGCTCTCTTAGCATTGTGATTTTCAGCGTTCTTTTCAGCGCGTCTTTGTCAAAACAACAGACATTGAATGTCCACATGCCGTACAAAAGTGTAAATTATACTCACGGGTTGTACCAACACAACTCGATCGAAAGAAAAACTGTCGTTGGCGATGCACGTCTGTTACACTCTCGATCACGCACTAGACTGACGCAATGGCCTGAAAAGAGAAACAAAGGCAGGTTGGTCGCGTAGACGGTATAGAACACAAACGATTTAATGACGAACTAGGCGAGGGAGCGAAAAGAAAAGATATTTTTTCTTTGCGGAGATGTATCGACGACGCGCTCGTATCGTCTAACCTCCCAAACGCGACGTTTTTACGATCAAATCTCGAAGATTACTGCGGTCAGCGATTTGTCACTTTCGCTCTGCGTTTTGCGCGGTGGCGATGAGAGAGGGCGCTAGTTGTCAACAAATTTACCTCGATGCTTCTTTCGCTTGGCACGTCGTTTTTTAATCGACGCGTATTTATTTAATTACGTCTTGCAGTTTCATTAATTTAATTAAAAAAATTTAAATGTTTCTTTTTCTTTTTTCACTCTAAATCATGTAAAATTATTCAAATTGCCGTAACTTTGCTTTACGATGGGCCAGCAACGTTACCTTGGTCTCATTTTTTTCGTGAGTCTTCAAGCTTCAGGTATTTAAGGTTTTAATTTTTTATTATTGATTTTAAAAATTAGAAAATTGATTTTCCCAAATTTCAACGTGCGCTCAAAACAAAAAAAAAGAGATATCGAAATTAAAACGAGCGGAATTTCCCAAGTCTGCTCGTAATATTTTCAAAAAATCGCATGTGTTACTTTATACCCTTTGCGACCTTATTAGATTTGGTATTTTAAACGAATTAATCGTCAGAATTTGAACGAGTTTGTGTCCAGATATTGAAACTTCCAACGTGAAAGAACCAAAAATTCGTCGTCGACAAAATTTAAAAAAAAAAACTTGTTACTCTTTCGATAAGTGAATAATGAATTTTAACACTTTTGAAAGTTTCCTCACGGTTACGGGCCTCTTTTTATTGGGCGAAAAGAATTCCACAAATACATAGGCGAGTACAGTAAAGTGTACACAGAGGCCAGACATATATATATATACATATGTGCGCTGGTTCGGAAATATGACCGTGCAATTCAAATGTTAATCGAATCGTTAATTATCCCTCTCTCTATTTACCAATAATAAACCGTATCGATAGCCCCAAATCTATGCCCCAAATATGGCATGTACAGCTGATAATTTTCATACATGTTCTCCATCATCTCTTCCTTCCTGCCTCTACCTCTCTCGCCCTATCGCTCTCTCTCTCTCTCTCTCTGTTTCTCTCGTTCAGATAGGACACGGATCACTTTCCGGAGAGAGAACTCGGTTTATATATCTATACAGAAGAGTTGGGGTGCAGTAGATGCAGCACCGAAATCGCCAGACGCACCTGTTGCGTCGCATTGCATTCACGAACCCTATACGATAACGAAAGTCTGTGGGCTATTCTGGGGGATTTCTAGTACTCCAACTTTCATTTCATCATCCGAAACTATTCTAGATATTTCCATAGATATGTGCACAATTAGGGTTGAAAATTTGTCATTACCACAGAAATTATTATTAAATTATTCATTAAATATTCGATTATTTTTGTCAATATGTTGCTCTCATTCCATACTTTTTGAAATATAAAAATAATTCATGATTATTCGAAATAATAATTAATTTACTGACTTTACTTTTGATCGATTTTCTTTCTAATATTAAAATGAAAATAAATACTTTTGCAGTCTCTTGAGTTTGAGAAAATGGTAGACGATATGGGAAGAAATAATTTTTTATCACAATGCAATTAATAACAATTATACTTTTGTGATAATTATGCAAGTTGCATTCGCAATATGCATAATTCATGATTATTTGATGTAATAATTAATTTAGTCACTTTACTTTTGATCGATTTTCTTCGTAATGTTAAAATGAAAATAAATACTTTTGCAGTCTCTTGAGTTTGAGAAAATGGTAGACGATATAGGAAGAAATATTTTTTTATAACAATGCAATTAATAATAATTATACTTTTGTGATAATTATTCGAAATAATAATTAATTTACTCACTTTACTTTTGATCGATTTTCTTCGTAATGTTAAAATGAAAATAAATACTTTTGCAGTCTCTTGAGTTTGAGAAAATGGTAGACGATATAGGAAGAAATATTTTTTTATAACTGTGCAATTAATAAAAATTATACTTTTGTGATAATTATGCATATTGCATTCGCAATATAATTATCTTCGTCTTAAATTATTGTGAGTGATTTTTTGCATTTAAATGGCGGCTGTTTTTGCTCTATATACGAAATATATCCCGAGTATGCGCCACAGTATTTCAGTCTCTGTGAGAGGAGTTATGCGTGAAGAGAAAATTGAGTGTCTCTCCGGCAACACCAATGTCTATACCCAAGCATTCGATTTCGAGAGCACTGCAGTAGGGGGTTATGGATCGAGAGCTTTTCATCCTATATGGATACACAGCACGCCCGTTTCATTGTACCTTAGTCTACGTACACTACCTTAATGTGTATATGCGAAATAGTCGGTAAACATTCCGTTCTGCTGTAATATATATATATATATATATATATGTATATATGTATAGTTTTGCGCTTTAATCCATGTATATATATATATATATATGTGTGTGTGTGTGTATATATATATATATGTATATATATATATATATATATATATATACACATGGATTAAAGCGCAAAACTCGAAGCATTATCTCGAGATATGAAGACTGTATAGTCAGACGGAGTTTGAATCGAGCTTTCGTATTCACCTCTCTAGCAGGTAACACTCCAAACATTTCTCAACCATCCTCTCGCTAGACATTAGTCATACTATCTACAAGCTTTAGTTTCCCTTCCGGATACACGATCGTGTTGTACAACTTTCGGTATTTTATACATATAACTGGCTCATGAGAAAGCATAATAGAAAATTTTAACAAAGTGTGATTGATTTCGGCTCCTCGAGAATTTCTTCACCAAATATTTAATTAGAAAGAAATAGATATCTTTAAAATTGCCATTATAAATTTATAACAAAAGTTACTTTGCTCCAAAAGTGTAAAAAATAAATAATTCAATCTTTTATTTAGAATAATTTATTCTATACAAATAGAGCAAAAAAAAAAAAAAAAAGCATTTAAGGTAGTTCTGTGTCGATGCAGGCTAATCTAGACTAATAACATTAGGTCCATTTAAAATAAAAGATTTGCAATAATTAACGATTAGAGTGAAGATATACGTCGTTAATACGTAAAAATATATTAATATTTTTCCTACATGATGAAAAATATATAAATTCACCAAGTTTTTAGAGTTCATTTTCATTAATTGATTCATTTTTCATGAATTCTGGTGAACAGCTCTTTGTAGTATATTTATGAAAAAATAAATCGTAAGAGATACAAGGCTATATTTACCGTTCAACTGATTAAAATTATCGTAAACATGTTCTAATTGTGGCTCGTGAAAATGTATCAATAAATTGTAAATTTCACGCCGATTGAAATTTTTGACGTTACTCAATCTCTACATGACGAATTATTTATACCAAATCCACATCATGTACCAACTATATAAAACATAGATTCAGATACAAGGCTATATTTACCGTTCAACTGATTAAAATTATCGTAAACATGTTCTAATTGTGGCTCGTGAAAATTTATCAATAAATTGTAAATTTCACGCCGATTGAAATTTTTGACGTTATTCAATCTCTACATGACGAATTATTTATACCAAATCCACATCATGTAGCAACTATATAAAACATAGATTCAGATACAAGGCTATATTTACCGTTCAACTGATTAAAATTATCATAAACATGTTCTAATTGTCGCTCGTGAAAATTTATCAATAAATTGTAAATTTCACGCCGATTGAAATTTTTGACGTTACTCAATCTCTACATGACAAATTATTTATACCAAATCCACATCATGTAGCAACTATATAAAACATAGATTCAGATTCAAGGCTATATTTACCGTTCAACTGATTAAAATTATCATAAACATGTTCTAATTGTCGCTCGTGAAAATTTATCAATAAATTGTAAATTTCACGCCGATTGAAATTTTTGACGTTACTCAATCTCTACATGACGAATTATTTATACCAAATCCACATCATGTACCAACTATATAAAACATAGATTCAGATACAAGGCTATATTTACCGTTCAACTGATTAAAATTATCGTAAACATGTTTTAATTGTCGCTCGTGAAAATTTATCTAATAAATAAATCGTAAATTTAATAAATCGTAAATTTAATAAATCGTAAATTTAATAAATCGTAAATTTAATAAATCGTAAATTTAATAAGTTGTAAATTTCACGCCGATTGAAATCTTTGACGTTATTCAATCTCTACATGACGAATTATTTATACCAAATCCACATCATGTACCAACTATATATTCAGAGTACATGTGGGTTATACATTCAATGTTGAATCGATCAAATCGCTGCCCCCGAAAATTTCTTCCTACAAGCTGCTGATCGAAGCGGTGATACGAATGAATGGACCAGAGCGGGAGAGAGAGAGAGAGAGAGAGAGAGAGAGAGAGAGAGAGAGAGAGAGACAAAGGGAGCGACAGGGATCGAGGTAACCACTTTGGTTGAGTGAGTCAAACGAACCTGATACACGTGTAGCATCGGGGACTATAAAGCTCCCAAAGCAGGAATCCTCAATAAGGAGGCTTTTGCGATAATTCCCTCCGGGCATCTCTCGAGCATGTGGATGATGGTTGGGAAAAGCCGCGGTGCGCCCTCTATGTAAACTCATCGATAGTTTTTGTTTCTCGTGAAATCCTATGTATACATAATATATATATATATATATATAAGCCCAGCATATACATATACATATATATATATATATATATGTATATGCTCGGCTTTTAATGACGACCCAGCCACGACAGTTTTACTGGCCAACTGAGTCTCTTTGTCTCTTGCTCTTTTTCGTCTCTGCTTCCTCCCCTGATTCAATAAAGACTCCATGTATACTTAACGTGTGCATTAGGGAGCAACTTTGTACAGACCGGAAAAGGACGAAACGATAGTGCTCTCATTAAAGAATACTCTCGTTGTAGCTGTAAATTAGTAGATAATAAAATTATGGCATCAGAGACGTCTCTATTAACGAAGACAGCTGATTTATTTGATTTAAATGAATTTTTATTCACGTCGAACAAAAATATTTCTTCCAGCCGAAATAAATATTATTTAATTTCAATAAAATTATTCATCAGGGCAATTTATAATTAACTGGCCATAACGAACCAACTGATAGATAAATATTTATGCAAAAAATTCTCTGCCTCGTATATAAAAATATCCGAGAGAAAATAGGCTCATGATGAGTGAAATCTACCGATGCCAAGGATTAAATTGAACAAGAATCTCCCTCGTTCATTGCCTTTCTCCTGCCTGCTTGATTAAAATTAAGTTTCACCATCACGAATATATCATATTAGCTGTTGCCAGCTGATTCACACGCGTTCAATCAGTGTAAAAACATTTTACCCCTTTTTACCCCCTTAAGGGTTGAATTTCGAAAAATCCCTTCCGATGGTCAGTCTCGGCATTATAAGATAAAACTACTGACTAAATTTTATATTTATAGCTTCAGCGGTTTGGGCTCGGCGATCATGAATCAGTCAGTCAGAACTGCTGCTCTACTTTATCTACAGAGATAAATAATTTCAGACACTATTTCATCATGGACGTATCGTGAAAATTTCTCATTGAAGGCTTAAACTCGTTAAACAATCAACTATATGGCACTTTTGTATGTATATATGTAAATTAAAGCGATCCGGAAATCCTGCCCCGTGTCCGTGGTCCGTCCTCGTTGTCGTCACCTCGCGTCTACACGTTTGTAACACTCGTAACTAATCCTTATCCTCGTCGTCGTTGTCGTCTCTGACATCCGCATGGAAATTTCGCAGCATATCGTAACCTGCAACTGTCGCACAGTCCGACAGATGTCTCTGTGTGTTTGTACGTACCTTCTCGAAATACCAGAAATTCTCAAATACTTAGGAAAAGCTAGGGAGGTCTGAGCAAGAGACGCGAGAAAGTTTCGTATGCGAGGTTGAGGACTTTGAAAAGTGAGAGAGAAAGGAGATAGTGAAAGGGGAACAATCAACGACTCTGCGTAGTGGGAGAAGAATCAAAGGGTGAGAAAAAATAGGGGATAGAAATCTGAGGATTAGAGATAGAAAGGAAAGATCAAGAGTAGCGAGAGTAATCGGTTAGATACGACGAGAATTAACAAGAAATCCACTTGATGGTAATAAGAGAAGAGAGCCACGTTGTTGTGGCTACAAAGTTTCTCGTTTCTCGTCTCTTAGTATATATGGATCTTTTCATATCAATTTCACCAACGTCTCATTCGGAACTGATCGACGATTTTTCCTATCAGATGGTATCACCACCCTTAAAATATACTCGAACTTGATACGATAATTCATCAGCAAAATCTTTATTTTCCACTACATTCTTTTTGTTTCAATAAAAAAAATTGCAGTTTCTTTGAATAATTCATTCCTTTAAATTATTTTAATATGTCATTAAATTCTTTGGTGAATTTTGGAAACTTTCTCTGAAATTTAGTGTCTCTAATATGGACATATAAGGAGAGTTAATCCAGACAATGTTTTTTTTTTGTTTCACACAGAGTGAATTATTTCTATAAATGAAAAAGTTCCTCGAGATCATCTGATACAGGAATTGCAAAATTTTTGTCAAATAATTGGAAACATTTGGTTGATTGTATTTGCATGAAATATCCGATCTATGGTTATATACAGTTATTTATATGTTGCTATTCAACATATAAGTAGAGAGAATTTCAGGAGTTGGAAGTTGGTAATTGGGACTAGCAACTCGATTCATCGAGCGTTGGGCCACGTACAGGGAAAATTCTCGTCTCGGTTGGGAGGCAAGAACGAGGAGAAATGGCAAAAGCGAGTTTGTAGGTATACAAGGATTCCGCATCAGAGGTCGTTGCTCGTGTATATACAAACTACTCGTGAAACTGCTGCTTCTGATGCTGAAGCCGTTATTTTGCTATATCAACCGTGCCGGTGGAGTTAACCCGAATATATTACGTTTTGTCATTCTACGTGTATATATATATATGACACGAACCTATGCAGAACATTAGGAACTCAAATATCCATCAGAAACACGCACAAAAGTTGTGTTCGTACAAGACATTCGTATATGTGGAGGATTCCAATATCGAGAAGGAAAAATTTCAATCTGCATGTAAACCTATACGCAAAATATTTTTTGTCAATTCAATAAATAATTCTCACGCGAATTTGTCCATGAAAAACTGTGACATCGACAAAATATACGAAACTCTTTATTGAAATGGGTCTAGTTTTTATTTTTCAATCGTATGCCGATTTTTTTTTATAGCAATTTCAATTATTTATTCTCAGATTGTCAGAGTCATGAATCGAAATAAAAATTCAAAGGTATGCAAAATTTACGTTAACCAAATCTCTGACTAGAATTTGAATCATTCCGTTCTGTCATTTCACCTTCAGCATCGAAATTTCACGTTGAGCGATTTGCTCGTTACTTCCTTAAATATTCATTGATCTGTACGTATGTATGATGTCTCTGAGGAGATGCTACAGTGACCAGCGAGGGCATGACCATCCTCATATGTACATAGGAGACTCGATCTTGCAGAGGGCTAACGACCGTACACATGTGTAAAATATTCATTAAGTCGCTCTCTCTCTCTCTCTCTCTCTCTTCGTTCGCTGGGCGAACGCTGTGCGTCTGTATATGTGCATACGGTCTGAGCATATTCCCACGTGATACATTTCCTATACTATTATGGGTGCACATCGTAGTTTCCAATGTGACATATATTCACTGACCCAGGGGCGCAAACATCGTTGCTGCCACAGCGTAGGGTTAACACAGTACAGAGGGGACAACACGAGACGGAGAGTTTGACCGTTTTGCTTGTATACAGTAGTAGATTGTGCAGCAGGTGCACACGAACGCTACATGCTCTATCGTATACCTTCCTGAAAATGACTACATACACATATATATATATATATATACAGACAACCTGCCTGACCTACTATTGTAAATGCGCTGGCTGACCCACCACGAGAGATTCCGGTTGAATCACTAGCTTTACTCATATACCGAAAACTATACAAGAAAATACCTTCTATGTATGATCATTTTAATCAGTTAAACGGTAAATATAGCCTTGTATCTGAATCTATGTTTTATATAGTTGGTACATGATGTGGATTTGGTATAAATAATTCTTCATGTAGAGATTGAGTAACGTCAAAAATTTCAATCGGCGTGAAATTTACAATTTATTGATAAATTTTCACGAGCCACAATTAAAACATGTTTACGATAATTTTAATCAGTTGAACGGTAAATATAGCCTTGTATCTGAATCTATGTTTTATATAGTTGCTACATGATGTGGATTTGGTATAAATAATTCTTCATGTAGAGATTGAGTAACGTCAAAAATTTCAATCGGCGTGAAATTTACAATTTATTGATAAATTTTCACGAGCCACAATTAAAACATGTTTATGATAATTTTAATCAGTTGAACGGTAAATATAGCCTTGTATCTCTTACGATTTATTTTTTCATAAATATACCACAAAGAGCTGTTCATCAGAATTTATGAAAAATGAATCAATTAATTAAAATGAACTCTAAAAACTTGGTGAATTTATATATTTTTCATCATATAGGAAAAATATTAATATATTTTTACGTATTAACGACGTATATCTTCACTCTAATCGTTAATTATTGCAAATCTTCTATTTTAAATGGACCTAATGTTTATTAGTCTAGATTAGCCTGCATCGACACAGAACTACCTTAAATGGATTTTTAAATGCAAACATCGTTGCTGCCACAGCGTAGGGTTAACACAGTACAGAGGGGACAACACGAGACAGAGAGTTAGACCGTTTGGCTTGTATATAGTAGTAGATTGTGCAGCAGGTGCATACCAACGCTACATGCTCTATCGTATACCTTCCTGAAAATGACTACACATATATATATATATATATATATATATATATATATATATATATATATATATATATATATACACACAGACAGCCTGCCTGACCTACTATTGTGAATGCGCTGGCTGACCCACCACGAGAGATTCCGGTTGAATCACCAGCTGTACTCATATACCGAAAACTATACAAGAAAATACCTTCTATTCAATCCTTTGTATATATTCTCCAAAGTTTTACTACATATGCGATGATGTGCATCATTTGCATGAAAAAAAAAAAACATTGAGCATGGAGATGGCAAAAAATAAAAATGATAACATTTCTCCAAATAATTATTAGCAATAATATGAAATATTAATGCTTTTTTACGGAATATTCATTTGAATAATTATATATAAATGCTAATAATCGCTTTTCTTGCCAGAGTATTTTTCAACAATTTTTCGATTAATCGAGTATTTGTAATTTTCAATTAATCAATAATAATTTATAAATATTATTTCTTCTTTTCAACAATTATTTATCATTGTTTTCTCGGCCACTTATTTTTCATGCTTTTCAATTTATTCCTTTTTTTTCCACGAACAAACAATATGGCGCCATGTTTTTTTTTTTTTTCCATTCGTGTCCGCATCGGCAAGCAGAGCACAGCGCCAGCCTCACCCGTTTACCCTTTTTCCTTTTTACTCAATCTCATCACAATTCTTTCATATTTTTCTCTTGCATTTTGTATCGGGGCCGTGGACTTTGCCAATGAAATTAAAGAGTGCAAGAGCACCAGAAGAATTGGAACCGTTGAGGTGGTGTGCTATATATTTTATGTAGGTTCGATCGAGCCAAGCGTGATATTCGCTCCTGGTAAAATTTAATAGCTGGAGATTTTTTTTGTCATTTTTATTTTTTTGTTTTATGGAAAAGCGCGGGAATGGGTTAGTCAATAACGAGAGTGCCTGTGAATAGGACAAAGTGCATACGCTTGAATGGCTGTGAGAGAGAGAGAGAGAGAGAGAGAGATCTCGACTTGCCTTTTATACATACACATGTGTGAGGAGAATTGGGTTGCACGTGTGCGGAAGTGTGCGGCCTCTCCGACACGTGTTTGCCAAGGGGACGTAGCAAGAGATAGAGAGAGAGAGCCCGAGACAGGAAAAAGGAGGGAGTGCAAGCGAATTAACGTGGAACAACCTCCGGCGTGTTTACACTCTCCCGATTAACTCTCCACCAGTAACCTTCCCACTATATATACGGCCTTGGCGAAACTCTCCCTCACTCGATCACTCTCTTTTTCTCTCTCTCTCTCTCTCTCTCTCTCGCTTCTTTTCTCGTAATCTCGATTATAACCGGAAGTAGTCCATATATACATAATACATATATCTACTAGAAAAAAATGCTTTTAAATAATAATTTTATAGGTCATGCGTGTACTTATCGTGCGAATCATACTAGTGATAAAAAATTGTCAAGTGACTGCTTGAAGTGTTTACACGTTAGTTCAATTCACTTGGATTCGAACCTTTAAAAAGCCGCGTCCATCTATATATCATAGCATATGAATATACGCTACGATTACGTGTATATATATATATATATGTATATATGTATATATATACGCCAACACGTTCAGTTTGTATGTTATCCACTTGAATTCTTACCAAAGTGGATAGAGAATCGATACACTCGATTAAACGTGTTTACTCGGACTGAAATGCCGAATGCATCGAGAAGTATAGCAACTCTCAGGCACACACGATACAGCATATTAGTATTATACGTCTACATATGTCTGTTCGTACTACTGAAACGGTTGTCATGCATTTTGCCCTTTGCATATACATCTACATAGTTGATGTTGTTGATATGCCACATATATATTTTGTACATATATGCATGTGTATATTTATTATACACATATGTATGTGTCTATTTATTATGTACGTATATGTATGTCTGTTCGTACTACTGAAACGGCTGTCATGCATTTTGCCCTTTGCATATACATCTACATAGTTGATGTTGTTGATATGCTACATATATATCTTGGACATATATGCATGTGTATATTTATTATACATATATGTATGTGTCTATTTATTATGTACGTATGTGTATTAGGTATTAGGTAGGTCTATTCGTACTACTTAAATGGCTGTCATGCATTTTGCCCTTTCCATATACATCTACATAGTTGATGTTGTTGATATGCCACATATATATTTTGTACATATATGCATGTGTATATTTATTATACACATATGTATGTGTCTATTTATTATGTACGTATATGTATGTCTGTTCGTACTACTGAAACGGCTGTCATGCATTTTGCCCTTTGCATATACATCTACATAGTTGATGTTGTTGATATGCTACATATATATCTTGGACATATATGCATGTGTATATTTATTATACACATATGTATGTGTCTATTTATTATGTACGTATATGTATGTCTGTTCGTACTACTTAAATGGCTGTCATGCATTTTGCCCTTCGCATATACATCTACATAGTTGATGTTGTTGATATGCCACATATATATTTTGTACATATATGCATGTGTATATTTATTATACACATATGTATGTGTCTATTTATTATGTACGTATATGTATGTCTGTTCGTACTACTTAAATGGCTGTCATGCATTTTGCCCTTCGCATATACATCTACATAGTTGATGTTGTTGATATGCCACATATATATTTTGTACATATATGCATGTGTATATTTATTATACACATATGTATGTGTCTATTTATTATGTACGTATATGTATGTCTGTTCGTACTACTTAAATGGCTGTCATGCATTTTGCCCTTTGCATATACATCTACATAGTTGATGTTGTTGATATGCTACATATATATCTTGGACATATATGCATGTGTATATTTATTATACACATATGTATGTGTCTATTTATTATGTACGTATATGTATGTCTGTTCGTACTACTGAAACGGCTGTCATGCATTTTGCCCTTTGCATATACATCTACATAGTTGATGTTGTTGATATGCTACATATATATCTTGGACATATATGCATGTGTATATTTATTATACACATATGTATGTGTCTATTTATTATGTACGTATATGTATGTCTGTTCGTACTACTGAAACGGCTGTCATGCATTTTGCCCTTTGCATATACATCTACATAGTTGATGTTGTGATATGCTACATATATATTTTGTACATATATGCATGTGTATATTTATTATACACATATGTATGTGTCTATTTATTATGTACGTATATGTATGTCTGTTCGTACTACTGAAACGGCTGTCATGCATTTTGCCCTTTGCATATACATCTACATAGTTGATGTTGTTGATATGCCACATATATATTTTGTACATATATGCATGTGTATATTTATTATACACATATGTATGTGTCTATTTATTATGTACGTATATGTATGTCTGTTCGTACTACTGAAACGGCTGTCATGCATTTTGCCCTTTGCATATACATCTACATAGTTGATGTTGTTGATATGCTACATATATATCTTGGACATATATGCATGTGTATATTTATTATACATATATGTATGTGTCTATTTATTATGTACGTATGTGTATTAGGTATTAGGTAGGTCTATTCGTACTACTTAAATGGCTGTCATGCATTTTGCCCTTTCCATATACATCTACATAGTTGATGTTGTTGATATGCCACATATATATTTTGTACATATATGCATGTGTATATTTATTATACACATATGTATGTGTCTATTTATTATGTACGTATATGTATGTCTGTTCGTACTACTTAAATGGCTGTCATGCATTTTGCCCTTCGCATATACATCTACATAGTTGATGTTGTTGATATGCTACATATATATCTTGGACATATATGCATGTGTATATTTATTATACACATATGTATGTGTCTATTTATTATGTACGTATATGTATGTCTGTTCGTACTACTGAAACGGCTGTCATGCATTTTGCCCTTTGCATATACATCTACATAGTTGATGTTGTTGATATGCTACATATATATCTTGGACATATATGCATGTGTATATTTATTATACACATATGTATGTGTCTATTTATTATGTACGTATATGTATGTCTGTTCGTACTACTGAAACGGCTGTCATGCATTTTGCCCTTTGCATATACATCTACATAGTTGATGTTGTTGATATGCTACATATATATCTTGGACATATATGCATGTGTATATTTATTATACATATATGTATGTGTCTATTTATTATGTACGTATGTGTATTAGGTATTAGGTAGGTCTATTCGTACTACTTAAATGGCTGTCATGCATTTTGCCCTTTGCATATACATCTACATAGTTGATGTTGTTGATATGCTACATATATATCTTGGACATATATGCATGTGTATATTTATTATACACATATGTATGTGTCTATTTATTATGTACGTATATGTATGTCTGTTCGTACTACTGAAACGGCTGTCATGCATTTTGCCCTTTGCATATACATCTACATAGTTGATGTTGTGATATGCTACATATATATTTTGTACATATATGCATGTGTATATTTATTATACACATATGTATGTGTCTATTTATTATGTACGTATATGTATGTCTGTTCGTACTACTTAAATGGCTGTCATGCATTTTGCCCTTTGCATATACATCTACATAGTTGATGTTGTTGATATGCCACATATATATTTTGTACATATATGCATGTGTATATTTATTATACATATATGTATGTGTCTATTTATTATGTACGTATGTGTATTAGGTATTAGATAGGTCTATTCGTACTACTTAAATGGCTGTCATGCATTTTGCCCTTTGCATATACATCTACATAGTTGATGTTGTTGATATGCTACATATATATCTTGGACATATATGCATGTGTATATTTATTATACACATATGTATGTGTCTATTTATTATGTACGTATATGTATGTCTGTTCGTACTACTGAAACGGCTGTCATGCATTTTGCCCTTTGCATATACATCTACATAGTTGATGTTGTGATATGCTACATATATATTTTGTACATATATGCATGTGTATATTTATTATACACATATGTATGTGTCTATTTATTATGTACGTATATGTATGTCTGTTCGTACTACTTAAATGGCTGTCATGCATTTTGCCCTTTGCATATACATCTACATAGTTGATGTTGTTGATATGCCACATATATATTTTGTACATATATGCATGTGTATATTTATTATACATATATGTATGTGTCTATTTATTATGTACGTATGTGTATTAGGTATTAGATAGGTCTATTCGTACTACTTAAATGGCTGTCATGCATTTTGCCCTTTCCATATACATCTACATAGTTGATGTTGTTGATATGCCACATATATATTTTGTACATATATGCATGTACATTTTATCATTCTTGTATACCTAATGCATGTACATATATATACACTTATGTATGTGTCTATTTATTATGTACGAATATATGTATATTATGGACATCAGTGATACGTCTACATATGTCTGTTCGTACTACTGAAACGGCTGTCATGCATTTTGCCCTTTGCATATACATCTACGTAGTTGATGTTGTTGATATGCTACATATATATCTTGTACATATACGCATGTACATTTTATTATACACATATGTATGTGTCTATTTATTATGTACATATATGTATATTATGGACATCAGTGCACATATATATATATATATATATATATATATATAGTTGGGCAAGACCTTGCAGTAATCGTGCAGCCTCCGATCACGAGTACCTACCAACCCTACCCCGTTTTCTACCCTCGATGCAGTCGAGTGCGAACTCGCCCGGGCGCCCACTCGACTTTCTCGATATTGCCGTCCATTGAGTTCGACGAGCTGGAACAAAAGTTTCACCTCTCTCTCTCTCTCTCTCTCTCTCTCTCTCTCTCTCTCTCTCTCTTTGCCTATATGTCTGCAAACCGACTCACCCGAACTCCTTGACTCAAGCCCCCTCTCTCGCAAGCTCGTCTTTTCCAACTGGCGCGCACAACACGGAAAACTCTCTTAATCGAGAGAAAAAGAGAGAGAGAGAGAGAGAGAGAGTGAAAGGTGATGAAGCTGTTGCCGGTCTCTCGAGATGACGACCAAAATGTATATACGTATTTATTATATGTATATAGTTATATGTATATATATTTATTATATGTATATAGTTATATGTATATATATTTATTATATGCATTATAGTTGAGATATGAGGGAATTGAACGAGAATAGTAATGGTGACACGATATAGTACTTGACCTTCAAAGCTTCGTACAGACTTTTTCAAAACTTTTTACTAAGTATGACACACTGAGAATTTGTGGCTTAGAAAAGTCTTTTTTTCTCGTTGATCCGATTATTCTGACGCGATTTCGAGAATTGAACGAACTGTAAATTGTTTTCTGTTCGATTACGAGATTCGTTGAGATAACAAAAGACGTTACAAAATTTACTTCGGTTTGGAGGAAGCAAAATTAAATTATTCAAAAACCATTATAGGTCTTTCAAGATTTCTCAATTTCAATTCTTCATCGATTATTAATCTTTCACACAACTTTTCACAATTTACGTAAACTGACCCAACGTTAACCCAAACCCAAGGGTGTTTTATATTTTACAGGATTTTTAAGGGCGTAGTATAAAATTTACTATATCTTTACGATCTTAGCTCAAGAGATTAAAGTAGCTTTTTTTTTTTTTTGCACAGTATACGACGAAGATTTCGCTCATATAGTGGTCAGACTTTAAGTGTGCTTCGTCACGTTTTATGAAACATTTTTTTCACCACCTTTTGGGGTGGGATCCTGAGTTTGGGTTTGGGGATGGTACACAGCTTACAGGCATATATGATGATATAGCGATTTTTCATTGTTCCAATAATCGAAAATCCAATAATCGAAAATTAATCGATAATCGAAAATAAGCCTTATGATTTATCGGTTATGCCTTATGCCTATATACCGCATATCCTCAACTAATCCTGACCGTCAACGATCCTAATCAGATCAAGTTTTTAATGCTTCAAAATCGTCGTAATAAACTATTAATTTTGCCTCGATTTTTTTTTGCTCTCATTTCTCGATTATAATTTAATGACATTCAGAAGAAAAAAAAAAAACTTTTCTTCACAGAGATAAGATAAGATATACTTTAACTTACGATTAGTTTACACTTTTAACTAGTAGCACTATAATTTGAGGTCTAAAATCTTGATGGATAAAATGAAATATAAAAAAATCTGACCTCTCTTCATTTGGTTTGACCCCAAAATAGCTCGTATAGCTTTATTTCCAAATTCAAGTCTCGCAGCTGTAATATGTATAAATTTTTTCGTATTTGTCATTGAGCCGCGTGTAATGTGTCTGAGAAGTTTCTCATCGTCGATAATCAATAAATGCATGAAGGAGGACGAATGAAAAAAAAATTGGAGGAAAAAAAAGTACATCAAAAGCGCATCGAAATATTATACAGAGCGCCTTTCCACCAACGTCTCCGCATTTTTCTTCCGGAATCGATAACGTCGTTTTTCCACCAAATGTCATTTAAATATCAAAGGATTTATTTCATTTTCCGTTATATCTTCGCGTTATGCCATATAATGTCGTATTCGTATAATAAAAACATAAAGGATTTTTTTTTCCCTTTGCTTATTTTCGAACAATGTGATGGTTTGGTCCATAAATTATTTTAGAATTGATCGTTCTTAATCTCTCGGTAATATATTTTCTTTTCGCATTTTTTCCGAAAATACGTCACTGACTGAGATAATTAAAATAGTCAGGAGATGCATGAGCGTTGAGTAAAAAAGGACAAATAGCCTGAGTAATCCGAGAATTTATACGAGGGATCTAAATATTGAAAAAAAAAATCTCCCATAATATTTTTCAATTGTAATTTACGATTAAGGAAGATACGATATGTCCACAAACTGATTGTCAATCTGGTCGAAAATCCAAGCAAATAATAACTACTGATAAATTCACAATTAGATGAATGAATAAAAAAAAAATCAAAAAATCTCCCATAATATTTTTCAATTGTAATATACGACTAAGGAAGATACGATATGTCCAGAAACTGATTGTGAATCTGGTCGAAAATCCAAGCAAATAATAACTACTGATAAATTCACAATTACATAAATGAATAAAAAAAAAGAAAAAAATATGCCAGTTCCACCATGCAGATCATTAAAGATCGATCATTAACGAGGCAACTCGTTTTGCAGAGAGTTTCAAGTGGAGCAAGAGAATTTAAATCGAAGAGAATTCGAAACTCAATACATAGCTCGAGAGTATTTCACAATATTTCACGAGAAAATATCCTAATAGTACTTGTGCCCTATATTTCCCTTTTGTATATGCTGCATAATTCGAACTGTCGGAGCTCGTGGAGGAGCAAGCATTAAAATTTACGACAAAACAAACCAAAAAAAAAAAAGTCAACGGTTAAAAAAAGAGTATTGAAGTAGTCTGTACTTATAGGGTTTTCTGGGCCATGGGAAGCAATAGGCCAACTATTAAAAAATAGCAGAATTTTGCAGCCACCACAGAGAGAAGCAAGGGATGGGAGGGGTGGGGGTGGGTAAGACAAAGAGGACGATGAAAACTGTTTAGGCTGTCGAGGGTACCTATATAAGGGTGGGTTTATGTGTGTATATATATATATATATATATATAACTGAGTAATATCAGGTAGAGGAAAGAGGGTTGATGCTGGCATTGCGCAGGGATCAGAGTTCACAATATTTCACGAGAAAATATCCTAATACTACTTGGGCCCTATATTTCCCTTTTGTATATGCTGCATAATTCGAACTGTCGGAGCTCGTGGAGGAGCAAGCATTAAAATTTACGACAAAACAAACCAAAAAAAAAAAAATCAACGGTTAAAAAAAGAGTATTGAAGTAGTCTGTACTTATAGGGTTTTCTGGGCCCTGGGAAGCAATAGGTGAACTATTAAAAAATAGCAGAATTTTGCAGCCACCACAGAGGGAAGCAAGGGGTGGGGGTAAGACAAAGAGGACGATGAAAACTGTGTAGGCGGCTGTTGAGGGTTCCTATATAAGGGTGTGTTTATGTGTATGTATATATATATATATATATATATATATATATATATATATATATATATATATATATATAACTGAGTAATATCAGGTAGAGGAAAGAGGGTTGATGCTGGGGGTGCGCAGGGGTCGGAGCCTTGTGCGGTGTGTGTGGGATGAAATCAATAATACACCTCCATTCAAAGCTCCCTCTCGACCCGGTCTCGCTTTCTCTATCCATCCCATTCTCTCTCGCTCTCGATATGGCCACAATGTTCCCATACGGATCGAAAAGATATAATTATTCATAATACATGCAATGTGGCTATTTATATATCTAACAGCATATATTAGATATATATAACTAAATGGGATATGCATATATGTGTAAGTCTGAAATATATTTGAGGCCAATTTTGAGTCGCACAAAAAACAAAAAATTTCATGTTAAAAAATATCAAAAATTTTGTCACAATATCATTAGAAAAGTTTTCCATGTAATTTCAAACTCATCTTCATGTAAATTCACTCGAATTTTTAAACAATTGGAACTTCCAGAAAGTAAAAAAACTTGCTATTATCGAATATGTATGAAGAAAAAAGACAGAGCTTGGACTTTTTCTCACTTTCTTATTCGTGAAAATGAGGATGAAAACGAATTGAGAAATATTTTTTGCCTGCATAAGGTATAAAAACTGCAGTTTCTTATATTTCATCGTTTGAACGAATAGTACGAATACGAGAATTAACGTTATTTAAAACAAATTGGGTTAGAAATTATTTGGAAAAAATTATTGAAAATCGTATAATTAAATTTTTAATAATTTAATTTTTAATAATTTTATCAAGTATGTTGATGAATCTAGATACATGCTGTTGCATATGTATACATATATGTCTGCATGTACGTTTTTTTCCTATCGACAAGTGAGGCAAAAATAAATTTTACTCGTATATATTTTTAGAGGAAAAACGAACCGCACTCGATTCACTCGATTTTTGAACACACTTTTATATATATATATATTTATATGCAGTATATATTTCATTCTATATATCGTTCATTCGTGCGAAATTCTCGCGAATATCGATATCCACGGATCCCGAGTATTATATATGTATATATAACGAGACTGCCAATATCTAGAATAGCATCAAAACCTGATGGAATTTCCATCGAAATCCGGAGAGTGATAATAGTCTCGTCTGTGTCTAATGCTTCGTGAGACGATTTTGATGCCAGAGACGACGCAAAGGTATACGAGATATCTGTGTCGCTGTATAAAAGGATAGAAGAAATGTGACAAATAATATCGTATAATTTATCAGAAATGGACATTATATATTATATTATATATTATATTATATATTATATTATACCGTAATACGATATATATATGTGTACCAATATATAATAATATATTATGATATGTGTTGCGAGTTCGCAGGGGAGAAGACCGTGCATGACATTTTAGAATAATTTAACGTCGGAGCATAATTCAAGTGGGAGACCTTCGTTGAGGCTTCGTTGAGGTCATTCGGACTCGGCCAGTGAGCATTGAGAGGGACACGGCACCTCGCGAACTTTGACGTTTATTCTCACGAGAGAGAGAGAGAGAGCGAGAGAGAGTTTACGTTTTGCTGCTATCTCATCCCTCGTCCACCTTTTTCTCTAACTCTCCTCTCTCTCTCTCTCTCTCTCGCTCCCTCGTTCTCTATGCGTGCTATATGTATATGCACATACGCGCTCTCGTGCTTCATTTAGTTTTCGCATTTAACCAGGATGGGTGCAAATTCATTGCAACTCCCGCGCTCGCTTTTCCGGATGCAGTTTTTCGGAACAGCTGCCACTATATATAGATATATATGTGGCTCTATAAAAATGAGAGGGAATATATATATATATATATATATATATATATATATATATATATGGAGGAAACGCGACAGGACAGCAGGGAGGTTCTCGAAAATCTACTATCTCTGGTTCAGGTTCACTTTGTTTTCGTGCCGGTCGCTCGTCATTCAATTCTTTACTCTCTCCCTTGCTTATTCGTGGCACACATCGTTTATTTCAAGCACGCATCCCCCACAAACGGTTCATTCAACCATTTTTTTTTTACCGTTCATTTTTGCGCTTTACGTTTTTCGTTGCCAGTGTGTGTAAATAATTGACGAAATGAAAACAAAACAAAAAGTAAACAATAGAAAAGCTTGATTGGAATAAGGCAAATTGCGCAGAGCCGAGTAAAACACACTTTGTATTACATATATATATATATATATATATATATATATATGGATTGAAATTACATATAGAGAGATTAACTTTTACTGCATCGGTGAAAATTAATTTGGCCCTTTGTAACGATCAAATTTGACGGGTATGTTTTTTTTTTCACTGCCCATTTAATGAGTGAAATAATAATAATAATAATTGAGGAGATTTTTGCATAGTTGCTCGGATTTTGCGAGAAATTCTATTATCATTGAACTCATTTCGCTCGGGTCCTTTGAAGGGAGTAAAAATTCTTTCAACTTGAATTCTTCCGATTTGGCTGTGACATTTTTCTACCCACGTATCAAATGACCACGTATTTGGAGTATTAAAAAAATAATTCTCGCAAGTGAGAAAGAAATTACATATAGAGATTCACTTTTACTGCATCGGTGAAAAATAATTTGGCCCTTTGTAACGATCAAATTTCATGGGTATGAATTTTTTTTACTGTCCATTTAATGAGTAAAAAAAAAAAAAAAAATTGAGGAGATTTTTGCATAGTCTATTATGAAGGGATTTGAAGGGAGTAAAAATTCTTTCAACTTGAATTCTTCCGATTTGGCAATGGCATTTTTCTACCCACGTATCAAATGACCACGTATTTGGAGTATTAAAAAAATAATTCTGGCAAGTGAGAAAGAAATTACATATAGAGATTCACTTTTACTGCATCGGTGAAAAATAATTTGGCCCTTTGTAACGATCAAATTTCACGGGTATGATTTTTTTTTTACTGCCCATTTAATGAGTAAAAAATAATAATAATAATTGCGGAGATTTTTGCATAGTTGCTCGGATTTTGCGAGAAATTCTATTATCATTGAACGCATTTCGCTCGGGTCCTTTGAAGGGAGTAAAAATTCTTTCAACTTGAATTACAAATTCAAAAAAATTCTTGAAATTACATATAGAGAGATTAACTTTTTCTGCATCGGTGAAAAATAATTTGGCCCTTTGTAACGATCAAATTTCACGGGTATGATTTTTTTTTTACTGCCCATTTAATGAGTGAAAAAATAATAAAAATATATTGAGGAGATTTTTGCATAGTTGCTCGGATTTTGCGAGAAATTCTATTATCATTGAACGCATTTCGCTCGTGTCCTTTGAAGTCCTTTGAAGTCCTTTGAAGCAAAAATTCTTTCAACTTGAATTCTTCCGATTTGGCAATGGCATTTTTCTACCCACGTATCAAATATCCACGTATTTGGAGCATTAAAAAAATCATTCTCGCAAGTGAGAAAGAAATTGTGTAAAATTCTCGTGAAAAGCTCGCGGATTGGCAGTTTTGCTCGTGTATCTCTATGGAGCTCGCGTGATTGAAATCCAAATTTATCGACGATTATCTCGAGCGGCTTTGGAACTTGGGCGTCTGAATTTTCTCTTTCCGTTCCTATATATATAGAAACGGAAAGAGAAAATTATATATGTATATAGGAACGGAAAGAGAAAATTATATATATATATAGGAACGGAAAGAGAAATTTATATATATATATATGTGTATATATATATATATACACACATATGTGCTCACGTTTCGTGCTTGATTTTTGTTCACCTTCGTCAACTGAGAGCGTAACGGATAAAATCTCGGGTGGGCGTCGAATAAGATGTAAAAAATTGCGTCTCGTGAAAAGTGATGGTGGGCGAGCAAGTATAGAGCGGATTCTTCCTCGTGGGAGTTTATCCACGTTCGAGCAACACTTTCATCTCGCCGCAAAGGAAGTCTAAGCACAGAGAGAAAGGAAGAACGTCGCACGGGAGTTTCAAACTTTTGCTGGGACACAACCCCATCTTTTTTCTCGCCCCTTGGCTGGTCTACGGGTGCATTATTTATTGAAACAGCTGGCGTGCGATGCAAAATTCACACATATTATATATATATTATATATATAATATATATAATATATTATGTATATTATATATATTATATATATAATATATATATAATATATAATATATAATATAATATAATATATATATATAATATAGAGAGAGAGAGAGAGAGAGAGAGAGAGAGAGTTTCTCTCCCCGCATTTTCCTCTGCCTCCCGACGTATTGCAAAAATTCCCTGTAGTGTATACATATATATACAGACTTTGTGTCATCTCGCTCCGACTCGGTTCTCCGGGTTACCAAAACTTTTTGCCAGGATCGGTGTCGCCTCGTCACGGAATAAAACGAAAGCTTGAGAAATAAAAATGTTTGAGAAAAAAAAACAAAAAAAAAACCGTAAGTATAGGAGACTTTTGACAGTGCAGTGGAAAAACTTTTGAAACGCGATCGAAAATTGAAATAGTTCCGTTATACTTTGTTCTTAACATTGTCAGAGTTGCTCAACTTATTGATACTCGTTTATATATGTATTTGGATAATTCCTTTCTTGTTCCGACACTACGAAAAAAAAATTATTCGCATCAAATTTATTTTGCGCGAAAAAGTATTTTTTTTGCATCGAGTAAAAATTTATTTGTGGTCAATTTAAAAATTGAATAAAAAAATTTATCTTGATTGACTGAGATAAAATATATTTGAATTAAATGAAAATATTTTCTTCGGTATCGAAAGTGCTCAGAACAAAAAGACGAATGTTGGCGAAAAAAAAAAAAAAAAAAAAAAAAAGAAAAAAAAACATTACTCGTGAGTTTGACTGATACTGCACAGCTGTAGAATTTTCGAGCTCCCTCGTTCTGACATACTTGGCAAGCCAGAAGCTATTGCTTTTCAGCTCTTCGTACATACCGACACTGTTTACTCTCGATCTGACCTCGAAAATCCACTCTGCCCTTGGCTCGTGTACTGTACACTCATCTGTATGATGTTCATTCGTATATATATATATATATATATATATATATATATATATATATATATATATATATATATATATAAAGGTACAGCAAAGGATAGAAAAAAGTTGAAGGGAAATAGAAGAGAGGAGAAGAGCAGAACAAATGATAAAAACGTCCCTTATCGTCATAACGTTAAAACAAAGAATTTCAGTCCGTATCGTGGTGGCAAGAAACTGCCTCGGGGGAAATTTAGTTGGGTTGAAAGGAGGGATTTCTGTTAGTGCTGGTTGCGGACACTTATATATATATATATATATTCGAAACGTTTGGGAAATGATACTCGACTGATTTCGTTGAAAGCAGCAGACAAAAAGATCGATCCCACGGACGAAAAATATGAAAAAAAGTGAAACAAGCAGACGTTTCATCTCCGCTATTTTATAGCGGACGCTATAAAATAGAAAAACGTCTGAACGATTCAAATTTTACGTTAGGAGGATTTTATTTTTCATCAAATAGCACGAGCGAAAAGGGTTTGGGTTGCGATCAGATCAGTACATAAAAGTTTTTATATAATAATTTTATTTTCCATATCGGATTGAAATATTCTATCAAAATGAAACCCTATTGAAATTTGAATGAACTGAAAACGATCGAAGCTCAAAGCCGATTATATTTTCATTTTACGCCGAATTTTTATCAACAAAGAGAACAATCTAAATTGAAAAAAAAAATTATCTCGAGGATAAAATTTAATACGAGTCGAAGAATTTCGATATTTTTTGTGTGAAACGAAAGATGAAAAAATCGATCGGAAGGTTTATGGTAGAGCGAAAAAAGCCCTGAGGATAAATAGAAAAATCCAACCCAGCAATCTCGAGGCTGAGAGCGAAAAGGGTGCCGAGCGAGAGGAGGGGTTGATTTTGGCTCTGCCAGGCGTAACGATGCGCTTTGTGTTTCTCTCTCGTTCGTCGACGACCAACTCCGTGGCGAGAGCTCCGTCGGAGTGAAGGTTGAAGGCTCTATCGAGTGAGAAAAGAATAAGTCGTACTATATATCTCACTTGAAACGAGAGAGGACGAGACAGAATGCCCTCTGGTATAGTTGTCTTGCGGTTACTTGGTCTCTGAATTCGCCAATGGCACCAAATGTTTTCGTTGAAAATCAGAAGATTTTCATTGTGTGATGTAACGGAGGGCCAAGAGCACCCTGTGTTTCCTGTACCAATATATGTATATGGGTGGCTCTCTGTTTATGCAGGGAAGCTTTTCGATCACCCTCATTCTTTCGTTTTTATTTTTTTATATACACGGGACACTCAATGCTAAACTTGATCACACTAAATTCTGGCCATTAATATACAAGACTTCCTTTTCTATTGACTTTCAATTGTTAAAAATTGTCATACTGAAGACTATGGCATTAAAAATTGGATTTTATGTTTTCATAAAGACAAAGCGTTCCCTATGAGGGAGTGCAGAATAATATGCAAAGTTCTTGCTCATCGTCTTGGTTAAAAAAAAAAAATTAGGATTGGAAATCTGGTTTTCGTTGAAAATCAGAAGATTTTCATTGTGTGATGTAACGGAGGGCCAAGAGCACCCTGTGTTTCCTGTACCAATATATGAATATGGGTGGCTCTCTGTTTATGCGGGGAAGCTTTTCGATCACCCTCAGTCTTTCGTTTTTATTTTTTTATATACACGGGACACTCAATGCTAAACTTGATCACACTAAATTCTGGCCATTAATATACAAGACTTCCTTTTCTATTGACTATCATTTGGTAAAAATTGTCATACTGAAGACCATGGCATTAAAAATTGGATTTTATGTTTTCATAAAGACAAAGCGTTCCCTATGAGGGAGTGCAGAATAATATGCAAAGTTCTTGCTCATCGTCTTGGTTAAAAAAAAAAAATTAGGATTGGAAATCTGGTTTTCGTTGAAAATCAGAAGATTTTCATTGTGTGATGTAACGGAGGGCCAAGAGCACCCTGTGTTTCCTGTACCAATATATGAATATGGGTGGCTCTCTGTTTATGCGGGGAAGCTTTTCGATCACCCTCAGTCTTTCGTTTTTATTTTTTTATATACACGGGACACTCAATGCTAAACTTGATCACACTCAATTCTGGCCATTAATATACAAGAGTGCATTTAAAGAAAAGGAAGTCTCGGACAAAATTTTATTGGTCATAAAAGATATTGACTATCATTTGGTAAAAATTGTCATACTGAAGACCATGGCATTAAAAATTGGATTTTATGTTTTCATAAAGACAAAACGTTCCCTATGAGGGAGTGCAGAATAATATGCAAAGTTTTTGCACATCGTCTTGGTTAAAAAAAAAAAAGATTTAGTATTAAAAATCTGGTCCAGTGGGGATAAAAGGTTCCATATAGTATCATCGTGACTGTGGATCTGTTTTCCGTTAGGCGATCGCACGGCTTTGCCATTTGCCGTAAGGGGGTGATGAAAAAGAGGACGAAAGATAAGAGAGAGAGAGAGGGAGAGAGAGAAAGGGTAAAAGAAGATGCGAAAGGGTAGGAGTGACGGTACCGCGAGCAAGTGAAGCGAGAAAAGCGTGGAGTTTTAAGGGTGTCGGGGGGGAAAAAGCGAGGACTGAAAGGGCGAAGACGACGGATTCAATCTAGAAGGATTACGCTCTCCGCGTCCATGAATCCTCTTCTTCTCTATCTCGCGCTTCTCCATCGCTTTATCTCTCTTTCTCTCATTCCCCTCGCTCCTTTTCATCCCCATCGTCGTCATTGCCACACACGCTGGTATGTAATCGCAACTCCCCTCGCTAAACTTGAAGCTCGTGAGAAGCTTCAACACCAATGACATTTGCCACATAACCCCTCGTACCAAGGATATTCACGTGGACAACGCATGTGTGTGAGCGTGTCAAGCGACATGACGCCATTCCTCTAGACCCTCTCGTATTTGCAGCAACTTCTCATATCATCGGTGAAGAGCCTA